>JBAMNC010001644.1:0-510856 GCA_037902135.1 Cetoscarus ocellatus | reverse complement strand
AACTTTATGGCATGGTTCAAAAACATCTTCAGCCTAAATGTATTATACATCTATTTGCTGTCACTGTGCGGGCCTGGATTTTTTATATTGCGCCCATTTCTCTTTTATTGCAGATTTACTGTTTTGGGGAATGGTAGTTGCTTTTAGTCAGACAGCCTTTAACTCAGCCTCTCTGTCTGTTAGAAGTTTGAGCTAATGTTCTGTTGAGACATGAAACATGTTAAGCACACAGTATGTAAAATCTGAGCTTTTTTCATACTAAATTAACTGTTTCTATTTTACATTTGTAGAAAGTTGACATTTCCTGAATATTTCCTTAATTTTGCAAAGACAGAGAAATTCTTTAAGTCATAGATGACATGGGCCCAATATGGCAGATATATTATCTGCATCTGGCAGCTGAATTTTGCATACTGAGCCTTTCAGGATTTTACGGTGGCCATTCAGATATCAATATATTAATATATAAGCTCTGTGCTGCAGAGGAGAGATATTTACAACTCATTCCCAAATTCAATCATAAAAAAAGAAAAAATTGTAAGGCTGATTGGTTTTATTGGAATTTGGGTGCTGGAAGAGACTTTTGGCAGTATGCTTTGTAAAGTTGATTTTTGTGCATCACAGATAGTGCAGAACATCAGTTGATTGTGTTATATGTGGCCTCAATCCCTTTATTTCTATTTACTAGTCATAGAAACGAGACACATATTTCATTTATTAATCCAGGCCACATTTTATTTTGGTTAAAAGAAGTTGCTTTTGGCCTATTAAAAAGGGATCACTGGCTGTCATTGGCCACCAGGCCATAGTTTGGACACCTTTGGTTTAGCCCCATACTTGTAAATCACAAAGGTTACCTTGGAAAAGTTTTCAACTATTGATAAGTCATAGCTGGTGCCTTTTTTGAGCTCAAGTGTGACATAAAGATACTGCAGACCACTGATTGGTCAGAGTGTTTCATCGATAAGAGCATCAACAGCGGGATTTCTGACATGGAAACTGTGAGGTTCCAAAAAATTAGTTGTTTCATCTTGCGTAGTGTGTCGCAGTGACCACCAATCAAAATGACATTAGGGGTGCCTCTCGACCTCCTGACAGAAAGTCTAGCCTGTTGTCATTTTTGTCCCGTCTTCATTACATGAGAGTCATTGACCAGTGATGCGTCAGAGCACTTGGCATGCTACGGTCACAGATGTAAACAAACCAAACAGCAAAGCATAAAAACAACATAGTTGTTGCTATCAGTGTGAGCTATAGGACAGACCAAAAGCTTGTGGAGTTCTGACAGAATCCATGCCATAACCATGTGTTGTAGAGTAATACTATGTCACATACTCCTTGCCGACAGCAGGTGTAAAATGCACCATGGGTAATAGTACCCATGTTGCGGTTCAAACGGTGACCATAGACCCAAAACTACAAGATGCAGTACATGTTCATAATTTTAAATTACTTCTAAGATCTCTAAAGACCTAAATGTAAGTTTCTCAAGTTGTAGAAAAGTTTGTTTTTGTTTCTACAGAGAGGAACAAAAATTGTCGAGTACTCTGTAAAAAGTATAGTCAATGTCCAGTGTCAAGTTAATGCATATCGTAATATGTGTCATATGGTGGCCTCTGCATTGGGAAATGTGTTGTATGGCTATCATCAGTATGTAGCATAAAGGTAGCAAAACATTCATCTCAGCTTTTGGGAAGATGAACAGTTAAAGCTTGGTACTGTAAATGTACTATGTTTGTGGTTTTCTGTGTTGTCTCTTCTTTTCCCATTGTCATCAAGTCTGTCATTGTGTGTAGTAAGGTACCAATGGCAAGTCTGTCATGTCTGTGTCAAGTCACTGTGTGCTTTTATGGCTCTTTGATTTAAATCTAATCTACTTTTATAGAAATAAAAGTGCTTGGTAGCAAAAATTATGACAGTCAGGACAAGCAACCCAATCGAAAAAAACCACTAGCAACATACAGTAAAGTAACACTGGTAAAAAAAACAAAAGCCTTCTAAAACAGGCAGAGACCTTGAGCAGAACCAGACTCATTACTGTTGTAATTATGATGTATGAGTTAAAGTTATTAAGTTAAGTTATTAAGTTATTATTATATCCTATGCTGTGTGTTAAATATAGAAAGGTGAAGACTCAAGAAAGGATTGATAAAGACGATGGTCAGCTCTTCTTCTGTTGTTTTTAGTTGTAGCTGTCTCTCTGACAGGTCCGGATGTAGCCCACCCTCTGATTGACAGAAAGCTGGTAGGGGGCTGGAGCCTGTAGGCAGAGGTGATGTCAAAGCGAGGGGCAGGGGGGCGGGGAAAGGGGGAACGACCTGATGCCATGGCGGCCCTACAAGCAGCCAATGAGGAGCTCAGAGCCAAACTGACAGATATCCAAATAGAACTACAACAAGAGAAGAACAAGGTAAGTACTACAAATCCCACTTCACAGGCCTTTGCACACTGAGTCAATTGTTTATGCAGTGTTGACACATGAAAACACAAACACAATGCTGTGTAGGGTCAGCCATGTTTGCATACTAACAAACATTTGTATGGGACAGGTTGGATTTCCTGTGTTTTTTGTTTCCTGTTCAAGATATTTTATGATTGTTTTAACTATTCCGAGCCGTTGTTCCTACCTTAAACACCCCACCAGCTGCTGATCAGACACATTGTGTTAAGTTTTGTTGTTCTTTTAAATGTGTGGTCCAGATGTCCAGATTAGCTATTAGCATAAAAAGGTGGACCACTGACACCCTGAAACCACTGGGAAGTGATCTGGATAATTTTGCATCCCCTACGGTATATATCAAACTCTCCAGGGCTGCACAGTGGCACTGTATTCTCATAGCAAGACTGTTCCTGGTGTGAGTGGGAATATTTTGGCAAGGCCATTTGTGGCATAAACTCCACATCTCACCCAATGACAACAGCGATAGGATAATGCCCTAAACATGACAAATGGTAAATTAAATGGTTGGTGGATAGATTAATGCATGGGGGATGAATGCAATATTGGATGGGTGAAAGGTTGTAGGGATGGATGAGTAGACAGAAGATTGGGAAAATAAACGGGTGGATGCATGGATAGATGGACAGATGATGCGTTGTATAGATGTATTTGATGGATGGAAAATTAAAGAAATTAACAGATGAATGGATTAGTGTATCAGTTTACAGATGTGGGGATGGATAGATGGATGAATGAAATGTTTGATGGATGTATAATTGGATTAAATATTGGATGGATAGATGAAAGGGTGGAATTTCCATGGACAGATGGATTTTTTTTGTTTGATGGATGCATAGATGGATGGATAAATGAGTAGATGAATAAATGGGTGGTTTAAAGATGGATGGATGGATGAAATGTTGCATGGATACATGATTGAATGGGTTAATGAATAAATGGATGGGTGGACTATAAGTGGATGCATGAAATGTTTGATGGATAGATGGTCAAATTGGGAGAACAACAGATGAATGAATGGAGTGGTGAAAGGGTCGATAAATGAATAGAATGGATTTATGGATTGATTGAAAAAGTTGGATGGATGGACAGAGGATGAATGAAGCTCACGTTTTTGGATCAGAAGTGAATGCAAAGAGGGTTTTTCTTCATCTTCTTGTCTTGTACTGCAAGTTTCTGCAATTAATTTAGATGTTGAAACACATGACTAAGTGCTCATAGTCTGTATATTGGTTCTTAATCACCATCATGTGGGTGAGTTTCCTTTATAACTAAAATAGAATTGGTCAACATTTTATGTAACTCAACAAAATATAAAGTTATTTTGAGTTTGAGAACATCCTTAATACCTCTACTACATGGCTTTTACCAGGTCACCTTGTCAAAATTGTCATTATAAGTCATCACGTTAGAGTCTATGTATAAACTGATACTAAAAACTGATATTACTTCAGTAATATTAAGTATGTTGTGTTGTCTGTTCTCAATGCATCCGGTGTGTTTTCAGGTGAGCCGTCTAGAGAGAGAGAAGGCGGCAGAGTTAAAGGCTGAACATCACCGAGCAACCGTCGCAATGACGGAGCTGAAGACCAAACTCCATGAGGAGAAGCAAAAAGAGCTGGGCGTTACCAGGGAGACATTACTACGGCAACATGAGATGGAGCTGATGAGAGTCATCAAGATCAAAGATGGCGAGATTCAACGTCTAAACGGACTCGTGCTTACGCTGAGAGATGGATCCACGGACAAGGTGAGACACAACCGTCCATCTCATTGGGCAGCTTGCTGTGTGTGCACATTATGGGGTGGGGCTCACCCTTCACACTTGAGGGGGCGGAGCTTTATGTTATACTATATTTGATTTATTGTATTATACTGGTCTACATTAATTTATATGACGTGTCTAGGTACGGAGCGCTCTGATGGTCGAGGTGGAGGAGGCAAAGCGGGCCTGGGAGGCAGAGCGCTGTCGCCTTCAGCAGGAAGTAACAGAGCTGCGAGGAGCAAAAAGAAGTGCTGATGACGCTCTGACATCAGCTCAGCAGGCCTGCCAGGCTCGAGCAGCCGAGCTCCGATCGGCTCATCACCAGCACCAGGAGGAGCTGAACCGCACCAAGAGAGAGTGTGAGAGGGAGATACGACGACTGGTAAGACAAACACAGAAAATGCACACACATACAGACAAGCACACACCTTCGGGCCTGGAGCACCCATGTTTGACTGGGGTGGAAATGTGCAGTTGAACTCCACATACATATTCCTGTACCATTTTTATATGCACAGATTAAACAAACTCAACCACATCTTTCTTTTTTTATGATGACCTTTGACCTCATTATGTGAGGCATTTTGTTAGCATCTCTCATCGTCTTGTGTCATTATGCACGTCCTATCTGTATTATTTTTGCATCCTGTAGCGACCTGTTAAAAGTGTAATGCAAACATCTGAGATAATGAATTAAGGGTTAAAATCAGATGTATTTTGTGTTGGTTTTTACATGTTTTGTGTTTGATCAAACCTGTTTTTCAACAAGTTTTAGGAAACCTCTAAGGACATCCAGGCCAGTGGGGGGCACCAAAGGGTTGTCAAGCTCTGACCACAACAGTAAATCAATTTTTTGCTAGATTTGAACTGAAATTAGTTCTAAGAGGGGTCCACCTGGCAACGCACTGTTATTTCGCTGCTAAGTTTTATGCTTTATTTCTGTAAGGACTAAATTTTTTCATTAATAGTAATAGGTAAAAAATAAATATATCTGGAAGTCAAATTTGAAGAGAAAAAAATTGATTGACCAAATATAAGAATAGGAATTGATAACACAATATTGATCAATACCATTGTTTTAGTCAGCTTTTATTCAACTCTCTATTGATTTTTTTTTTTTTCTTTTTGTGAATTTTCTGTTTGGTAAAGAAGCCAGCCTGCGCAGGTTTTTAGTGTTGACATTATCAAACACAGGTCACTCCTGACATTTATTGCCCAACCTTACAGTGCCGATGTGTCAGCCTGTAATCGGGCAGATCCATCTTGCCAAGCTCCATCTACATTGACTGTGAGTGGCAAGCATGAGGACAGCAGGAAGTGAATGCTCTTACAGAGGTTAGCATAGATGCTAACAGCTTTAGTAGCAGTTCTATCAGAGCTGGACCACATTTCTTCATTAAATGAAAATCTAATAACAGCGCTACAAACTTCTCTAGAGAAAGAGTATCTTCGCTCCACTTCTGACATGTTTTGCCAAGGGTTTGTTCTTCAAAGTGGCTGAAGTTTTGTACTTTGCACTGTGGCAGCAGTGCCTGACTTCTACATTTTCTGATTGGTCTGTAATGAATGTGAGTGATGGAACATTCGTCCAATCACCTGTTAGATATGCTGTTGAAAGTTTCTGCCCATTCCCAAACACTTTCTATGGGCTGTTGCCCAGGTGTAATGAAAAATATTGAACAGTCCATCTGTTGTGTCAGGTTATTTAATGCCAGGCCATGTCAACAAATGTTTCAGCATGATGCTGATGTTTCCACCCTTGTATGTAATCACATTGACACAGACATTACGCATTGTGCTGTTGGCTTCATTTTGTGCATAATGAATCCATGCTGTGGACTCTCACTGTCTATTGTGTCAACTGTCTGGTTCAAATGCTTGACACCATTGTTTTGCGAGGCTTTTATTAGGGGATTGTTATGTGATAAGCATTTCTTAAAGTAGTCTTAAAAGACTCTCTGCTGTAACCAGTTTTGGATTCCCATCCTATAACAAGCTTTGTGACTTAGGTCTTTATCCAGGGGTTGCCAGTTCAAATCTCGATTTGGACCACAGTATGAAGTTCTTTTAGTTGTAGAGGAACAACAGAGTAAAATATGATCAATAAATCATGACTCATTAAACAAACAAAATAGCAAAATATCTACAAAAGCAGACTCTGTACACAGAGAACAGACAGAGACAGACTGGCACAGAGTGGTACAACACACACACTCACAGCAAACACTGAATGTCAACAATGAACTCTGTAAGCAAACAGACTCTGTTTGTGCTTTAAATCAAGTACATTTGTTTCAGTTAGGAAGAACATAAAATTAGGTAATTCAATTGAAATGATCAGTCAAGTCATAGTCAGAAGGTTCCTGTTTTGAATCCTAAATTGCTGACTTTAAATTGTCTGCAGTTGTGAGTGTGAATGTTTGTCTGTTTGTCAGCCCTGTGATTGACAGTTGACCAGTCCAGTGTGTAAGCCCACCTCTTCTGATCGCTGTAGTAGGCTCCAGCTGCACCCCTCCCAAAACCCAACCAACAATCACAAATGGAAGAAGGTGTAGGTGGTTGATAATTGTAAGAGAGAAATATTAGTATAAATAATGTACTAAGTGACTTTGTGCATTTGTGAGGATAATGATTTATGACTCTCCATCGTTTGATTTGTTTGTTCAGATTGTCAGCTTTGTCCTTTCTCAGAGGCTGCTTCATTCCAATAACCTATTTAAAGGACGCTTACGTCACAACAGTCAAAGTCTGACATTGTTGTCAAGTAGCACACAATACCAGACAGAGTGAGTCATTAAATGAATAAAACAGTAAATCTGAGGAAATGATAAAATTAAATAAGATACAGTTTATTTTTTGTGAGATTTGTATCATCTGAACACAGACCTATCTTTCCTTGAGGATTGTCCTGTTCACCTGTGAATTTAGATGTCATAACTGTGAGTGACAGCAATCGAGGTGATTGTGCTTTATAGATATGAGTTCTTAAACTTGTCATGTTGTTGAATCCCTTTAAGTTTGTGAGTCAGAGTTACAACTTTCGAATGCATTTGAGGCAACGTGTCCCTCCCAATATTGAGTGGACTGCATCATTAGAACAGTTGTCTGCACCTCATAAATTTACATTTGTGGATGAATTTTTTAGTGTTTATAATGTCGGGAATGCACATCATGTTGTTAGTATCGCTGCTGTTAAGGCAGGGCTTAGAAAGTGAAGGTCAGGACCAGCTGGTAATACAGACTGATGATTATCTTTAGAACAGACAGTTGCATTTCAGATTATCCTAAAAGGGCATTGCAGTGTGCAAACTGAGAAACACAAATAAAGGCTCTTTATCAGACATCTTAACATGACGTGTGCATGTGACTTCGGCTGCTTCTGCAGACAGCCTCTAGTGGACACTCATGGAACTGCAGTTTTTTTGTACATAAGTATCAAACCTGAGGTTAAGGCATGGTTGTTTTATGATGATGATGGTTTTCACATTGAGTTCACAGAGACTGTACTTCTTGTAGCACCCTCTATGGGTTTTACCTTGTTGTCACAGGTTCTGTGGAAAATAAACTAAACAAGGGACAAAGAGATAAGCCGTAGGTCCATCTGTCAAATATTCAAACACTAAAACTGATCCTTCTGATTCAATCCCCAAGCTTTTGCCTAACCCCTCCCTTAACCTTTCCACCTTACCCTGCTCAGTTTGCCATACCTACCTTTAACCTTTGCCCTAACCTTTCTGCCTAACCCCGCCCTTAACCCCCCTTGGAATCTCACCTTTGTCTTCGTCTTCGCTCTGTATCTGTCTGTCTGTAACCTGTCTGTGTGTAATCTGTCTGTCTCTCTGTAGATGGATGAGATTAAGCTGAAGGATCGTGCCGTCAGTGTTTTGGATAAAGCCCTCGGCCTTCAGGCTGGCCACGCCCACCGCCTCCAGCTGCAGACTCAGGCTGCTGAGCAGCAAATCGCAGCACTAAGAGATGCCCAGAGGGCGGGGCTAACCTCCCCTGGCCAAAGTCCTAACACCACCCCTAACACCTCTTCCCACATTGTAAGCCCACCTTCTCCTGCATGTAGTGCATGATCTAAACGCACATCCTGCCTCAACTTATCATGACATCACATCACCAAGCATGTGACCGCTGTTCAACAAACTGAACCGTCAGAACACTGGCTGTTTGCAAAACCACCGTCTCCTTACTACTATCAAATGCTGTATGTACTGCAGACTACCTGTGGTATTAGTTTGTGGTGTGACTGTAAGATGACTGATATCCTGCAGTACGTTTGACCTCTTCTTGTTTTCTTGTTTTATGGCAGGCTGATTCAATGTTTAAGGTGCAGTACAGCCACCTATTGAGCTGGCGTGTGGGCTAGACCATAATAAATTAACTTGGACTAGATGATCAATTTTTTTTAACATATTTAAACAGGGCTTTGAGTTCCCTCATTGCTTAATACAAGTAGCTGATTTCTGGTCTTCAGAAGAAAAAATATAGTCCAGCTATTGGCTCAATATTGATGCCTGCTAGAGTATGTTCACAATCACTAATGATCAAAACGCCTTCTAGTTTTTACATACTGATAACACCTGATCCAGGTGTATTCTCTCTCTGTCTGAGATTTTGTCTTAAAGCTCCTGCCACTTTAAGGCCAAATTTCCCCTGTGGGCTGGGTCCACTCTGACTGGTTGGCCAGTGTACTCTGTGGTCATTGGTCAGTTCAGAGCTGCATGCAGCAACGCTGCATTCATTCTACGATCTATGCTCTGCACTCTTGGCTTGCCACTCTGAGCCAATAGGCTTAATATGCCAACGAAACAATGGTAGGATGTCAAACCAGTAGGGGCTGTTCAGGAGGCCAGGGATCGAGCCATTTTAGGAAGCTGCTTATGCTGTAAAGAGGGGGAGAGCGAGACATCGACAGACATTTTTTCTTGCGCATAATGGTACTCTGTCATGCAACAGAGACTTATGAAATATACTAAGAGGCATCTAAAACTCTAGAAAGTATATTATGGGCTCTTTAATGTAGCTCAGTGTACAAAAGAATCAACACTTCAGACTGAAGTCTCTGTTAACAGTGATGCTCAAACAGCTACAATGTGCCCTAAGTGCAGACTGATGTTTATAGGTGTGGTCCTCACGGTTTTGTTTGTTAGAAACTTAAAGCCTTTATATAGTACATGCTGATGTGAACTTTTGGTTTAAAGTTTGTTTTCTGTTGAGGTGTAAAATGTTTGGGAATAGGCATGAGCTTCTGTTAGTACTTTACTTGATAATAACACTGTCAAACTTTGACTACGCCTGTATATTTTACACTGAAAATTCAAATTAAAGAAATATCTTGACAGAACAGTGTACGATGTCTTAAGAAACAAGTATTTCTCTTAGCACTCCCAACTGACTCTCAGCATCCATGTGTGTTTCTGTGTCTCAGTCTCAGGAGGATCGGGACACTCGGAGGTTCCAGTTGAAGATCGCTGAGCTCAGTTCAGTCGTACGGAAGTTAGAGGATCGTAACGCTCTACTGTCCGAGGAACGAAATGAGCTGGTGAGACAAAGAAAAACTTTGTTTGTTAGTGTAGTTTTTTTTTTTCTAATTTTTTAATATTTACTGTTTTCTTCATGTGTTGTGTCTCCCATGCAGCTGAAGCGTTTGCGAGAGGCGGAGTCTCAGTTTCTCCCTTTATTGGATAAAAACAAACGTCTTAGCAGGAAGAACGAGGACCTCGCTCTTGCTGTACGCCGCCTAGACAACAAACTCCGATTCGTCACCCAAGAGAACATGGAGATGGTAACTATGGTAACCTGAGACCTGCTTTTATTTTTAGGGTACTAAAAGCATTGGTTGGTTTTGGACATTATCTTGACCCTAAAATTAAAAAGGAATTGTTACTGATGTCAAAGTGAAGTAAAATATGTGAGTGTCTTGTGGTTTCATAGCACAAGATGTAAATTATTTTTAATTTGTCCACTATCTGTGAGTATTTTAATCTGAATTGAGATATTCAAAGGAGCAGTGGTGTCCTCATTTTTCACTGTTGTAAGACCAGGACCACAAGTTGAATGGTATCCAACTGCTGCACCATCAGTAATGGGCAGTGAAGTCACAACAAACAGCTGTGTTAGTAGCTTAATTACATTTTCCAGTAGCTAACTTTTGTGTTGTGAAGCTGATTTTTTTCGTGAATAACTAGTGACTTAGCATATTAAGTTTTACGAGTACCTCATCCATCACTTTGTTTTTACAGCGAAGGCCAAGTTCTCTGAATGACCTGGATCGCAGCCGCTCCTCCAGTTACCATGGTTACAGCCAGGATGACCGCGAGATGGAGTTTCTACGGTTACAAGTTCAAGAACAACAACACATCATTGAAGACCTGTCCAAAGTACTGAAAAGTGATACATATATGATAAAAATGAAAAATAATATAACACACATTTAAAGAACTTAGTAAAAGCTAAGCCTAATATAAATACATAAAAAATACTGAAGACATAAAAATCAGGACTCCATTTTAGTTCTACTAAAGGGACCTCGAAATAAAAAAACTTCAAAATCACCCTACGACAACACATCTTTAAGTATTTATCAGCAGACACAAATTTTTCTAAGTTAATAATTTTAAGAATATTAGTTGTTAATCTGAGTAAAAAACTTACAGCATGTTTGTATTTCAGGCTCTGGAGACGGCAGGATACGTGAAGAATGTCATAGTGAGTAATCATTTACATGTTCTCGATGATTTGACATAAATCCAGTAACTTTATTGCTGAATTATTAATTATTGTAATGCTGCCTGAATGGCACCCTCTGCTGGACAAAGCTGTAACTACAGTTAGATGCCCTTCTGTTTCTATAACTGTAGTGAGGTTCATCTTAAGGAGCCCATGTTATGGTTTTTTGCGTTTTATATATGCTCCATATGATATAGTACTTCTACACACAAGACAAAAACGCTGTGGTGTTTGGATGTCCCCCTCTGTTTCCAGCACCGGTACCTGCCTTCTTGCTCATTTCCACAGCCCTCCCAATTAGACCTACCAGTGTTATGTCACACCATTGCTTCATCAGCAGAATAAGCTCAGTTTTTCTAATTAGCAAGCTACAGAGTAGACCGGTCAACCAATCAGAGCTGACTGGGCCCACATGGGGTCTTAAAGTGGCAGAGGCTATAACAGCGTCTCAGACAGAGTGAGAGAAGAGAAAGATCAGGGGAATCTAGTGTGGCTTTGAACTCAATTTTATTTTATATTCTGATACTCTAAATGTTTTTGTAATTTTCAGTTTGAGGGTCATTGTTTCACAATCTCTTGTATTTATGTTCTTTTTATTCATTATTTAGCATATTTTATGTAATCATTTTTTGTGTTTTATTCTCTCACTTTGGCATGTTTTACAATTAACTTTTAGGGTCTCATTATCTTATACATTTTTATTTTTATTTCAAAATGTGTTTGTTATTTATTTATTTCAATGTTGTCCTTTTTTTTCTTGGTTCTGAATATTTTAATGATATCGCCTGTGTTTTCTCATTTTTAATTTAAGACAGAACATCTTCGGTCACCTATAGCCATATTTCAAATTCCCCCCACATGACTTCTGTTTTCTTTTTGTGCTTACTGTGGGTTGGAAGGGTGGGTTAGGAGTGTTGTATGTTGTATTTTTATTATTTCATTCATCTGTTTGTGTTCTTTACTGTAAATCACTTTGTGCTACAATTTTTAATACGAAAAGTTCTATACAAATAAAATCTGGATCTCAGTTGATCTATCGACCTGAATTTAAGTAAAACAGGGGACTTGTCACTCAGGTCTCCATTTGCCAAGTGTCACTGAAAATGTAAGATTTTTTTTTGTTTTTTGTTATATCCACATATATTTATATTTTCTTTAATCTGTATGAATTAACATTTATGTCAGTCATATAAGTAAGTGTTTGTTTAGCATTTTAATGTAGCATTTTTTGTGATATATTTGATAGTTTATCACATAAAATGTCCAGTTATTTACTGAATACTATGTTACTGAGTACATATGTCATTTTGATTTACGTAGCATTTAAGGGCAGAAGCTATTGTTGAAAGTTGTAAATATTCACCCTGTATTTGCTGTTGTGTCTGAATATGCTGTTGTTACTAAAGTTTTTTTGTTTCTGTTGTTGTGTTGCCCAGGAGAGAGATATGTTGCTTAGATACAGACGACAGGACTCGGTGAGGAGGAAACGAACCTTCAGAGCTTGCAGGGTGAGAACAAAATACAACTACATTTACTGTATAAGAACACTTGTACTGTTTGCTATCAAATGTACAGATCCTGCAGGTTGAGAACATACCAATACTACTGTCACTTTAGATCATACACTCAGTGTTATAACGATACACTGAGACAAAAAACTGTTGAAGGAGAGTTTGGAAAGTCATGCATCAGTATGAAGCCTACCACCTGACTACTGTGTTGGACTTCCCACTGGGTACCATCCCGGAATTTTAAGAAATGTGTTGAGTAAATTTACCATTATTTTTAGAATTACTAATCATGAAAATCAAGATTTGGTTCACTAGTAAAACATGGTGATTGGTTAAAACTCTTTACAACTTATAGAATTGATTATATTATCTGTATCTGTGTGTGTGTGTTTGTTTGTTTCTATAGGTCATTGAGACATTTTACGGTTACGATGAGGAAGCCTCGGTCGACTCGGATGGATCATCTCTGTCATTCCACACCGACAGAACTCCAGATACAGAACCAGAGGAGGTACACACACACAGCGTACACACACCAGAGTTTACTACTCCAATAAATAGACTATGCCACCACTGTTAGCTACTTGTACTTGATTGCTGCCTCAAGTCCCCCAAAAAATAATGCGATGACCAGTGGGGGAAGTGTAGTCAAATGGGATGTGACAGCCGAGGAAACAATTTGAAGTGAAGGGAATCACTAATTTATATCCATATTTATACTGTTAAAAAGTTCAGTGCCCATCTGTACAGCTCCTTCACTGCACCTTTTGTATATATTGTTGGGTTTTTGTTCTTTTTTGCTCCTACTGTATATTTTGTATATGTCTGATCAATATTTAAGTCAATTTGCACTATTTTTCTACCTATTTTTGTACTTCATTTTATTCCTCCTGACTCAATTTTATTTTATTCTAAGTAAATGTTGATTGTTCTTGCACCAATTACCAAGTCAAATTCCTTGTATGTGCAAATGTACTTGGCAGTAAACACCAATTCTGATTCTGATTCTAAACACCATCTGAAATTGGTTGGTACCCCTGATGTCATCTTTTATTTACTATTTAGATTCATGGAGCACCTGGCTGCTAAGTTTACATTCTCTGTTTGAAGGAATATTCCTTGAGTGTACAACATTCTGAAATCAACATGAAAACTTCACAAAAACAAAAATCCATGTACACATTCAACTGATAGGTACCAATTGACACAGTCACACATCAAACCATAACAAAACTTTTAGTGTTCATCCTCTAAGCACCTCAGAAACGTACCCAGTGGGTGGGAACACGTACTTTCAGTCAGATAAAAAAAATTGCAGAGTCATCACTGCCCAGAAACACTATGTGGACTCTGGGGTTTGAAGTCATGCTCATGGCAATGCCCTATGAGTGCATAAATAAAACTAATGAGTGAATCTTGATTACCTGATCAGTTCTTGTATCCCAGGTTTGCGTGCGTGAGGAGGCAGAGCTCCGTTACCGCCAGCTGACTCAGGAGTATCAGGCGCTGCAACGAGCATACGCTTTACTGACGGAGACGAGCGGCGGAAACTACGACGCTGAGAAGGAGATTAAGGTAGGAAGACTTTAAGCAAGGCAGCAGGTTGATGGGTGCATTTCCATTTTTTGAGTAAAAGTCTTTGCAAATAGACTTTATTTTTATCGGATGGATTTTTTGATTCATAATCTGCTTTTAAAAAAAGTCCTTGCAGACCCAAACCTTCCACATTGAGTCTGATGCATTTATCTTGTGGTTCTTTTTCTCCATTAAAAAAACAAGAAAAAGAAATTGGTTTATCCAGTCCTGACAGAAACAGTTACATTCATCAGGCTTGTGCAGCACAGCGTTGTGCCAAGTCATAAACCTTGTTGGAAATAGATAATGCATCTCTTAATTTTGGTCATTCTTGCCCTGTGTAGCTGTGAGTACAGATTTTGTCTTTATTTATTATATTCAAAGGTTGAAATCCACAAAATGGGCACAGCACTGCAACAAATGAAGTTTTGGGTTACGGAAAAGAGATTGTTGGCTGTAATCCCATGACAGAGTACCTTGCAGGACTGGGAACCACATGAATTAAATTGAACACACCATAAACTTTTTAATTTATAACTTTTTAATGTTCATATTTATACAAAAATTGGGGAAAGATATTGAAAGTCATTTTGAATTTTACATTTCTCAAGGGTCCTATCACCAACTTTTGGAACCCCAGTACTAGATAATGGTGCAGCCATTACATCACTGGACTTTGTATGTGGCGTCCAGTATCTAGTTTTGGAGACACATAATTGATGTGATGTCACACAGTCCAGTTAATGCTGAAAATACTCTTGTTCTCAACAGCCGCTGTACATTTTAGACAACCTCAATTGCACTCACAATCAGTGAAGCAATCAAAGACAGGACAGAAATAGATTTTTTTTCAGCACACAGGGAGTGATCTTAAACTTACAGAAGCCCCTTGACTGCTTTTGCTAATATCTCTTTGATAAGCAAGTCATCTGAACGCTTATCAGGCATTTATTTAACAACACATGAAGGCATTTGCACATTCTTGTTCTATTTGTAAGAAGTCTTTGGATAAAATGCTCTTAACTTGAGCATTAGCGTTAGCTCACCATAACTTCTGTTTCAAATGAGACTTAACAGTGGAATACACTTCACAAAATGATCAGCAGGTTTCTAATACTTAAAACATGGGTGTCCAAGCTTTTTTCATCAAGGGCCACATGCGCTTAAATATAAGGATAACTGGGCCACTTGAGTTCAGGCGCCGTTAAATGTATAAAGCTTAGGATTTTGGGTGACCAATCAGATTTCAGAGGATCCTGGTTGGCCCTGGCTCCCACTGGATTTAACCCTAGTTAGGATGAGAGTGAAGCAGAGAGGGAAAAACTGACCTCTCATATCAATAACAAGACACAAAGCAAGAGGAAACTGCACAAATCTGCTTTACAATATGCCTGCAAGTCCTACCTCGATACAGTGCAGATAGAATTGAAAATAAGCCTAATTTGTGTTACTAGTTGCCTTAGTCTATATTTCCTTATTCCATAGTCAAGCACAGGCCTTGTTTAAGCCATATTTCTTTTTACTTTTTGGAATTTGCTTAAGGGGCCAATTAGATACGGATCTGGGGCTGCAGTATGCCCTGGGCCATAGCTTGGACACCCCTGCTTCTAAACTTTCTTTGAACACTCCTTTGCACATCAGGATAACCATGGTTGAATATATAGATCAAAGTTTTCTGCAGGGACAGTAATAATATTGTTCATTTTATACATCCAACAAGCAACATGATGGGTGTCATTCCTTTCACCAACAGCCAGAGCCAGGACAGGCCTGTGGCATCAGATGCAAAAGTCTATAAATCCTGTGTGTGTGGTTTTCAGCCACACTCACACCCATGCTTTTAGTGCACTTTGTACTTGTTTTTGTGTGAAATACTAACATAAATGAGAGAAAGGAAGTAGCTGACTTCTTAAAGGTCAACAATCTGTATTAATATAAAATACACTGGAATATGAACCTGTAATAAAAAAGTAATGACAGACAACAGTTTTGGGGGTTTCATGCCCCTGAAATTAACCTAAAATTTTGGTGATCGATTTTCTTCTGTCTTTCTATCTGTTTGATGGAGGGGAGACAGTAGACAACGGTCGTAAAGTGAGGCAAGAAAGTAAAGGGCAGTCTGGGAAGGAGGGCGGGAACCAAAGCCAGACCGCCTGAAAAATCCGTTTTTAATGTGCAACAACTTTGCAGCAGGTTGATGGTAGTATTTTCTTGTATTATTTAGTGTTTTTGTTTGGTTTGAATTTTTTTTCAGACTAGAGAGCAGCTGTTGAGCGAAATTAGTCGATATGAGAGACGAGTTGCTGATCTGGAGTCAGCGCTAAAACAACAAGGACTGGTAACACACACACACACACACCTACACACACACATTTAACTCCAAATTATAATTTTTTTTTTTTTTTTATCTCAAAGGTCATTGCATTTGTGAAAGGCTTCAATTCATGCAAACAAATAAAACATTAAAATGAAAATTGAACTTTTTAAGACTGCAAGTCAGCACAGGATTGTGACATGTGGTAGAAGAAGCATCTTCACTGCTCAGCATGTGCCATTCTCACCATATTTCCTCTTTCTCTCTCCCGTTGTCTCTTTCTCAGGATGTTCAGTGGGTGGAGGAGAAGCAGGCGTTGTATCAGAGGAATCAGGAGCTGGTGGAGAAGGTAACAAAATTAAAAATGTTTGATGAGTCTGATATTTAAAGTCCTGCTCAGAACAAAGATCACAACAAGCTGAGTTCAGATTTGAAACAGCCTTCAGCAGGTCATTCAGGCTGATCTGAAAGCCTGTCAGTTCACACAGTACAAACTGTTCAGCTGTACTGTTTCCATTGCAAAAGCTATTTGTGCCTCAGTTCGCTGCCTCTTTGCATGCCTGTCTTTCTCATATTCTTAAAGTTTGTGATATAAACAAGGACAGTGATAGTCTCTTGCTTCAGCTGTAGTTCTGTTTGTTTAAAAAAAAAGTAAAAACTTAAAAAAGAGAGGATACAGACTTTGGATGCATCGGTGGGAGTTTCAACAAAGTGCTTTGGGGACTTACAATAATTCTTCCTGGGGATGTTCCATCTTTTCTTCAGTTTCACCTGATAAGTCCTGAAGCAGTTTGGCCTTTTAGAGAAATGTTTCTCAGCTGGTCTAGCCTCTGGACCAACCAACTCCCTAATGAAAACTTGTGATTTCCAAAAAATGTCAAGCACTCCAATCTGTTTGATTAAACATGCTAAAGTGTAGACAGATAATACAAACCTAAACAAAGAGACAGGGCGGATCAAACATGTTTAAGAGGATAGGAAAGGATAGGAGTGCATTTCTGCTTTCTCCATTTCTCCCTGCAGTCAGCAAACTTTGGTTGTTTTTTAGGCTGTGGTAGAAGTAAATCTTACAGTGTTCAACATAGGAAAAGGTATTCAAAAATAACAGGAAATATAAGGTGAGATCTTAAGAAAGTAACACAGTTTTACATGTAATGGCAGCATAATGGAGTAGAATGGCGTGTGTTTGGATGTGTATCCACTTAAAGCTCCTGTGCACACTTTTTTCACACACATTTGCATTTAATCTCTAAAAACAATTCATGATCCATCTTTTAGGTTCCAGTGCACCAGTATGAACCACTGATTTAGATGAATGACTACCTCCTCTATTAACCCTAACTAGAGACTGTATTTCAGCAGAGGGACACCTGAGAATAATGCTGAGCTTCATTGTAATAAATAAGCCACAACTTTTGATGGGCGCACTGTAGCCTATGAAACTTGTGTCTCACTTAACAAAGTTTTAGAAGATAAGGCTGACTTTTTCACTCTTTACAATATTGTAAATCAAAATTGTATTGATTTTACAATAAACTTATACGCAGAGTCTCTGATTGACTTTCAAAGTATAAGATCAATCTTAAAATCAATCAAACTGTATTTGTATAACACTTTTCATACAAAAAATGTACAACAAAGTGCTTTACATGGACAGAAACAACAACAAAATCCATGCAAGACAAACTAGAGCAAACAAACCCAAATTAAACAAAAACAAGGAACATGACCTGTATTAAAGACCTTAATTAAACAGAACTGTGAGAGCGAGGAACTGAGGAAACGCCATCATGAGTTCATAATGAGAAAACACTGAAGATGATGTTAAAAACACCAAAGCTAGAGATAAAAAAGGAGTTATAGCACAATAAAAATTATTCTGATAGTAATAATAACCACATAAATAAGGAATTACAGTAAAAGAATAGATGATTATTAAACTATAAAGTGCATATATGAACCAGTAAAGAACTGAAAACATGAGTGGTAAAAGAAATCACCAAGAAATTTGACACTAAAAATTAGAAATATTTCAAAAAAATAATAAACTGAGATAAAAAAAAATTAAAAGATAGTCAAGAATAGGAAAACAAACACAGCTGATATGTATAATTCAATAAAACATAATAAAAACTAAAATGGATAAATGAATAAAACTACCTCATGTACAGTAAAGCTCAGTCCAAAGCAAAACTAAACAGGTGGGTCTTGAGTTGAGCTTTTATAAAAAATCGAATTAAAAAAAAAGATATACAACACATGTTGAACCAGAATTTCTCATGGAGCACAACCCTCCATTTCTTACATTCTTTGCCAAGTTATTAGCAAAAATGTAGAAAAATTGCACTATCTTGCAAAGTTAACAAATTCTTTAAAAAAATCTGCATTTGGATTTGGATCACCACCAAAATGTCATCACTTCTTCCTCGTGCCATGACAAACATTCCTTGAAATTTTCATCCAAATCTGTGCATGACCCATTGAGTTATCCTGCTAAAAACAAACGCCGTCAAGACATAACCCACTTGGAGGAGGCAATCAGCTGCTGGACTCTACAAACTGAGTCCTTGATACACTGTCAGCTTTGTGATTTGAGCTCCAGCTGTTCCTCAGAAGGTCCACGGAGGTCCCTTTTCCACATGAACCCTTGGTCTGCAGTGGTCTGTCTCTGTTTGAGCACATTATCAGTATGGCCACCTGACTCTGTTTACCTGGTTCAGGTGCGTCAGATGGAGGGTGAAGGTTTGAGCCTGAGAAACGACATCCAGGACGTCAGAGATCAAAATGAGCTGCTGGAGTTTAGGATTTTAGAGCTTGAGGTAAACAAAACAAACAAAGTCTTACGCAACCAAATAACAACAATAATAAGATAACACACTAACACTGACTCTGTGCTTATGGAAACCATGTTTGTCTTTCAGGAGAGGGAGAGGCGCTCACCGGCCATCAACTTCAGTCATTATCATTTCCCAGAAGGCCTCAGTCCTCTACAGATCTACTGCGAGGCTGAGGGAGTCACTGTGAGGAACCACACACACACACACAGTGGCCTGTTGTACCAGCCGTGTTAAAGTTCTGTCTTATGTGTTAATGTTTACTCTTATGGTTATATTTAAGTTTATTCTGATAACTTACGTGTGTGTGTTTGTTTTAAAGGATTATTGCAACAGCAGAACAAAGTTTGATTTTGGCATCTAGGCCCTGACCTCTACACTCACATATTTATTTGATTATTTATGTGAGATTTTAGATGAAAGACTGAAAGTAAGAGTGCAGTACTAAAGAAGAGCAGAGCTGGCAAGGCAGAGCAAAGGATGAGAACAGAAGTCTTTCACTTAACCAAAATATCAGCTTTTTCTAAACCGAGCACTTTTGTACTGCCTACTACATTTTAAACAGAGTAAGCTGCATACTATGGCTGGCAGATATATTGAGTTTTTGAAAAATATGATAAAGTATCAAACAAGATGTAAGTTTAGCCAGTGTTGTTTAGATTGATGTCATTTTGTTGTGGTAAAATAAGACTGGATGGCATAATTATAAAAATAATGACATTTTTTTCCACCTTTAATATGACAACTATGTAAAGCAGTAAGCTCCAGCTTTAAACCTCAAGGCTTTGCTGCCCTTTTCACTAAAACACTCCTTGCTTTGGGCTTCATCATTGTGTCCATTAAAAGTATTTATCTTTATCAAGATGAACATCAAATATTACCATTTAGTTAAAAGATATTAAGATGTGATTTTTGTCCATATCTCTTAGCCCTACTGCATACTTACCAGAAAATTAGTACTCTACTTTCACTATTTATATGCTTGTCCTCGTGTGTTTTTGTTCCATGTTAAATAAGCCATCATCAAGGCCTTCATGGTGTGCTCTGCTATTGGATAGATTGTAGAGCTGCAGTTCATTGTGGAGCTTGAAAAGTTAGCCACTGACTGCATCAGAAATAACCCCTCACATAAAATAAATATAATTTATTATGGTGTTCATCTATAGTTGTTCATGATAATTTATTGATGTGTTCAGTGAGGTTTGTTTATGGAGCTTTATTTGACATGTGCATTTTTTTATTCCTCAGGAGATCGTGATCAGTGAGCTGATGAAGAAACTGGACATTCTGGGAGATAACGCCGTAAGTGTATGTTGAATTTATACCGTACATGTTTGTGGTTTTACCAAAGTTTAAATGTTATCGTAAGTGTTTGCTTTTTTGAAGTACGCTTTTGTGGTTATAAATAAAGTTTCAGTCTTAACGAATACTTAAAACTCAGTTCAGTTGTTGGACAGCAAACTTTGATCCATTTTGCGACGATGAGTCAAGGATTATCCATCACCTTCCTCTATGACATACTGCTGCATTATTTTTGAACAGTGGTGGACAAGTAAGGAAGTAAATGGACCTAAGTACTGTCCTCAAGAACAAATGTTTAAGTTATCTGTACATGACTTAAGTATTGTTTTTGGGGAATTGGTTTTGGTTTGTCTCTGTTGCACTCTTTCTGTGTCTGTACCATGTCATGTGTCTTCATGGTAGTGCAAAGGATAGGACACCCACATAGCTCAGGTTAAGCACTTCAGTTTGGTTCAGAGGTGGTGGTGATGGATTCAACAGAGAAGACAATGATCCTCCTCCTGAGCGCTTGTGGTCATATCTTGAGCCGATATTAAAGTTTTCTTTTTTTTTTCTTCAAATCTGAAAATATGAGACATGTAATATAAAAAAAAATTCAAACAGTTTTCTAAATTAACATAGTACGGCAGAATGTCCAGCATTGTAATCTTGACTGCACTAATACGTTGTGGAAATAAACATCAAGAACTTTTTAAAAAACTAAAAGTACTTTTAAATCAAGTGCTCCAGAGCTTTTACTGGAGTGATGATTTGATTGACATGTTGCTAGCATGTTAACTTTTGTTGACTTGTCATGATCCTGTCATATAACTAATGGGTCACTGACTTAATGTTTCCATGTTTGCTTTTTGCAGATATTCGTCATCATGTTTTCGAAAGAGTACTGTTTAAGCACTCAATACTTGATGAATTAAAAACAGGACATCCCCAAGGGTTGTTGACATGTACAATTATCAGCTTATCAGCACAGAGTGTGTAAAAATATATTAACAATAAAGTTTTTGTGATTAATGATACTTATTGATCAAAGTGTTGAACAATCATATTTGGCACTCTATATTTTTTTGATCAAATATAGTATGCCTATGCAAACTATAGATAAATAGGGTGTGTATATTTGTATATATATATGTATATATTTATTTATTTATTTAAATATATATATATATTTATATATATACATATATGTATACATATATATATATATATATATATATATGTAATATATATATATATATATATATATATATATATATATATATATATATATAAAGAACTGCAGTTTTTCAACATCTGCATTTGCGTCATTATTTAACACGAGAGGTTGCCTTTTGTATGGTGATAAATCATTGTGGTTTGTTTAGTGGTTGATTTCGCTTTTTTCAACCAGAATGTTGTAAGCTTCATTCCAGCTCCTGTAGTCACATGTTGATCTGTCCATTGGGTGTGACACCTAAATTGCTCCCACTGCTGCATCAGTGATGTGAAAATGTATATAAATGTGATTAGTTAATAGGACTGATACCTTACATAGCAAACTCTGCCATCAGTGTGTGTTTGGGTAAATGTGGCCTGTGGTGCAAAAAGTGTCATTCATACATATCTGTCATTTTGTGATATTTCCCCACTGTTGTAGAGGTGTTAACTCACAGTCACTGTCATGTTTACTAAGGCTTATTGACATGTTTATGATATGTGTTTAAATTTTATTTAACTGGGAATACCTCATTGAGATTAAGACTCTCATTCATGAAAGTATCTTTGCCAAGACTGCCAGCAGCACATTTACCAAGCTGCAGACCTTAAACAAATAAAAACACGAATAAACGCAAATAAACCAATCAAATCAGTGCCACAGAGAAAAAAATTCATCAGTCAAAGCACCTAAAACCTGACGCATCTTCCTGTAATGCCTTCAGTCTACTTTTTCAAAACAGGTTGAATGTATATTGTCCTGAATGTAAATATGTTTGATTTCATATCAAAGCAAAGTGAAACTCTTTGGTTGGTTATCATTGGGTCAGTGTTGCGATATACTAAACAGTTATATTCATGGACAAATAGCTGTTTTACTTATAGCACTCCAGCTGTTGTTCTTATTACACGACACAGTAATGTTATACTGACACTTTGCTGACATATTGTGATGTTTTCCTGCAGAATCTGTCCAATGAGGAGCAGGTGGTGGTGATCCATGCTAGGACAGTACTCACTCTGGCTGAGAAGGTAACACCCACACCTGGACACAACTTTCAGTTTTCTTAAACGTTATTTACTGACGTTTACCAGTCTGTTAGCTCTTTGAAGTCCTCTCTGTCAGCTTACTAACCTTTCTTACTGATTGGACCCTTCATTCATGGTTTGAGTCAGAGAGGTCATCAGCCCTGAAGGAATAAGACTACATACAACTGCAAGACACGTTATGCCTTCAATAGTAGAACCTAGCAAGCAGTTTTGAAACGGCCACAATGTATTAAGATAGCTAAAGGCATCCTCCTCTCTCTCTCTCTCTCTCTCTCTCTCTCTCTCTCTCAGTGGTTGGAGTCGATTGAGGTGATGAAGGCGGCTCTGCAGCAGAAGATGTTAGACATTGAGAGTGAGAAGGTAAAACACAAAAATTACTCCTTATCTTATCTGAAAGAATCCGATCATGAGTGCTACACATAGACTGTAGAAAATATCAGACAACACCAGAGTGATGTCAGCTTTTTGATTGCTAAGGAGGCCTTTAAGTCCAATCTGTGATGGTCTCTATTTAAAAAAGGTTGTCTCAAAGTAAATGTAGATCAGTCTAGAAAAAGACAAAGAGAAGGAGTTGAGCTGGGCTTTAATCCTCGGAACAGTCACCTCCATGTTGACTTGAAGTTATATCAGCCACGCTGATATAACTTCAAGTTATGCATAACTTGTATCTGTCATATAATAAAAACAATAATAGTACACTTTATTTGTATAGCACTTTTAAAAACAGAGGTTTACAAAGTGCCTATATCTCTGCTATTATATATTATAAAAAAAAAAAACTCTTCTCTCACCCACCCCCTCTCCCCGGTGGGGTGGGTGGCTGTTCATCCTCTTCAGCTCGGGTCCTCTACCAGAGGCCTTGGAGCTTGAGGGTCCTGCGCAGTATCTTAGCTGTTCCTAGGACTGCACTCTTCTGGAGTGAGATGTCTGATGTTTCTCCAGGGATCTGTTGGAGACACTTCTCCAGTGTGGGGGTCACTGCCCCGAGTGCCCCGATGACCACAGGCACTACTGTTGCCTTCTCTCTCTCTCTCTCTCTCTCTCTCTCTGTATGTATATATATATATATATGAGTTATTAACATTTTTACCCCTGTGCAGCAGGGCTGTCACTTTTTCAGATCAATCGGTTTTAGTACATATTCAATTCCTGATGAGGCAGAGGGGCCTCTCACTGATGTGGTTTTGGGCCGAATGTCCCTGTATATGAATCTTGTAATCTGTCTGCCATAGACTTTTTCTACACCTCTGGTGGGGGGCCTGCTAAAAAAAACATGGTCCCACAGATCAGAGTACTCCTCCCCTGCAGCATGTGGGTAAAAAGCCAACAAATGGGCTTGTGGATTTATTGTGGATGAGGAGTGGGCCAGCTGCTTTGCAAACGACCAACCCACAGCCCAGTTTTTTAGTTTGCCATTAGCAGTGAGCAGCCCAAAGTGCTTCCATGCGGAGCTCCTCAGAGCACTGTTGTAAGCTCTGAGTGGCTTTGCCTGTCCTCCATTTTCTGAAGGTGTACTTCTTGTTGTTGAGTACAAGAGAGCAATGGACAGTCGAGTTGTGCTGGTTATGAGTGCCCACTGTCGGACACTACTCCAGGCAGCCTTATGTGCTGGTGCACTGTATATTTTCAATTCAAACATGTTTTTACAATTCAAATACAAACTTTTACTCCCAAGTTCGAATGGATATATAAATATTGATTAAAGGTGACAGCCCTTCTGTGCAGTGTGAGTACATAAAGATATTTACTGTCCAGACCAAAAAACTCTTTGGACAGGGCTGTAAACTTCTTTATTTCTGGTGTGAAGAATTGACATTTTAACAGAGGGTGTATGTGACTTCAGCTGCTTCGGCCACCTCTAGAGGACAGTCAGTGAACTGCAGTTTTCAGATCTTCATTATAAAGCACCAGAGGTTGCCTCTTGCAAAGCGATAAATTGAGGTGATGTTGGTTTAGTGGTAGAGTTGGTTATTTTCATCCAGAATGTTGTGGGTTTAATCCCAGCTCCTGCAGTGACGTGTGGCCTGTGGCGGCCATACCAATTTGTTAAAATTATTTAAGCATGATCAGACTTTAGTTGACATGTTTTGTCATTTTGTTATGTTCACCCAGAATTGCTACCATATTAATCTGTGGTTACTGACATGTTTACCAGGGATTACTGACGTGTTTATTTTTAAGTTGTCATTGTTGATAAGTTCACTTGTGTATGTTTTTAGGATCTCTTCAGTAAACAGAAAGGTTACCTGGATGAAGAGCTGGACTACAGGAAGCAGTCCATGGATCAGGCTCATAAGGTCAGAAACATCAAACAGGAAAATGGACTGTGATTTTTGATAACAGACTTTTAAAACTGTTAAACTTCCCTTGTTTTATTGTATTATAATATTATATGATAACTACTAAAGGGATTTTTGTGATCTCTTTGCTTGTCTGTTATTTCTGCAGAGGATCCTGGAGCTGGAGGCCATGCTGTTTGATGCTCTGAAGCAGGAGGAGGGGCTAAAGATGGAGGGGGGTCATCTGTCTGAAACACTGACAGAGGATGAAAAGAACGAGTTAAAGAGAGCCATGGACCAATGGAAACGAACCGTGATGTTTGAGCTAAGAGAGAGAGACGCCCAGATTCTCCGAGAGAGGATGGAGATACTGCAACTCACGCAACAGGTAAACATGAAACCAACATGACAAAAACACTTAAACAACATGTAAACAACATTTAACATGTAATCAGGTAAACATGTCAGCAACATGACAACAACAGCAGGTTACCAAGCGAACAATATGTAAAAATGTAAACATGGCAATAATATATAAACAAGTAAATAGCAGGTAAACAAGACTTCAGTTTTTCAATACAAGTTAAGATGTTTTCAAGATTTACACATGAAAGCACAAAAACAGGTTTACAGCAGGTTTGCATGAAAACATGAGGTCAATTTGTCAAAGTTCCCTGAGTGTGTGTATGTTAAATTGTGTGTTTGTCGTGTGTGTTTTTCAGAGAAACAAGGAGCTGGAGGAGTTTATTGAAGCACAGAAGAGACAGATTAAAGAGCTGGAGGAGAAGGTAACTGACAGAGTCTGATTTTAAAAGTTGTGATGAAGTTTAGTGTTTTTTGGTTCATTTTGACATTTAGGGCTCTAATTTCGAAGACCAGGCGCAGGCGGGGCGCACCTGCCCTGCGCTGTGCCTGCGCCACGCCAACGGGGTGTGTCCAGGGCATTTTGCAAGTTTTGTGCATGGTGCAGGTAGGCGCAGGCAGGCGCACCCACGCCTCCGTCCTTCCCACTGGCACAAGTAGCAGAGAGGGAGGAGAAAAGGCGTGAGTGGGTTTAACACAGCCGAGCGTAATCTTCACCAATCAAATGAGCGCCTCTCCTCACCTTTAAATGCGCCGCAGGCGAGGGGCAGTGGCAATTTCACCTCGGTAGCGAAGAAGGTCAGAGCCGCTGTCACTTTTACAGCAACTGGGAGAGCGCAACGGAGGCCACGAACAGGAGTACAAAATTAAGTGATAATTACATTTAAACACAGCAGCAGGCTAATCCATTCGTCATGCTTGTGATCCACCTGCATTCCTGGTCTGTCATCGCCAAATAGCAGAGCCTTTGGTGAAATATCCCCCCCCCGATATCTCCTCCTCATCCTCCTTGCAATAGTGTACTCCATCTTTTTAGATCACATAAAGAATAAAGATTAAAACAGAGAAATATGGGCAGTCACAGATAAATCCTCAATACACCGAGTTATTCATTCAGCGAGCGTCTCTCTCTTTTTCTTTTCTTTTGAATTTCATGAGATGAGAGAAGCCGGTACTCCGTATCAGATGATGTGGCTGTTTGTGGTTGGCTGAGAGATGTGAACTCGTTAGTTTGTGTCACTCTTCCAGCTGCTGTCAGGTTGAGTTTCCATTATGACAAACGTCTCTGATCTGACATCAGATGTGACGGGACAATTAATATAGATACAAATGTATGTGCTGGTTGAGACGGTTACATTAAATAGTGGTTGCTGTGACTGTTTATTGCATTGAAATGTGCCTGACACTCTGGATACCTGCCTGTGAGGTTTTGGTGACGTGTGCGTACTGTGCGCCTGTCAGACAAATTACCACTGCACAGGGGGCGCCCCGCCTGCGCCGAGAATAGACCAGGTTGGAGCTGGTGAGCTTTCAGCGCACCTTCCACGCGTTTTTTTGGCACTAAGTTGTCACTGCGCCAGGCTGAATCTGTCGACACCTCCCCCTGGTTCGCCGTCACACCCATCTTGGCGCAGCCGGTCTACCAAATTGCCAAATTGGCTGCGCACGGCGTTGCGCCGGACAAAATTACCACTGTGAGGGGTGCGCCAGGCTGCGCCACCCTGAGTTGCACCAGGAAATTAGAGCCCTTAGTGTATCCTATGTCCTCTGAAACATATCTGTATCGTCACTAATACTCATCAACATTGATCTATTCTTTAATATGGTGACCTGACTGTTCTTTTTTTGTCTTTCAGTTTCTGTTCCTGTTTTTATTTTTCTCTTTGGCGTTCATCCTCTGGTCTTAACAGCAGATGGTGAGTATCACAGCTAGCCTTGGTGAACCTAAACCCTAAAAACTAGAAGTGCTCCCAGAGCATAAACCTCCACAAGGCATTTCCAACAGTGTCAGGGAAGTTAATGGCAATAATGTGGAAAACTGCCCTATATCTAAATGCTAACAAATCCTTGAAAAAATTCCTGGATCCAGCCAAACTTCAATCATAACCAAAATCTTATCACTTCTTTCTTGTGCCATGGCGGACATTCACTGAAAATGTCTTCTAAGTCTGTTGAAAACTTCTTGAGTTGTTAGCAAAAATGTGGAAAACTGCCCTAACTCACAATGCTGACAAATCCTTTAAAAATTCCTGTACCTGCATCCACAGCCAGATCACCCCCAAAATTTGAGTGATTGGTCCTTTACAACTTCTAGAGTTAACAAACAAGCAAGCATTAGCAAAAAACATACCCCGAAAAAAAAATCCTGATCCAAGTGGCGACTGGATTGGTTTAGGGGGTTCTTGGAAAGGTTTTTCCTCTTCTTAAGGGGGCCTCCTCAGCTCTAAAAGTTGACTATTGGAGAGTGGGAAGCTTAGGCCTCTGTTGACCAGTACTATGCTAAAGAGGCCATAGTTTGCCTTAACTTGGGTTCATTTATTTAGTTTCCATGACTGCTGGAGTATCCTCACAATCACTTCATGAAAAGCCTTACTCAAAAAGCTCTCTGGTTTTCATTTACTGAGTAGCCCTGATCCAGCTGCATTTCCAGTCTGTTTGAAATGCCTTGTTGAAGCTCCTGTCACTTTAAAGCTCTTTCCCCAGCGTGGGCCCAGTCTGCTCTGATTGGTCAGCTCTGTGGAGATCGTTTAGTTCAGCGCTGCTCAGCACCATGTTGTCAACGACTCTGCATTCATTCCACAGTCTATGCTTTGCACTGGGCTTACCACTCCAAACCAGTGGGCTTAAACTGACGATGAAACAATGGTAGGATTTCACACTGGTGGGTCTATCCAGGGTGGGGGGCATTTCAGGCAGCTACCGGTGCGGCAAATTGGGGGAGAGCGAGAAATCTTGGCGCTGCAGTCTTGTGTCTTGTGCATAGATGCCCTCTGTCATGCTGGAGACTTTAGAAACACATTAAAGGACATACAAAACTCGATAAGGAAAAAATGTCTCTTAAATGATCCACCTTAGAATTCTTGACAGGATTATTGACCTTTTTTCACTTGAAGGTGAAATCCCCCTTGGCATTCTGAAGGCCCTTAATGGTCTTTAAATAAAAATAAGACATGTTTCATTACAGTGGTTGATTATGTGTTCCTTGTTGTAGAGCCTGCAGATGTCCACAGCCAGCCGATGAATCATCGGCGCTATGGCTCAGTCGGGATCAGATTGAAGGACGGGAGGACTCCGAGGGTTTCAGGGTTTAAACCAGCAGCACACTGACCGATGACCCACCTCTGGCTGCTGTCTGCCAATCAGAGCAGAGCCAGGCTGTCAGCTGGTTCTTGAACTTCACTGTCACAGAAGAAAGATTGAGGTCAGGATGGTTTTCATGGCAACAGATAAATGCTGTCTACAAGACATGTGGGGACGAGTGGAGCACTTATGTGCTCCCTGAGATGTAGCTGTCCAACAGCTGGTGGCCTGCTAGGCTACCGTGGTGCTAACTTTACAGTGTGTTAGCTCATCTAGCTTACTTTCAGTCATTGTTGGCTAAGTTAGCTGAGTTAGCACAGTCAGCCAAGCTAGTTGACTTCAGTATTTTTAAAGTATTGATTACCTGATAGTAGATTAAGCTGCAGAGATGGTTTATAAAAATTTAATTACAGTTAATAAGCTAGGTTGATTACATTTCAACATGAAAAAGAAAAACAACTGGAAACAAGTTCAATGTGACATCCTCGCTCTGTCGAGGGATCACTCATAACCATTCAACTTAGATCTGATTGGCTGTTCTATCTGCTGACATGAAGAGCTCCAGCTGTACACATGGACCAATGGTTACCATGAATAACCACAATACGACAGAACCATCCCAGGACCAAAAAGTAACAGACGTCTTCATGACACCAAGAGGTTTGATGGAGGTCAGAGGTCAAAGCTGCAACAAGAAAATGACCGAAGAAACAGAGCATGAAGTTTGAAAAATGAACTGTCCAGAAACAGCTTTAAACCTGGTTTAGTTGTTTACCCAGTGTAGTTGACTATCCTCAGTTCAGACCTAAAACAGAGCAGATAATAAGAGGGGAGATTTCACAGTGAGGTATGTCATCTCTTTTTGGAGCAGATAAAAGGATGAACACACAAAAAATGAACCTTTATTTAATATATTATATTATATTATATTATATTAAATTATATTGTGCACTTTTTTAAGTTTCCTCCTTGGAGTAAATACAAGTTAAACTGGAGTAAAAAGAACATATTTTTATTTTATCAGTGTAATTTTTTCTGTTATTAAACTGAAGCAGCTTCTGATGAATCTGTCGATGTTTTAAAAAATAATCTGTTATTATTTTATTATTCAGATGATATTTTTCTATCCGCTGTGAGTCAGTGAACATCTGAAGAGTAGACACTTTGATTAAAAATGGTGGAAATGAGTCTGAACGCAGAGCTGTGTGTGTGTTTCATTGTTTCAAGTCAAATGTGGGTCAGTCGTGTGTTTAAAGCTGCATTTCCTCTGATGACCGGCAGGGATCGCCAAGTCTCAGATGCACTTCAGGTCAGAGGCCTGATCTTAAAATTCAGTTTAAAACTGGTCATTTGAAGTTATCTGTGTTTGCAAACCCAACAGGAGTGCTCACATTTAGCTGATATTAGCTCTGTTATCCAGTTCATATTGGATTAGATTTTCTTTGTTTATAAACTAAAAGTGAACTGTGAGAAACTAAAGTAAAACATAATCCTTGTTAAAATCACACAGATGCTAAAATGGATGCAGATTAGATCACTGGCTATTTGAATATTTAAATTAAGACTGTTGTATCAAAATGAATTTGTCACTTGGATGCCTTTGAGATATTTTACTGTCCTAATAATATCAGTATTTTGTAGATTATATATCTTTTAAATATGTCACATAACCCCACCCATGCCCAGCCTCCATCTCAGTCCATCACTGTGCTTTCACTGTCTGACACTTGTGTTCCAGGCAGAGGCAGCAGGTCCAGTGTTGGTGTATTTCTCAATGTTTGTTCTATTAAAGCATCTGTTGAGGTCTGTTTGTTTACATGTGGTTGTTGATAGAGAAGAAAAAAACTGTCTGCAGCTTAAAAATGTAACAGAGATGTTCTTTAAGGCATGAAGGCTTCATTTCAACATGAAATTACAGTGCACTGTGTGTTCCTCCATGTATTTGTGAGGGAGCGAGACATTAAATGAATGTGACAGACAGAGATCCAGTTCAGACTTCACTGTCTTTATAGCTGCCTCAGTAATGAGCACTGACCTGTGTGTGTGTGTGGGGGGGTGTGTGTGTGTGTGTCTGACCTGAAACACTCATGTCCTCTTTATCGTATTCAGTCTCATGATAAAAACTCTTCCCCGTTCCCCTCATATCTTCTTGGTCATTTTTTGATGGAGCATTCCATAAAGTTTCATTGTTATGCATAATATATGTGCATATGTAACTGAATCAATGAAGGCAGAGAAAACCAATTACATACATGTATTGTTATGTAAACTAGAAGATGGCATTGTGGCAGATATAACGACTCAAAGGCACAAGGCAAACACTCATCGGACCCTCTTTAACATCCTTCAGTATTACGGTCATGAGACAAAGCTCAGAATGCAGGACACAAATGCGCAACACACACGCTGGTAAAATCAGGCAACATAGTTTAATGAAGTCCAGGCAGAGTTCAGTACACGGGAAATCAATCAGCACCAGCAAAGGGATCCAAACGTGAGGCAAGAGGCAAGGTCGAGAAACTACCAAAGGTAATACACAGCTAGACAAGACAACGATGAGAGCTGGTACAAGAACTGTGGAGTACAACAAACTGGCACAAGGCAAGGGGAGACATGAGGTTAAATACATTTCAAAATAAAACAGGAAAGACAAGCCAAGAGACATGAATGTGCAAAAATAAAAGGAAAACTTGACCAACATGAAAAATACTTATCAAGAAAAGTTCCATTTGGATCTTTTTTTTTTTTTTTTTTTTTTGCTGGTCTCAACAGCAATGATGTCAACATGTCTGGAGCAGCACACGGAATATGAACATGTTGCATATAGACCCTGCAAAAGAATGTGGAAATGCCCTCTTTAAGTACTATGGGAGATTTAGTTATAAGGCCTCTGTTCTTTGAAATTATCTAACAGTCAGGATCTGAGAGGGAGACACCCTCTTTAACTTTAAGTGGTGGGCTTAAAGCTTTCTGTTTTGATAAAGGTTATAGTTTGGGCTAGCCCAGAGGTGCTCAAGCTACATGCTGCACTGTTTTGGCATATTTAATTCCCTATTTGTATTGTTATTGGCTTAGAACTTTTCTCTTTGATAAAGCATAGTTTGGACTGGATTAGACCAGCCCCTTGTGCTGCTATAGGCTTCATACCTTCCCTTATGCTGATGTCGGACTACATGGTTAATAAAGGATTACAGCCTGATCTAACTGTCATAGGGTTTTAGGACCTGTTAGCCAAATAAAACATCTTTTCATCTTATGTAGTGTGTCATAGTGACTGACAACAAAAGATTTGTCTGGGACACCTCACAATTTCTTAACAGAAAGTCTTGCAGTTTTGATTTTTGTCTAAATTCCTCCTTCACATCAGAGGCACTGACCAATGAGAGCATAGGGAACTCTGCTAGCTCTGAAAATAACATCTCTGGCTTTGAGATGTGTGAAATACAGTTTGTTTGCTGTCTCCAGTGCCTCCCCAGCATCATCACATTGACCATTAATGTGGTCAGTTTCTGTCGTGTAGTCCGTCATGCTTGTCGGGCAAGTCTCAGCCTGATTCTATGGCTCAGTGGTGGCCTAATCTGACACAGAGACCATCTTAACCAATGCACAACACTGTGTAGTCTGACCTCGACATTAGACAAAGCTTATAGTTAAACCTGGATCAGGCTTGGACCAGCCCCTTGTTATATTGCTTTAGTCTTCAAACTTGCCTATTTTTAGATAAAAATTGCTGGTAAGGCTGGCTCAAGCTTGGACCAGCACAAGATTATGCTGCAAAAGTTTTTGAATGCAGAACAAGCTTCACTTCCTAGTTTTGCTGTTATGCTGATATAGGCTTAAACTTGACATTAACGCCATCACCCTGTCACACAGCTATAGACTCACATTGCAGCATGTACTTCACCTCTGAGTTATGCTGATATACATTTAAAACTCTCTTATTTTAATAAATGTGATTGGCTCAGGCTTGGACTAGCTCTTAATTGTGCTGCTTTAGGCCTAGACAGCAGCATTATATCCATATCCTAAATTTACTGCTGTATGCTTTATTTTAGAATGGATTCCACTTCCTAGTTATACTGCTTTAAGCTTTAATTGAAATGGACTTCACCCCCAGGTTTGCTGCTATAGGTCTAAAACTTTGCTCTCTGATAAAGTATACAGTATAAGTGCTGCATACTGCTGCTTCAGGTTTTATATTGTCATGGGCTCCACCTCCTAGTCATACTGTTACAGGCTCAGAATGCAGCATTTACCAGCCTCACATCAGCTCCAAGTCCATGCACTCCCTCCTCCTCTCTGGCCTCTTTTTTTCCTCCTTCAGTGACTCTGTCTTCAGCCCCCCATCTTCCTCCCTCCTCCTCTTCCTCCTCCTCTTCCTCACCGTCTCGCCTGCTCTCACTCCTCAGTATTCGGGTTATGGTCACATCGACCATCATGTCTGATCGGAGGAGCTCCCAGGACGATGACTGCTCCTCGCTCCTCTCTCGCCTCGGCTCTGACTCCCCTCGCCCTCGGATGAAGTATGGAGGGATGTTCTGCAGCGTGGAGGGAGCCTTCGAGAACAAAACTTTGAACTTTGAGTCCTTCAGTCCACAGACGCAGAGACGTCGAGCCGCTCGGACCCGGAGCGACGGCCAGGATGGAGCAGGAGGAGGAGGAGGGCAGACGGTGGTGTATCACTCTGGACACACCCGAGAAAACTACGGCAAGAGAGAGGTTAATAGATGATTTTATGTTTTTAGAAGAACTTTGGGATTCAAATGGACAGTTTGTCTGATTTATTACATTATATTAAGGAAGAAGAGAAGATTGATTACTGATTGATGACAGATTTTCTCATTAAAAAGTAAAAGTAAGTATTTATAAGTTTCTTTTAATGAAATGAATATGAAAAGTCCTGAGATTTAATAATAATTAAATAGATTTAACATTTACATCAGCCAGGTGAAATTTTTAATTAAGGGATTTATACAATAAAATATAACATATACAAACGATAACTATTGATATCAATATAAGGTATAATTAAAAACTAAAATAAACCAAACTGTCCCCCTCCTTACCACCAGGTTAACACACTTTCTCCTCCATGGGGGGCGCGGTCTGGCCCATAAAGACGGACAGAACTACTCAATTACCCAGCACATGAAAGAGTTCCGTTTATTTTTCAAATTAAAACCATTATGTGAATCTTTCAAAAACAAAGAAAAAAGACATCAAATTAAAAAAAAAATAGTTGATGAACCAAAAAAACGGTTTAATTAAGTCTTGTTAATGTGAAATAATTCTGATGCATACGCCTAATATTTTATATACAACTTATTACTAGAGAGAATTGTTAAATTGGTAACATTGAGTAACTTCCTCTCATTCATTTTTGTGTGTTTGTTGTCTAATTGAGTTGTCCAGGATGGCATATATATATATATATATATATATATATATATATATATATATATATATATTGTTGGCCATTGTGTTAGTTTCGTGCTGGTTATCTCGACTAAAGCCTCTCACTGTGTTCTCATATCGTTGCTGATAATGAGGCCTGTACCTAATGAAGGAATAATGAAAAGTACACGTTTTGAATAATGAAATAATCTTAACAAGCAAATCTGACTTTCACGATTTTTAAGTTTAAAAAGTAATAAGCAAGGGTAAAAAGCTATTGTTAAATGTAACTTCTTGTTTGAGGACTTAATCTTAATGGAGGGGCCTTATCAAGGTGGTCCTCATGGTTGTGGCAATGGTGTGAATTATTAATTATTTTAAAATGATCACAAATGCTTGCAGTCGGGTCCCCAGCCATTTTTGTAGTCCGTATTAGCAGATTGTTTGCATCTATCCTTTTAGATCAAACGTTATTTAATAATAATTTAGATTGAATGTTAAAATCTCACAACCTGTTAATTACAAACCTCAATTCAAGTACTGATCCATTAAGCAATTCTTGAGCCCCGTTTATTTTTGGCCTTTGAAACCAGGAAGTGCAAAATGCTTACTCACTTCCACATTTTGGACTCATTCCTGCACTGCTCTATTGAGGCAGTATTTGAGGCCATCTGACCAGTAGAGACTCCATGTCAATCTTGTCCTTTATTTCCAAAACCAGAAATCATCAATAAAATAAAAACAGATGTATTATAAAAAAAGAATTCACCCATCACAGTGGGAGGACCTAAAAGTTTTATACATTTAGACCAAACCCGTTAATTGAACCAGGCTGGAGAAATGTTTGTCAAAAAAAAAAGTCACACAATTACATAACTTCCAGGGTTCCTGCAACCAGCCAGACACTTGAGGAACTGCAGTTTTAGCACTTCCTCCATTTTGCAGCTGATTGGATCACCGGGGGCACCATTTTGAAAAGCATCCCTACCGTTTATTTGTTGTTTACACTCTTAATCGTGTATAAAACAAGTCAACACTGTGGCTGTTTGTCAAAAACGGTGAAGGTGTTCAACAAACAAAAAAATTGCTTACAATTTCAAATGGCCACTGACAAGGCAACGATGTGTTTCCTGAGACAGTAATAAAAAGTGCCCCCTGTTGTTTATAAAGAAATGTACGACAAAAAAAAATCTGACAAAAGAAAACCAATGAAATGGCTTTGACTCCTTTAGTGGCCATTAAAAGACAAAAAAAAAGCTTTGATAACTGAGAACATGTTGGGTTGGTATTGTTCTTATGTGGTTTCACTAAGTTTACAGTTTAGTAAGAAAGACGATCATTTACTGACCCAAAGTCATCCAGGAGTTCAAATATTTTTGTTTACCTTACTACTAGAGAGCAGTTTGAAGAGGGACCTTAGCCAACGGCTTTTATTTTGAAGGAAAAACCCGGAAGTATCGCATGTGTGTTTGTTGAGCGTGACGTCGGATGAGACGGGAACAACAAAAGAGGAGTGTGTGAGCGTGTGCACGCGGATCAGCCAGAACAGATCGATCAGGATGAATAAGAAGAACAGCGCGAGACCTGCGGTAAGTTCAACCCGAATAAATCCGAGCTGTGCCAAACCGGGCTGTGCCGGGTCAGCGTGGATCAGAGGGAGGATGTGGGCCGATGATGCTGCAGCTCCGCCCGTCAATCACCAACAACTGAGCAGGTGTTATGATGTAAACAGGGACCGTGTTAACTGGTGACTTTCAGCTGTGTGCCAGTGATAGTTTTATTTTTTAATTCAATACATGGGCCCAGTTGATGAAGTAATAGTGCAGCCTAAACAAAGCAGCATCTACGGGGACATAAGAAATTTTAGAGCTGCTCAAACAATGACAATTACGTGCACATTTAGCAAAGAGGCACCAGATAGCAGGGATAATTAAACAGCCGTCACACCGGGACACACCGTCTGCAGACTGCTGCATGCTGAGCTGCACCGGCCGGCTCGGCACAGATCAGCCCGGGCCCAGGTCTCTTCTAACCGACTCAGAGATACGTTTATGGTTATTGCCATAGTTTAAAGACCGAAAATAGAAAATAAGCTTAGTGATCATGACTAAGGTATTGAAATAGGTTGAAATTAAAGCCTGAAAGATAAAAACATAAATCAGTGATGATGTATCAAAAGAAATAAGTGATGCATTACCGATGCATCGCCCACTCTGTATTGCCCCTAAGTGTGAGTTTATTTGTGAATGGTTGGCTATCTGTACATGTCAGCCCTGTGATTGGTTGGTGACCAGTCACAGGTTGTACCCTGCTTCTCAACCAATGTCAGCTGTGATAGGCTCTAGTCCCATGCACCCAAAGGGACATGCAGTATAGATAATGGATGGATTGACAGAAGAAAGCTATCTAGTTGTGCTGTCAGAGGTCAAAAAGTAAGACCTTGCAATAAAGTACCGTCACTCAAGCAAATCAGAAAAATATCAGATGTTTATGGTCATACAAAGAGTAGCAAAGGCAGTGTTTGTAGAGATTTACATAGTTAAGTCATTCATTTAACAATCATTTGAGTAATTAACAAAAAGTTAATCCTAATCCAGCAATACAGGTCAGTTCATCATCGGTATGTGGTTGGTTGGCTTGTTGTAATAACCCATGTAAAGAAAAACTGTCTCATGTCCTTGCAGCTTGTTGGGTGTCACGGTCTAAGGAGTGACCATGTTAACTGGTGACATTCAGCTAAATAAGTCTGTGGTCATCATATCAGATATTTCTTTCAATTTGAATAATACAATAAATATAAGGTATTACTCTGTCCTTGCAATAGTTTATCCAAACTCCAAAGCAAATGCAAACTGTCATATTTAAAATGGTCTGGGTAACATCTGATGAACTAGACGTGCTCTGGGGCACAAACCTCTGCCAAGGTTTTCCCAGCATTATTGGGGGAGTTATTGTCAAAAATGCAGAAAAGTGCTCTATCTTGCAATGTTAATAAATCCTTTAAAAAATCCTGGATCCCCATCTGGATTCAGATCACCACCAAAATCAAATCACCTTTTTCTTGTGCCATGACCAACATTTCCAGAAAATGTAGAAAAACCCTCCTTGGCCCTGGTAGTAAACTAATTCTGATACAGTATGAATAGCTTGGCAAATGAGGCCTCTGCTCCTCAGGTTTTTTTTCATGAAAAAAAAAAAAAAATAACGGCTGTTTGATTACCCAGCATGCTCTTTCTATTTCTAGGGTGACCGTCTGATCATCAAAGGTGGGAAGGTGGTCAATGATGACCAGTCGTTTTATGCGGACGTCTATGTTGAGGATGGGACCATCAAGTAAACATATTAATATATTTATATTGATCCACTCTCAATCAATGTCAGTTATCACATACTAATGTTTATCCATGATGTCATCACATTTCCTGTCGCGTGTGCCAATCAGACAGATTGGGGAGAACCTGATCATCCCGTCTGGCGTGAAGACGGTAGATGCTTACGGTCAGCTGGTCATCCCTGGAGGAGTGGATGCCAACACAAACCTGCTCGCTCCACAGAAAGGGATGAACCCTGCTGATGACTTCTACAGCGGGACGCGTGCTGCCATAGCTGGGGGAACAACCACAGTTTGTATGTTTTAAATCAAAGGATAACAAATTATAACTATAAAGCACTCGGTGAGCAAACCTCCACCAAGGTAGCTCACATATTGCTGTTAGATCTATAACCAATAGTTCCATGGTAAAGTTACCATTATAATATGATTCCTTGACCCTGAAAGCCCACACCTAGTGCTCAGAATCATGCAGACTTCGACTAGATTTTGGTTTATTCCTCCTTTTGTGCATGAGAGCCCTCCACTATGCTTTTGCCCAAGCAGGTGTTTAGCAGTGCATTTGCTGGCCCTGCCTCTGCACCTCTTCTCCTTGTGCAAGCAAAAATGTGAACAACTGAGAGTGTCAAGGAGCTCAGTGAGGGCTGGTCTCTCTTGCTCTCTTAAGGTCTTTACTGAGTCAAATATTCTGCTTTTAATATGTTGTTTTTGATTTGGGCTGCCAAGTCTTAAATCTTTCAGAGTCAGTGCAAATGATTTTGGCACACATCAGCAAGAGTCACTGATCAGCTTTGCTCCTTTATGAGGCTTTAGGGCAGCATTCACATCCTCCCCCGATTTATGCCGCTCAGCCTTCGAGATTGCAGCCTGCCATAAGATCTGAGTCCTCTGCTCAGAGCCACTGGATCTCAGACGTTATGTGCACTGTTGTGTGCTGACTTTTGACCTGTTTCTCCTTCATCTCAAAATGGTTTTTGTGTTTAGTTACTCTTTTGAGTCTTAGTTACTTATTTAGGTCTGGTTGAGCTGAAGGCCTCTCGGGTTCAGACCTTTCAAGCCTAACGGGTTGAATTTGTTGTTCGGGGTCTATTGTAAGTGTTCGTTTCCATCAAATACCACTTTTTGGGGGCTCATCCCCCAACCATGAATACATTTTCTAGAATCGCTATTTGTATCTTTCTAGGTTGGTGTTCTCTTTTAGGAATAGATGTTTGGGGTGCCGAACCTCTGCTTCTCTCTATCCAGTGGTCACCTCTCTTTTTGTGGTCGTCATCCAACCTTAAGTTGAAATCACAGATGAGGCTAAGTTCAGCTAGATTCTTAAAATACCAGCTGGTGCAGCTCTGATTTATACCCAGTAACTACACTCGGAGAGCGCAAACCTCCGCCAAGGTAGCTCACATATTGCTGTTACATCTATAAGCAATAGTTCCATGATAAAGTTACCATCATAATATGATCGCTTGACCCTGGAAACTCACACCTAACACTCAGAATCATGTTGATATCATTATAGTTAGCCAGTTATTGAGCGAAAGTGATTGATCTTTAATGGCGGTTATATGGATTCCCACCAAAAAGTAATCAATTTTAAGTTTGGCTATTACCAGCATCTACTGAATATTTCAGCAAAATCCGTCCGGTAGTTTTTGCGTAATCTTGCTAACAAACAAACAGACAAACAAACAAGCATATGCTGGCAAAAACATAACCTCCTTGGCAGAGGTAACAAAAGTTAATCTGATTATTCGTTATGTTTTTGGTCAATAACTCTCTGTGTCGTGTTTCTAGTGGACCACGTGCTTGTGGAACCTGGAACTAGTTTACTGTCAGCGTTTGATCAGTGGAAGGAGACAGCGGAGCAGAGGTCCTGCTGTGACTTCTCTCTTCACCTCGACATCACAAGATGGCATGATGGACTGTACGAGGAGCTGGAGACACTTGTCAAAGATAAAGGTGAGAGGACCATTACCAACTATCAGATCTTTCAAATAAAAAAAAGCATTTAATCAAACAGGGCCAAACAAAACCCATGATAAACATATGAGGTGACCTGTGAGGATCTCACTGTTTTAAAGCTGCTGCTTAGCGTCTCTCAACAGACCGTTTCTTGATGAGTTAAAGGTCTTTGTCTCTTATTCCCTGTAGCATGATGGTCATTATGTGAAGTCCTGTTTAGAGTCAGAGACTAAAACGAAGGTTTGAAGTGAGGGTGGGGCAACCTATGACTGACAAGAGGTCAAAACTAATCTAACTGAAAAAGTTTCTGCTTACAATTTTACCTAAAGTTTTTGTGTTTTAGGTGTGAACTCGTTCCTCTTCTTCATGTCCTACAAAGACCGGTACCAGAGCTCCGACTCCCAGGTAAACCACAGAGCCGAAGTGAATATGTTTTTGTGAGCTCCTTTGTTGTTAGTGTCTTTTTGCGTTATGTTGTTTTCTTTATGCTACTGATATAAATTTAGTCAACATCCAACTTTGAATCTACCTTGTGTGTTTCTGCTTTCAGCTGTACGAGGCCTTTGGGGTGCTTCGGGATCTTGGAGCTATCGCACAGGTCCATGCTGAGAATGGTGACATCATAGATGAGGTAACATGATCTGCCCAAGAAAAGTTCATCTTCACTTCAAGTGATACACCAACTTTTTTTGTCTTTTCGCATCTTGCCTCACACCCGAGTCCATGACAAGCAGATAGACACCATTCTTTTGAATGTGCGTGCAGTAGAAAGAGAGATGGCCAAAGCTCGCCCATCACTAGTTAGCTTAGCTCAAACACTAGGACCCATTCCTAAATGCAAAATGCCTGCAAATTTAAGAATGGCTCACAAACAAATGGCTCAATCACAACTGCAAATCACTTCTCTTAAAAATATCTGTTCAAAGACTCGACTCGTTCGTGAACGTCACATCTGGCAAACCACCGCGGAAGTAGGTCAACAAAGCAAAGCCTCTGTTTAGGAATAAGGGAAGATAATACGATGATAGCAGAAGATATCGTAATATAAAATAATGGTAGAAAAATGAGTCACAACAGGCACAAAGGACCGTTTAGAGTTTCTGAAGAGTTTATCTGATGACTGTAGGCAGAGGCTGCTAGCTATACCCGTTGATTCCCAGTGTTTGAGCCAAGCTAACATGGAGTCGAGACTGAAGCAAGACATGAAAAGACAAAAAAAAGTTGGTGTATCCCTTTAAAGAGAGATCTCTGGTCATACTCTTACATTTGAACCAGTTTAAACTGTTCTGAAATGGTGTGGTTTTCAGGAACAGAAGAAGCTGCTTGGTCTTGGCATCACAGGACCTGAAGGACATGTTTTATCTCACCCTGAGGAGGTAAATACAACTGTAACACCTATCTTCAGTACCTCTCCTATCAACTTCTAAAACACCTATAGACACCCGTAATAACATAACTATAACGCACCTTTGATGTTGCATCTGTTTCAGGTGGAGACGGAGGCAGTGTATCGGGCCATAACAATCGCCAAACAAGCTAACTGTCCACTGTACATTACCAAGGTGATGAGCAAATCAGCTGCTGATGTCATCGCCAAATCCAGGAAGAAAGGTGACAACATGCTCTCAGTCTGATGTTTCACATGTTTTTAACATGTTCTCCACATGTTCCCCAACTCACCTTTAACACAGCTCTTTGATAGATTAGGGTCTAAACAGGTTTGTTTCTTATGCAAAAATTTTTTCTGTCTTCAAACTGAAGAGGCAGAGTGAAGGTGCAGCAGTCATTTTCAGCCATTTTTTCTTCCAATTAACTGAGATCTTCATCAGTGGTAATTTCACCAACACATACCCTCCCTGGTCCACTGATCATTCCTCAAATCCTCTTTAGGTCAGTCAGACTTACATCAGGACCACTCTGACCTCGGGATCACTTTAGACAATCAGCATCATCATAAAAGACGCAGATCAGGACCAGGATCTATGTGGAGGATCAGTGTCTTTTTGCACAATCAGGGCAATTTTATAGGATCAGAAACTCTGCTAATGACCAGCATTGGGATCACTGTAAAGGATCAGGATCTTTGCTGAGGACCAGCAGCAGGATCACTGTAGAGGATCAGGATCTTTGCTGAGGACCAGCAGCAGGATCACTGTAGAGTATCAGTCTTCAGATGATATAGAGCGGTGGATAGCACTGATTGATTAGTATTAATTGTGACAAGGTATGTAACAAACAGTCTGATTGCTGAGTAAGCATATAAATAGTGCAGTGACATGTGAGCGTAATGCTGCACATTGGATGTGCTGGCACTGCTGGAAGATCATGCAAATGGATCAGGATAGAGAGAGTCTTTAGGGGACAAGAAGATTTCCTGGTCCATGGTGATTACTGGCTAATAAGCCAGTTAGATTCCCTAGAGCAGTGCTCTTGGATCTATGCGCTGAACTGGGCCCAGTGTTAGACAAACCACCTGCCAGAACCAGGCCATCCCGGTGCAAATGGGTGCTGACCACTCTGGGGTTTCTGGCAACGGACTCCTTCTAGCAGGAATTAGCCGACAGGTATGATGTAATACAGTTAAATTCTGTTCTTAGGTCTGGGATGTTGCGGCCATCCCTCAGCATAATAATGCCAGCCGTTTTGGATGGCATTATAAACGTGACCAGTCGATATGTCAGGTTATGTATGGATCACTTTTAGTATGGATCCTACGCTGTATTTTATAAATGAGGCCCCTGGTTTGTGGAGGATCTGGATTTGTTTTGTCTAAAGTACCTTATGATGTATTTGAGAGAGAGCTGCTGTCCCCAAAAACCAATGCTCACAAAAAAGTTGAATTAAAAACAAAAACAAATATCTATTGAATGTTAATCAAACAAAACTAATCAATATCCTGTTTAACTAATCCAGGCATGGTGGTGTATGGCGAGCCAATCACAGCCAGCCTAGCAACTGATGGCTCTTACTATTGGTCAAAAGACTGGGCAACAGCTGCTGCTCTCGTCATGAGCCCACCTCTAAACCCTGACCCTTCAACCCCCCAGTATCTGACCTCTCTGCTGGCATGGTGAGTATGACTCCACCTCCCCCCTAGCATTGTTACCATGACTCCAGCATTCTGTACACATGGTTAGCATGGCTCCACCTTCTTGATATCATGGTTAGCATGACTCAAGCATTCTGTTATTATTGTGAGTATGAATCCACCTCTCTTTTTTAGGGTTAGCAGGAATCACACATCCTGTTAGCATGGTGTGCATGTCTCCACCTTCTCTGTCAGTATGGTTAGCATAACTCCATTATCCTGTCAGCATGAAATGAAAACTCCACCTTCCAATTAATATTATGAATATGACTCCACCTTCCTGTTATTATGGTTAGCATGACTCCACCTCCCTGTTAGATTAGATTAGATAGAAATTTTTTAGTCCCTTGGTAAAACTCCCTCAGGAATTTAGGAATAGGATTTTTAATTTTTAATAATAAAGAAATTAGCATTGCAAGCATGACTTCACCTCTCTGTTAGCATTTTTAGCATGGCTCCACCTACCTTGCTAATATAATAAGAATGCCTTTTTTTTTCTTCTTCCATAGATTTTAGGGTAGTCGGCATCCATCAAGTTGCATTACTGCCACCCCGTAGTTTCAATACACAGAAACTTTCTTCTCCTTCTAAAATCTAAAGTCAAGTCCAGCTGCTTTAAAAAAAATCAATCAAATACTTCCTTCCATCTGCAGTCTTCCATAGTTAGCATGACTTCATCTTCCTTTTTAGCTTGGTTTTACCATGATGTGGTCTCATATTATTAGGGTGACCATACATCCTCCTTTGCCCAGACATGCCCTTCTTTTTGGTTGTAAAATTATGTCCAGGAGGATTTTATAAAATTCCCTAAAATGTCCAGGTTTTGCTCAGCTTGTTCTACAGACCATTAATATTTATAACAAAGTGCTGCACTGGGCCACTGGCATTTTTCCAGTGTACCTGTTAAGATGTTGAGCATGCACACTGCATGCATCATGACGTGAAGACCCAGGCCACTCCTCTCAGATCAAAACAGAAAACATGCCCTGACTGCCTTTGCTGCACCCTCAGACAGAAAATGCTGAAGCATAAATGCACTTTTACAGACAAACTGCAGAAAAAGTACCCTCTTTTAGTCGTGGTCGTGACAGGTGGGAGACACTGTGTACAGTCTGCAAAGCTGGCACCTACTGTATGTGCCAGTAGCAAATAAAGGTTCTGAAGGCTTAGAAAACCACATCTCCACCGGTTTTTGCAGTATCTCCAAAAGGCTGAGTAGGGTGTCCTCTTTTTGGGTTTTCAGAATATGGTCACCCTACATATTACTTCCTTTTGAGGGTCAGAGTTAGGTGTTGTGAGTTCAGGTTTGGTGGTGAGTGTGAACTGATGGGTTCTTATTAATTTGTTGTCCAGTGGAGACCTTCAGGTGACATCCAGCTCTAATGCGAGCTTCTCCACGGCCCAGAAAGCAGTGGGTAAAGATGATTTCACTCTGATCCCAGAGGGAACAAACGGCATTGAGGAGAGGATGTCGGTGGTTTGGGATAGAGCTGTGGTAAGACATTTCTTTAAGTTTATGTAGATAGCAGGACTTTTACCCTTTAATAAAATCTAAAATTAAGATTAAAACTATAATTTCATTTATTTCATTACTCCTCTTTCTGCAGTCTACTGGGAAGATGGATGAGAACGAGTTTGTAGCAGTAACAAGTACAAACGCTGCTAAGCTCTTCAACATTTACCCTCGCAAAGGTATGACATCGTTGACGAGTTTAAATGATAAAGTTTAAACAAGTAAAGACGCTGTTACTGACCTTAATTTACCGTCATCAGTATAAAATTAAAAAGTACGCTTTGCTGAAATAAATATCACTAATAAATAAATATTAAGATTTAAAAAGAGATGAAATAAAGTGCTGAAAAAGGAGAAAAGTCCAATTCATATATCAGGATTAATATTTATTCTCACACCCCAACCCATAAGCCAGGCAAACACTGTACTATTTCAGGGTCATCCAGGCCTGATTTTTGAGTCACATCTGTCATCTTAAATGTGCATTGCTTATCATCCAGTGGACAGGATACTGCAGCTGATCAAGGCCAATCACGTTCACTCAAACTGACATGTTTGTTATCTGGGTAATACTAACCTGACGCACCAGATGGATCATTCAATATCTTTCACTAGTCCATCTGGACAACAGCGCAAAGAAAGTGTTTGAGAATTGGCAGAACTTCTCCAAAGCATACCTAGCAGGTGACTGGATGATCATTCCTTCAATCACATTCATTACAGGCCAGTCAAGTAATGTACTAGGCGGGCACTACCACTCACAATTGTAGATTGAAGCTGGGCAAGATGGATCAGCCTGATTACATGCATTGACTCAGGCTGATCTAGCTGCATTGCAAGGTTAGGGTAATACAGCTGCTTACAGTAATAGTGAGAGGCAAACCATGAGCTTCAGAGCTTTTTCCTTAATGCACTTGTCAGACACTTTATATTAGCTGCATCCCTTTTCACATATGATTATTTTCATGCCTGTGTTATGTCATATAGTTGAGGGGAAAATATATTCATGGCATAAAGGCAGATGTGACTTTGACCTCTGTGGAAGTTTTCAAATGAAACTTAATTGTTTTCTGTCAGCATCCTGTCCCAAATTCACTTGTGCAATGTGAGCACATAGGCTGTATATGTTATTAGTACGTTGTGAATGATTCAGATAAACAGTGTACAGTGTACTTCCAAGCAAACCCAGTCAGATTTGAACACACTGATCTTCTGTCATTCAGGACGCATCGCTGTCGGGTCTGATGCAGACATTGTCGTCTGGAACCCGAAGGAGACAAAAACTGTTTCAGCAGAAACTCACAACCTGGTAACCACTCATGGATCTTCATCATCAATAATTCATCATCCATCATCATAAACTCATCCGCCTCCTCACCACACGCCTGTCTGTGTGTAGACTGTGGAGGTGAACATCTTGGAGGGTTTGGAGTTTCGTGGTGTCGCCTCCGTGGTGATCAGTGGTGGCCGAGTTGTTCTAGAAGATGGAAAACTCAACGTGATTGAAGGATCCGGACGTTTCATCCCCAGGAAGTCCTTTCCTGATGCCGTCTACAAGAGGATCCGAGCACGCAACAAGGTAACTGACCTCCTGGTTAATTACCTTACCTGTTGTGGACCAGAAAACCTCAAGGATAACTACTTTACTGATAAGTTACCTTCTTTCTTGTTAACCCCTGACCACCCAGTTATCCATTTTATCCGCTGCTTGTTATTTACTTTCTGGTGACAGGCTTACTTTCTGACCTACCATTTAACCAAATGTCCAGATGTTTTACATAAAAGTCTGACTGGTGGGATAACTTAATGAACATTTGACCTACATCAGCTTGTAGTTCAGAGTATGAAGAGTGGACCATTTCTGGGCCCAGTGAAAAATCAATCTTCAAACTGGTCGACCTCTGTCTGGTTGGTTGACCAATTTATCACCCATCAGGAGGTTTTTAGTTTTCTTTTCTCTTCTCAGATGGCCGAGGCCCACGGTGTTCCCCGAGGAAACTACGATGGTCCGGTCCATGATGTCATTAGTATGACTAAGTCAGTCCCACCCACTCCAACCACCCGTGGACCCCCCTGCCCTAAAACTCTGGCAGGCCCTCGAAACCTCCACCAGTCAGGATTCACGCTCGCAGGTTTGTAGAGATCACATGTTTATCCACAGCCAATCAAATTTAAGAGGTTTCAATCTGGTATATAAGGACCAAAGAACATCTGGTTAATACAGTTAAAATGCGAGCACCATCAGTCAGGGTATTTTATACCTTCCTCTTTACCCAATCTTTTTTTTGTCTTACATGACTTTCACCTCTTCTCTCTATACTTGTTCCTTGTCTGTATTTTCTTCTTCTTTTCTTCTTCTTACTCCCAGGAGCTCAGATTGATGACCATATTCCCCGTCGGTCCACTCAAAGGATCGTGGCACCACCAGGAGGGAGATCCAATATTACATCTTTGTCTTAAAACTAGAAACGTCGAGTATAAAAACAACGAAAGTCTGTAATTTGTACTAAACCCTTAAAATTAAGCATTTCAACTGGCACTAAAGCTCTTTTAAGCCCAGCATTGAAATAATTAAACTTTTAATCTGACTGTTCGACTTTAACAGGCACTTAATACAACTAAAAGTATTAGTCTGTTTTACCTAACCCTACAACCTAACAATACAAATTCAGTTCTATATCTACATTTTGAACAACCTTATCAGTGGTGTAACACAATTAAAGTAATACTTATTTCTGATTGACCCCACTGACAATGATACCATTGGTATAAAACAACAAAAACCTAATAATAGACTTAGTAAATGATGATGGTAATATAATAAGTGTTACATTAGATTTAACAGGACTCTAGTCCTGTAATGATTGTACTCTTCTGATCATGCTTGTCTAGTTACTAGTTTTTATGAACAAATGACCATCCCAAACAGCAACTTTGAAAAGTAGTACGTCATTTTGTTTTGTATCCTCAACCACATCTGTACAACACTCGTAAAAAAACTTTGAGTGGCGCTAGTTTAAAATATGTTCTTTAACTGGTACATAATCTTCCATAACTTCTTTTGTTTTGATAAAGCTGAGGGTTAAAACAGTAGTAAATCAACTGAAAAATCTTAATACATCTTAGGACCACTAGTTAAACCTACTACAACCTGCTATTTAACTAGAGGTACATCATTTTTGTAAAATGATGCTAAAACTGTCAAACTTAACCAATATTCATCCTAAGCAAGTAAACCCTGCACAACCAAACTACCCCGAAGACCTTAGTCTTACAGTTTGGTCTAGTACTACATTACTCATTACAGTAGTACTTCATCTTGTATTTTAACTTAGGCTGTCTCGAACCTACATCATTTTTATTTTTTTTTTCGTATTTTAGTGAAAGAATTTCAGCACTGCAAATACCACTTAGACTGATTACAAGCTTTCACAGCTGTGCATGAAGTACAAGAAGTACCAGCCTTAAAAACTGTAGCTGTTAAGGCCTTTGCACATCAGATGTGTTTTTTCATGCACGTCATTTGCATGAAATTATTTTTCTTCTAACCTACAGCTAGTCAATGCAAGCTAATCACCAATGGCTCAATTTCACCAAATGAAATTGCGGCTTTAATCTTTTCAGAACACTGGCCATTTTTCTGAATTTTCACCACACAAGTCAATCTGACCAATGAAAGCACTCAATGTTGAGACAGTCACAGTCAAAACATTCAACATGGTGGACCACTTGATTGTGTTTGTTTCACAGCTTCAGTTTTATTTAACAAAAAGCAGACAATTCTAGGGATAATCAATTAAAAAATATAAATGGAGGAAGTTCATGTTGACGCTGCAGTATGACGTTGAGTGGTCCTGACACAGCTGTGGTCCAGTTCAGTTCCTGAATTAAATGGCGGAACTCACTATTTTTTCCTCTCCTTTCCAGAAGTATTGCGTAACTACCATTCAAGTATTTGGATGTCTTTTTTCAAAAGTGCACTGAAATATGGCCATGGTTAGTACATGTATCTTGTACCTGCAAATTCTTACACAAATCATGCTCATTTTCACCACTATGTGCTTAAAGGTTGGATTTACAAGGCATACCAGACTTATTACCTTCAAGCAACAACAGTCCCATAAAGTGCATAATCTTTCTGCAGTTTGCTCATGTTTTGTGTCTGAATTTGAAGATTAGTCAGTGTTTCCCCTCACTGTTGCACAGAGCATCATTCTTATCCAAGGGGCTATTGCTGTGGTAGCCAGGGCTGACCCAGACCTCTTGAAATCTCATTGACCACCACAAAATCTTTAACTTTGAAAAGCTCAAAGTAAAGGTGATTCAAAGTGGTAGGTTACCTATGTCTAAAAAACCTGGACACCCCTGTAGTTTTTGATTCTGGACCAAATAAGTACAGCCCCCCTCAGTGCTTCAGAAGCTCCATCTCCAAGTTGTGTTGCAATGGAAACAGCTGCAGTAGTTAACTGAATACAAATACCTGATCCAATCTTGAATGGAAGTAGAAGGCTTAGAAAAATATAACTTCCTGTCTCTCTTAATGACTGTAACTGGATTGAAACTAGCACTTGTTTTAACTCCTCCTGTAGCCCTTCTACAACAGTACTTCAAATATTACATTAGAGGGAGATCTTTAGCCTGAAATGGAGGTTGAAAACTCCACACAAGTTTTATCAGTAACAAATATGATATTACTACTGCTACTTTAACTCAACAAGTATTATGATTGTACTTAAAGCAAATACTACATACTGCAACTTAAAAAATAATTTTAACTACTACTGTCGGTACTAAACTCCTCACCAACCATAAATGAGGTGAGGTTGGACGGATTTTATTTCTTAAAATTATACTTAAACAATCTGTAAGTAGTACTGAGTACTGCATATCCTCAAACTTGTAGTGATTTTTTGATGACTGGTATTGGTGGTTAAAAGTACCCTAGAATGAACATGAGTACTAAACATCGTCTTGTGTCTTAAACTGGAAACCTCATAATGTTTTCCGTCTCTCATAAGTGGAGTAGTAGTACTTTATACTACGACTGTAATGGCTTTAGTTATGCATTTATAAATTCTTGTACTTGTTCCACTTCATCCATAAACTCATTTTGCTTGCTGTAAATTAGATTCATCAAGTTCAACTCACGAAAGTCTTATTCTCATCCAAACAAGGTGTTTATATCTCATTTATGGTAAGAAAAAAAAAAAAAAAATTAAGAATCACTCCAGATCAAATCCTTCTTTTACTATAAGAGTGCTTTCATATTTACATCTCGATTGTTTTGTTTTCATGTAGGTGACAAAATGATTCAGTGTTTTGTTTCCTTTGGATTATTTTATGTTGAAACACCATTATTGTCAAGCAGCAAAAGCTGTCCTGACAAAATTTTACTTTTCCTTCTGCATAGGCAAACAATGCCATGCTTTATGGTCACATAAATTAGCAAAGTAAGCCACCAACAAAATGGCTCATGGTGTAACATGGCGCAGAGAGAAAGTCAAATGTCTTCTGAACATTTTGACAGATAAACATGTGAACGATCAATTGTCACCATTTACAATATTAAATTTAACAAACTGTTAGAACAAACAGGATGGACTTTAACAGTGGCCATGTGGACATCTGCTCTAACAGCAATCAGTCACACAGGTCACCAGTCAACATGGTAACTATTTCCGCCATAAAACCTGTACACAGTGTCAGCAGAGAAACTGACAGTGATGTGTAAAAAGAGAGCAGCCTTATGAAAGTACAGCTTCTAGTGATATTAAGGGTGAGTTTTTGAGGCAGTCAGTGTAATCAAGTTGTGATGATCTGCAAGCAAGTTTCACTATCCTTTAAGACAGGGTTGATCCTTCATCCTGTTTGTTCTGGTTTTTGAGTCAGCTGCATTCTCACTGCAAATAAACTGCTCTAAAATATCTAGGTGTGAAAGCACCCTTATTCAGAACCACATTTATCTTTATTCAGTGTTACATCATAACATTAATAATAATAATAATAATTCAATGTTGTTCTGGGTCATCAGTCTGTGTTAGAGTTACCGTGTTCTGATCAGTGTCTGTCCGGTCTAGTCCAGACCAGCCAAGAACTTCCTTGATTAATTTATTATGATTAACTGGTAATGTGAGCATTACTTATAATTTTTTATTTTATTGATAATTTTGAATTTTTGAATATTTTGAATGGAACGATTGATGCAGTTAACTGAATCGAAGGACTATCACCATTAGATCTTAATAACCCTTAAAGGTTATATAAATGCTGCTCATGAATCCAGTGGAAGCCTGCAAGTAGCAATCCCTTCAGAAGAACGCCTCTACAGGAGGTCAGTAAAGCCCCATCCACACAGTCAGAGAGACTCTGATAATTGCTTGAATTTAACCGGGTGAGCTACATGTGTGAACACACACGGTTGTGATTTTCACCCAGACTTTACCTGGAAATTACCCTGCTTGCCCCATCTATTATCCCCCCCATGCCTCAACTAACTGACAAACTGCAGGAAATCTTCCTGCAGTGATGAATGACTGTGAACAGGACAGCAAATTTGCAGGATTGCATGTGTGCAAAAGGGGAATCCTGCCTCCTTAAATCCCTGAAAATCAAGGACATATAGTAAAATAAACAGACAGAAATATATTTTAAAAACTGCTCTCCCTATGACTCTTTGAGTAGAATAAGATACTGGACTTAAAAAAGAATAAAAACATTAAATAAACTGGGCTCAGTGACAAAATGAAGTTTCCAAAATATGTATGATGCTTTACATGCATAACATTTCCTTCCAACATCCAGTCATCTACTAGTGTGTAATTCTAGAGCAGCCCCCCATGTTACACCAGAGCTGCCCCCCATATCTGTGACATAGTAACAAGCCCCCTCCCTGGCAGTGATGTTCAAGCTGTCCCCTCCCCTCCCTGTTCTGTGATGATTTTGAAGGGATTTTTTACAGTGTATTTGATGCTTTTAATCATTTTGTATTTTTTACAGTTTTTGTATCCTGACATGCTAGCAGCAGCTAGCAAAGTGCTCACAACCAGTTTGCCCTGCAGGAATCACTGGCTGCTGTGTTTGAATCAGTGGGTTTTCATGGTACCTGGATTTTACTTTTCTAAAAATACAGTGCCACTTTATCAAATCAAAATAGCTGCTGTGTTCCTGCAGGCTGAACTAGTGTAGCAGTACTGGTGTATTTTTGTCCTCATCAGTGCACCGTAGCCAACATGGCGGGGCTTCGTTCTCTTAAATCCCAGTGTTGTTGACATGGTAGAGCGTGTACGCAGAGAGGTTCCTGTGGCGACAGTGCATCTGTTGTTGTTTCTATAGTGAATGTTAAACTTGTGATGGAAGTTGCATGAATAAACCGTGAATTTTAAAAGAAAGAGTGAGAAGTGTGTTTATTTAAAATCTCTGCAGCATGTGACTTCTTCTGTACAATCAGGGGAACTGTGCACAGTCATCATCTAAAGCAGAGTAAGAGGTGAAGAGACCCTTTACCCCACCAGTATCTTCATACATTTCTGAGGAGTTACCTAATCAACGACCTTGCCCTTTGTTGCCACAGCATCACCACCTTTAACAGACACAGATACCATACATGCAAGCTCCAGGTAGTGACATGGTGATCCATTCATAATCACCCACTTGTCAGCTATTACTGAAGCCTAATATTACCCATTAAAAATGTAACATTATGTAAAAATTATACAAATACAAATAATAATACACAGACACAGTATAAAGTAAATTAGAACTTTTGTCTTATTTACTCTTTGCCTCCAGTCAGCTTTAATTCTCCTCATTCAGATCCACTGACTGGCTCTGCGTGCTTATATTGAATTGTGTTATATTATATAACGTTATATAACAGAGATGTTCACTGTGGGCCATAGGGGACGGTGTTAAAAAGGGGAAACAAGGAATATATGTCACTGTTTCCTTTCTGTGCGTAATTTAATTGCTGAAAAAACTTGATTTTGGGCCCTGTGATTGACTGGCAACCGGTTCAGGGTGTACCCCACCTCTCACCCAGTGACAGCTGGGATATAAAAAGTATAGAAAATGAATGAATGAATCAACGAAACTTGATTTTGGTTCATATTATTTTGAAAAACTGAATCAAAAGAAGTAAAATTGAATTACTACCTTATCGAAATTGAAGACGAAACGTGTTAAAAAAGGAATTGATATTTTTTCTCAGACCAACAGAAACATGAAGAAGAAAATCATGAAAATACAAAAACCGGCCGGGGCTGGCTTACAGGGCTCAGGTCCAGGCTGTTCTTCAATATGCCCTAATTATTCAATAGTTATTAAGAAATACCTACAAATTAATTTCCTTTCACATTAATCTTACCCCCCAACAATGTCAATCATTTATAAAAAAAAAAAAAAAAAAATCTCTTACCCACAAAATGTGAAATAATTCAACCCAGTTCTTCGTCCATCCATATCTGAAAACATGAAATCTGATGGTCCATTCAGAATTCTCTTTCATTTTGGCTTTGCAATCACCCATTATAGTGGTGTAGGGATTATGTATTTATTTAGGGTAACCCATAAGTTAGCAATGCCCTGGTATCCTCTACTAAAAGCCTATGGGATTAATCATTTTCCTAAATCGGTCGCCAGCCAGTCACAGGAGCACATAGAGAGACAGACAACCATTCACCATTCACTCACATCTAATGGCAATTTGGAGTCACCATCAACCTAACAAGCATGGTTTTGCTCTGTGGGAGGGAACCAGAGTTCCCTGAGAGAACCCAAGCAAGCACGGGAAGAACATGCAAACTCCACGCAGAAAGGCCCTGCCCTTCCTGGGGACCGAACCACCGACCTTCTTGCTGTGATGTACGTGCACTACCTGCTGCACCACCGTGCCACCCAGGTTTTTAAACTGCTGCTGTTAATAAGACCAGTTTGTCAGCAACCATCCTTTAAAGCTTTAAAGTTCAAAAGTGGGGTAATTTCAGATGTATATTATGAAGCAAAATTATTTATTTTATTTTTATGTGTTCACCACAGACCTTTCTTCAGGTATTTATGTAAAAAAAAATATTCTAATATCCTATAAAGTTAGAGACAAGGGACGTGGTGGAGGTCAAATACTAAGTCACTGCACCACCCTCATGCCCCTCACTTGGTATCTTAGAGCTCATGAGATTATAAAAAAAGAGGGGAAATAACAGGAATATCATTCTCAACATCTTGCTTCATGGTTTAAAATGATTAGACACTTGTGGAACAATTAGAAAATCATGTTGTTCTGACTTATTTTTGGTAGGACTTTTAATCCAAATGATCCTCAGATTTAATCATTCTTATAATTTAAATCCCTATTTATTATTTCAAAAAAGAAGCTTGAAACCAAAACAACCAGGAAAAAAAATGCAGACCATAATGCTTCTGGACCCGCTGTTGTTTGGGCTGAGCACTCTCCATACCTCCTCTGGCTCCGCCCCTGCTCTAACCACAATCAATGAAGCCTGTGACGTCATAACACAGAGCAGGTGAAGACATCACCTGACACCACAGAAGGAGAGTGACGGACGCACGAGCTTCAGCTGGAGGTGAGTTCAGACGATTGATTCTGATCGATTCATGTTTTAATTTTCATTCATTAATTTTCAGTCAGTTTGTGCAGCAGCGTCATGTTTCTCCTGACGTTGTCTGTGCACGTGTCAGTCGGTGCGTGAAACTGTTTGGCTTCACAGGTGTGTGTGAGAAAGTGTGTCCTTCACGCGCTGTTGGGATTAATAACATTTCTCACTTTCTGTGAGTTCTCATGTCAGCAGGTGTTTCATCCCAGAGATGTTTGTGCTCGGATCTGATTGGTCAGATGACTCATCTCTTTGTTTCCAGGGAAGTTTAAGTGCTTTTGCGTTTATTAATTACTTAGTTAATTTGTTTGTTGTTAGACTGTGAAGAGAGGATAAATCAAAAGGTATTGAACGGATTTTGCTGAAATTTTCAGGGAATGTTGGTCATGGCCCAAGAAGTGATTCCTTTTAGGTGGTGATCCCAATCTGGATGCAGATCCAGGATTTTTTCAAAGGATTTGATAACTTTGCAATCTAGGGCAGTATTCAACATTTTCAGTTGTCAATAAGTTCTTTATTGATTTTTATGGGATTTTTGAGAAATTTTGGTCTTGGCAAAAGTGTAAAGTAATACGATTTTGATAAGATTTTATAAACGGTGCAAGATGGGGCAGTTTTCCACATCTTGAACAGTAACTAACCCGACAATATTGGCAATGCCTTGGCAGAGGTTTTGTAACCTGACACACTAGATGGACCATTCAAGATATACCAAACAGCATACAAGCATTGAATGGATCCAGCTGCTGTGCAAGGTTAGAGGTTTTGTGCTTTCATAGCACTTCTACTTGTTCTATTTCAAGAATTTATTAGGGCCACCATTGCTGAATAAACCAGAAGTTCTCTGAGCATCCGGCTTTGGATCGCCACCAAAATCTAATGAATTCTCCCTCATACCACCACCAGCGTTCCCCGAAAATGTCATCAAATCCATTGAGAACTTATTGAGTTATTAGCAAAAATATGGAACACTACCATGTGTCACAATGTTGAAAAATCCTTTAAAAATGTAGTTTCTGCATAAAGTTTGGATCACCACATCTTACCACTTCTTACTTGTACCATGACCAACATTCCCTGAGAATGTCTTCATAATCCATTCTTTACGTTTTGACTTTTCCTGAGCAGAAACAAAGGTATGCTGGGAAAAACAACCTCCTTGGCTGAGATAATTAATGGTGGCTCTTAAAATAAAAGTCCTGCTGCCAAAATAAGAGCCAGGCAGTCAAAATGATGACGACTTTCTGTCGTCTTTCTGTCAGAAGAAAAGTCTTGCCACCAAAATTAGTGTGACTACTAAAATAAAAGTCTAGCTTTCAAAATAAGAAGCTACTCATCAAAAAAGAAAAAAAAAAAAGATCCTGCCTGTTAAAATAAGAGTTGTGTTTTAGTTGCAGGGTGATGGGGGAGTCTCGGCTCATTGTTGAGGAGCTTCTCGCTCTTTGTCTCCAGAGGATCACCATGGAGGAGACCTCCATCAACACGGAGCAAGGTAAAATACAGCAGGATGACCAAGTGAATCATAACACCACAACCAAGTGACCGACTGTAACATTACACCATAACACTACAAGAAATATAACACCATGATACAGTGACCAGGTTGTAGTTAGTTAGAGATTATCCCAGCTGTAATTAGGCAGCGGGTGGAGGACTTATTGTCCGCCATTCCAACAAAAACACAACATTATGCAATGACCAACTAAATCATTACACCAATACACAACAAGACTCAACAAAGTGACCAACAAGGCAGATTTTTTTAAAATTCCTCCTTGAGGTACATGATTGTTTTTTTTTTTCTCGTCATAGATTGATTTCTTTTCCCTCCTCCTCAGAGATGATGGAGGTGGTGAAGAACTTTGAGGCAGTGCGTAAACGTTGGCTTCACGCTGAGCTGGAGCTGAAAAAGTACAAAGAGCTGCTGGTGAAGTCAGACGTGGCCAAAGCTGCTCTGGAGGTCAAACTGAAACATGCCAGGAACCAGCTTGACGTGGAGATGAAGAAACGCTACAAGGTGGAGGGAGACTACCAGTACCTGGTCTGTACACAACAACCACACACTGAAAACACACTGCACTCTTACTGGCCTCTTTATTAGGTACACTTTCTAAGTACCAGGTTGAATCGCCCTATGTGGCAATTTACATTTTTTAAGTTGACATCTTTGCTGAATCTTAAATCTAATAAACATAAAAATCATCATTGGATATTTTTCACGCTCATAGAGGATGAACAATTGTGTGAACACTGTGATCTGGGATCTCACAGCTCCTCTTACTTTTCCTTCAGCAGAGGCAGATGCAGCTCATGTGCGACATCCTCGTACATGACAGCAAATCTAGCGCCGTGCTGAATGATGAACAGAAATCTCTGCTCGCCACATTTGAACAGAAAGGAGGAAACACAACTCTACACCGCAGCAGCAAACGGTGAGACGACAAGAATCAGAAATGGGAGCTTAAATCTAGTCACAGGTAGAAATAAAGTCAGATTAAAGTCAAACTTAATCCGGATTTTGTTCTGCAGGTTATCTGTGATCGATGAGTCATCCTTCCTGTCTCACTCTGACATCAGCTATGACCGAACAGATGACGATGTGGTACGCTTACAATCCTCAATTTGAAAATTTGTATGAATTTTAGATATCCTGGATGCATGTTGGCTGCAGTGTTGTACATCAGCTCTCACTTGTGATATGTTTTTATTTTCTTGGCTTTATATTGATATCATAGAAGAGTAAGAGGAAGGGCTGAAGCTCGACAGTTTATTAATAAGTTAAAAATATTTAGCAGTAAGATAGAAAATGACAAACATCAGAGATATACGTCATTTTTTTGGGTTACCATTTACTATTTTTTTTTTTTCTGGTTTCTTCCAAATTCATAAAAGGGATTTGGCTCATCGAGCCAAATTGCACCAGAGACAATACATACATTTACTTATAAGCAGTACAAAAAATTAAAACGGAGGTTTCCATGTGGGCGGGAGTTTTTTTCACAAGTGCTCTATATTTGTTCTCCCACTTTATTTGCTGCATGTTTGACCTTTTGACCTGGGAAAATAAAGGACAAAAGCATTCTTTTTAAACCAGTGAACTTTCTCCACAGAAACACTAAACTAGACCTTTCCTTTGAAAAGCTCAGATGGGAAGTGTAACTGTACTGTGTTTATCCCATCTATGACATGTATCTGCTAAAACATGTTAAATACTGTATACATTTAGCGCACAACTCTCACTGACCTTCTGACAACTTGACCTCATTTACAAGTATTTTTTTTTACAGGATCTTGACACAACAGCGATTAAACCTCTGAGGTCTCGAGTCCGAGAGAAAAGAGTGAGTGACAGCAACTCCTGATTTTACCATTTAATCCTCTACAGGCAATCCTCTGAAGTGTTGATGGGTTTTTGTCTGATTTTATGTTATGTATTTACTGTTTTTATGATTGAATTGTGTGTTTTGTCATTGTGTGATGTCTTGTCGTCTTGGTTCTCTGCAGCGCTCATCAATGGGCCCGACTCTGGGAGTTTCACTGGGGAAGCGTGGGCGTAATGGAAACCTTTCTGCAGAGCTGCTGGAGAGAAAAACAGTGGAGAAGGTGAACAGATTTCATCATTTTGTGACTTTTAGTGGTCAAAAGCAACTTGAGGTTCTCTCTCAAAACTGCTGTCGAAAGTGTGAGCTGTCCGAGATGCTGAACTGACTAACCTGTGAAAGAGAACACAAAACATCATTTTCACACACAGCGTATTGTTGATTAAAATGAACAGGACCATTCAGGAGGTGGACATGATAGGATAGCTCAGGATTTGGAGGTGGGTTGGCATGTGGTACATAGCATTAGCCTGAACATAAGCCATAGAGACAGAGATTAGCTCTGTGTTAGCACAGAAATAGTTGGCACTGAAGCCAGGGCTATATACTGGTATATTAGCCTATTTATCTAGGTCAGCAGCAGTGTGGAGCCTGCAGGCCATAGCTGGTTGTTGCTGCTGGCAGAGGACATGTAGGCTGTCTAGTGTGATGAAGTAATGCCTAAACAAAGCAGCATGGTTGTGGAAAATCGCAGATAGATAAGATGTTGCATGTTATCACCCCATGGCATTTTTGTGGCTTGTTTTCCCCTAAACTCTTTGAATTATGCAGAGATAGTGTCCCCATTTACAGCAAATGTTCTAGCTTCCATGCTAAACAATTTTTGTAAATAGTGACCTGATTTCCCTCACTGTAGCTAATGTTCAGGCCAGTGCTATGTACCTCATACAATCCCACTTCCAAGATCCCGAAATGCCCCTTTAACTCCAACTATCACAAGTTGGAGACATCTTGAGATAAAATTAATTTAAAACACTTGGAGGTGGAACTATGTCGAGTCAACTTCCACCATCAGGATATGGAGACCATGGTGAGTTATCCTGGACTTAAACCATCAGGGAGCACAGTCTGTCTTGACTTATCTGTAACTTCAACCATTAGGAGGCAGAGACCTCTATGTGTTAACTTAGAAGTTAGAGACCATGGTGAGTTAACTTTACTTTGTCCATAAGGAGGTGGAGACAATTGTAAAAGCATCAGTGACTGCTCCAGAGTCCGGTAGTCAGATCCACATGGTTTTGGGAATCACTCAGGAGACTCCAGAGGCCCTGACGGTTACCCAGGAGTGTGCCGTGTCAGTAGGAGGAGGAGGTGGCAATTTTTTATTTCATATTCTCTAAAGTTGCACTTCTGCTAATTTGTAATGTTTTGAGTGAGTCTTGCTCCACAAGACAGACTAATTTAATTTTGTCTGTATAACGTAACTGATTTGCAGCCAATCAAATTACTCTGGATGACACATTTTGAATGAGAATTCTGAAACTGCCTGAATTATATGAAATACCTAAAGGTCACTTTTTGTCACTCAGACCAAACATCAGTCTGGTTTCCTGATGAGTCTACAGCCGAGCCTGAATGTGAAGTTCGCTCAGAGGACCCATCATTGTACATCTTCAAACCAGAGAAACCCCCCAAACATGTTTTTCTATCTAAAACGGTAAAAAAAAATGTAGAAACCGAAATGAGGATGTTGACAGAAATTCAATTTTAAATTGGACTTTCACCAGTGTACTTGGGATTTAATAAAGTTTCTCTCTGCAGGTGATCAGACCTGAGACCTGCTTGCCATGTGGAAAGAGAATCCGCTTTGGGAAGATGGCGGTGAAATGTAGAAACTGCCGCGTGGTCGCTCATCCAGAGTGCAAACAGAAATTCACCAACGGTTGTTTTGGCACCTCTACGGCTGGAAACTCTGCTCAGCAGGTTTGAGAGAGTTCTGAAGTTTTTTATTATTGTGTTCTAAAATGAGTTTTTTTCACAGTTTTGTTCAATTTTATGACATTTCAACACCAAAAAAATCAGTTACACTAAGACCCCTTTATCAAAGTCTGAACAAAAGTTCACCTTCAGACTGGTGTTTTGATGACTCAACAGCCTTTTGGTAAGAAAAACTTTTTAAAAATTTAACTTTTAAAAAAATTAACCTCATGTTAAATTTATTTCACCAAGGAAATTGAGTTGTAGAATATTTTTCGCCAGAGTATCTGGACCAAGTTTAACTAATATCTGCTGAAACGCTAAAACGGCAGAAAGCACTTCTGGCCAATCAATCAATGGATCCATGAATCTTTATATAAAAAATGTTTGGTTTATAATATAATATTAAATATTTAATATTTGAATCGTTTTCAGAACACATTGGAAAGCTTTGCTCCTCTGAATCCTCCCAGAGTGCCTCAGTTGGTAGTGGAATGTGTGGCTGAGATCGAGAGGAGGGGCCTGGACGAGGTGAGCTCCATTATCTTCATGTTCTCTTTAAAACGCGTGTTCGATTTCCCTCTTTGGAAACATACCCTAACCCTAAAACCCTAAAACCCTAATATACTTCAGAAATTATTCATTTATTCCACAAATACACTCGTAGTTTTTAAATGAAAGCAATCAATACTTTGTATTAACACCCCTTGAGTCTGTCCTTGGAGACCCTGGGAGACCGTTCACAAGCTCAGCTCCAGTGAAGCCTATATTCTTATCAACCACACTTATTTTAATGCAGGATAAATCTTTACAATTTTTACGATTTTTCACACAGTTCAACTCTCAACCAAACCTGAACCTCTGTCCCCAGTCCCCCATTCCTTTAACCAGTGGTCCCCAACCTTAGTTTTTGTACTACAGCCCGGTTTTATGTAATGCAGCGTAGCCACGTCATGGCCCAACCCTCACAGGGGGTGGGGGGCAGGTTACAAACACGACAAGCAAATGTATAATAACTCTCACCAAAACACAGGATCAGAGGGAGCCATGGGCTAGTCTCTAAACCCAATAAAGGGACACTCACGAGGGCTCAGTCTCTTTTTATCAGTTGCTTAACAATGACATTTAGGAGCACAGTTATCGAAAAGTCACCAGTTGACACAATAACTTATTAACCTGCGACACCTTCTGAGTGCAAAGAAAAATGCTATAAATTGGTTTTCAAAGGTGCTAATGGTGTGTTTCATCCATCAGTCATAAGTCCAAGCTGATCTGATGGTTCTAGTGATTACTGATAGATATTTTATCAGCTCTTAGCTTTTGAATTGAATCCCTCCACATCAGGATGTTGAGAGCTCTTATTTGCTTCAACTGTCCTCCATCTCAGGTTGTACTTTTTCCTTCATCATAGTGGTGACAGAGCGCTTAAGTGTAAAGTTTGCACAGTCGAGCTACATCGATGGATATGCGTGGATTTGGTCGTCCTTTTAAAATAAAACCTTGTTTGATCACTGTTATTAAAAAAATAAAAAGGGTCATTGAATTACTTATTTTTATGTCTCTCAGGCCAGGTACCAAATCTACAGTTTAGTCAACGGGCTGGTGGTCCAGGACTTCTGCCCTAAGGCATCAAACCCCTCAACCTCTAAACCCTTAAACCCCAAGACCCTGAAACAGATGTTGCTTAATCAGTTGAGGCTGAAGGCTTGTGACTTAGATTGATAAAGAATAGTTACCTCCTGTTTGTCTCCTGTCTAACCCTGTTGTTCTTGAGTTGTTCTGTTGGTTCTCTGCTGAAGTTCTGTTGGTTCTCTGCATGTCATAAAAATAAACTTGACCCTAAATTTCCAGCGAGGACTGTACCGGGTTCCAGGAGGGGAACGTGTGGTGAAAGACCTCAGAGAACGGTTCCTTCAGGGAAGAACTCCACTCATGTTGAGTAAAGTCTCTGATGTCCACGTTCTCTGTGGTCTACTGAAGGACTTTCTGAGGAAGCTGAAGGAACCTCTTATCACCTTCAGACTACACAGAACCTTCATGGAGGCCTCAGGTACCATAACCCAGACCCTATGTGTGTCATAGAGCTAAATGTGTTTGTAATTCTGGATATATTTTCAAGTGTTAGAGCTAAATATACATATTTAATTGCTTAACTCAAATGGCTTATCAGCAACTCAGTGCATGTAGCTATGATCAAGAAAAGCGACTTAAGTTCCAAACAAGCATCAGAATGGGGAAGAATGATGATCTAGACTTTTAAAAATGGCATGGTTGTTGGTGCCAGATGAGCTGGTCTAAGTATTTTTGAAACTGCTGATCTGCTGGGATTTGCTCACATGACCATCCAAAGGGTTGACAAAAAAAAGCTCCTTAAAAGAGAAAATGTCCAGCAAGCAGAATTTCCCTGAATGAAAATGCTTTCTCAAAGGTCAGAGGAGAATGGCCAGAGTGGTTTGAGATAATAGAGGCAACAGTTACTCAAATAACCACACGTTACAACTAAGTTATGCAGATGATCATTTCTGGATACACAACATGTCAAATATTTAGGCAGATGGGCTACGGCAGCATAAGACCATACCGAGTGTAACCCCTGTCTGCTGAGAATAGGAACCTGAGGTCATAATTCTCATGGGCTCACCATAACTATAAAATAGAAGATTGGGAAAATGTTGACTCGTCTGATGAGTCCTGATTTCTGTTGCAACGTTCATATGGTGGGGTCAGAATTTGGTGTTAACAACATGAGAGAATGGATTCATCCTGCCTTGTATCTGAATATTGTTGCTGACCATGTTCATCCCTCATGGGACCACAGTGTACCCATCTTCCAGTGTCTACATCTAGCAGGATAATGGGCCATGTCACTAAACTCAAGTCATCTCAGACTGCTTTCTTGAACACAACAGTGATCTCACTGCACTCAAGGGCGTCAACAGTCTGCATATCCCAATCCAATAGAGCACCTTTAGTATGTGGTGAAACAAGAGATTCACATCATGGATTTGCTGCCAACAAATCTGCAGCAACTGTTTGGTGCTTCATGTCAATGAGGACCAAAATCTCTGACAAATTTTTCCAGCACCTTGTTAATTCTGCGGCATTAGGACTGAAGGTTAAAAAAAAGTGGTCCAATAAGGAACAAGCAGGTGTACCTAAGAAAGAGGCCTGTGAGTTTATGTATAATTTATTTTTTATGTGTTCTTGAGTTAAATAATATATTGTTTTCTTTTATCTGTTGGTTTATTAGAGCTGACTGATTTCGACAACAGTATTGGTGTCCTGTATCAGGCCATCGCAGAGCTGCCAAGAGCGAACAGAGACACTCTTGCTTTCCTCATGCTCCACTTACACAAGTAAGGGTTTTTAAACTGAAGGTTTTTTTAAAGGGATAGTTTGGGATTTTTTATGTGGGGCTGTTTGGTACATGGCAATAGCATAAACATTAGCCACAGTGACAGAGCTCAGCTCTACTTTGTTACCAAAAGAGTCAGAACAGAAGCTGGGGCTACATATTACAGCAGAATAGGCAGAGAACTCCTTAGATTTGTAGTTTTATTCAACTCAGTTTTATATGTATAACACATTTCATACAAGTGTAAGCTCAATGTGCTTCACAGAAGATAAAAACAGGCACAGAAAAAAATAACACAAATATTACTGAAAAAAAAAAGAAAGTTTGTTCCACAGTATAGGACCGTGAAAACAGAAAGATCCTTCACCTGCCTTTGTTTTAGTCTTAGGTACAGTCAGGAGGAAATGTAGGGCAGGATGTCACGAACAAGAGCTCCGTCTCCTCCTGTTGGCTGTCACCGCGGGGCCACAGTCTGTCCTAGTCTGGGACCCGGTTCTTGTTTTGACTGCCCGTCCCTGTAGCCTGTCCATGGTCACTGCGATCACTTTTTCTTTCATCAGCAATCTTTGCTAACTACATTTTTCTTCAATTTTCAGTTACCAAAGCTTTTATTTTTCCATGGAGTCATCTTTTTAGTAACTAAATGACAATCAGGGTTTTTCGATGTAGAGTTGAATAGGGTTCTGTTTGAGGCTCTACATGGTCTCAGAGTGAAGCTGATTGTTCTTCTGTTTGTGTTCTTCATGAACTAGGGTGATGAGGAGTCCCCAGTGTCAGATGGATCAAAATAATTTGGCACGGGTTTTTGGACCAACCATTGTTGGACACGGGATGTCCGAGCCGTCCCCATCCACCATCATGAGGGACACCAACACTCAGCCCAAGGCTTGTTTGATCATCTCTTTTATTTAGAATGAGCAAAAATAACTATTTCATATTTCATGGTAGAAAAAAACTCAATTGTTAGATAGCCTCTTAATCGCATTGATTATTTGTTTGTCTCAGGTGATTTGTCGTTTGTTGTCCATCCCTGAAGCCTACTGGAGGCGTGTCCTCTCTGATCAGATCCCGCCATTGTCCACTGTGACATACAGTCAGGATGTTGGGCATGGTAAGTTAGGAGTGATGAATTTCAGAGATCTCAGCAGGGTCTTCTGAAGAATGAGTGCTTAAATTGAGTCAACTAAAGAACCCAGCAGCATTTCAATATCTCTTTATGTTTATATTTCACCAAAACCCTCCAGGTTTGAGCCATCTATTTCTGTAATACATCATTTTCTGTGTTATTTATTACTATTAATGATCTGCCTTTTGAAATCCATTGACTCCTCTAAAGTCAAAACTACCAATCAATTGAAATGACAACACCTTACATCTGAGGTAACAGGATTTTGAACAAAAACTGGTCCAGACCAGGAAGCAAGTTTAAAGTGGTAATGAGGTTAAAAGAGAGACGGTTATTAGACATGGTGATCTCTGCCTTTAGACTCAACAAACATGAATAACCCTCCAATACTGCTTCATGGTACACTCTGTTTTCTTGCATCAAGTCTGTGTTTTTGTTTTCAGTCTCAGGCAGATTGTTTAAACCACTGACATCTCCAGAGTTGAACAGCTACTATAAAAATCCAGGTGATGGGACTCTAAGAGGACGGACCAGAAACACCCCCAATGTTCCCTCCAACAGGTGAGACTGAAACTCCTTAAGGTGCGTTCACACTAAACGCGACTTGGGCACCCTCAGCTTTCAAAACATGTAGATCCTTCTCCATTTATTCTGGTTCAGATAGGTAAGGTTTTGAATATACAGTGGGGAAAAAAAGTATTTAGTCAGCCACCAATTGTGCAAGTTCTCCCACTTAAAAAGATGAGAGAAGCCTGTAATTTTCATCATAGGTACACTTCAACTATGAGAGACAAAATGAGAAAAAAAAATCCAGAAAATCACATTGTCTGATTTTAAAAGAATTTATTTGCAAAGTATGGTGGAAAATAAGTATTTGGTCAATAACAAAAGTTCATCTCAATACTTTGTTATATTCCCTTTGTTGGCAATGACAGAGGTCAAACGTTTTCTGTAAGTCTTCACAAGGTTTTCACATACTGTTGCTGGTATTTTGGCCCATTCCTCCATGCAGATCTCCTCTAGAGCAGTGACGTTTTGGGGCTTTCGCTGGGCAACACGGACTTTCAACTCCCTCCAAAGATTTTCTATGGGGTTGAGATCTGGAGACTGGCTAGGCCACTCCAGGACCTTGAAATGCTTCTTACGAAGCCACTCCTTCGTTGCCCGGGCGGTGTGTTTTGGATCATTGTCATGCTGAAAGACCCAGCCACGTTTCATCTTCAATGCCCTTGCTGATGGAAGGAGGTTTTCACTCAAAATTTCACGATACATGGCCCCATTCATTCTTTCCTTTACACGGATCAGTCGTCCTGGTCCCTTTGCAGAAAAACAGCCCCAAAGCATGATGTTCCCACCTCCATGCTTCACAGTAGGTATGGTGTTCTTTGGATGCAACTCAGCATTCTTTCTTCTCCAAACACGACAAGTTGAGTTTTTACCAAAAAGTTCTATTTTGGTTTCATCTGACCATATGACATTCTCCCAATCCTCTTCTGGATCATCCAAATGCTCTCTAGCAAACTTCAGACGGGCCTGGACATGTACTGGCTTAAGCAGGGGGACGCGTCTGGCACTGCAGGATTTGAGTCCCTGGCGGCGGAGTGTGTTACTGATGGTAGCCTTTGTTACTTTGGTCCCAGCTCTCTGCAGGTCATTCACTAGGTCCCCCCGGGTGGTTCTGGGATTTTTGCTCACCGTTCTTGTGATCATTTTGACCCCACGGGGTGAGATCTTGCGTGGAGCCCCAGATCGAGGGAGATTATCAGTGGTCTTGTATGTCTTCCATTTTCTAATAATTGCTCCCACAGTTGATTTCTTCACACCAAGCTGCTTACCTATTGCAGATTCAGTCTTCCCAGCTTGGTGCAGGTCTACAATTTTGTTTCTGGTGTCCTTTGACAGCTCTTTGCTCTTGGCCATAGTGGAGTTTGGAGTGTGACTGTTTGAGGTTGTGGACAGGTGTCTTTTATACTGATAACGAGTTCAAACAGGTGCCATTAATACAGGTAACGAGTGGAGGACAGAGGAGCCTCTTAAAGAAGAAGTTACAGGTCTGTGAGAGCCAGAAATCTTGCTTGTTTGTAGGTGACCAAATACTTATTTTACCGAGGAATTTACCAATTAATTCATTAAAAATCCTACAATGTGATTTTCTAGATTTTTTTTTCTCATTTTGTCTCTCATAGTTGAAGTGTATCTATGATGAAAATTACAGACCTCTCTCATCTTTTTAAGTGGGAGAACTTGCACAATTGGTGGCTGACTAAATACTTTTTTTCCCCACTGTACGTCAGCCACAAAGAAATCATCTCTCATAAAGTCAGCCATAATGCTTCGTAGCGATCTTCTTTTACTCGTAAACAGAGGCTTTGGTTTGTTGACATGCTGAGAAGCACTTCCGCAGTGGTTTGCGCATGTGCCCTGTGGCTTAGTTTCGTAAGTATTTCTATCAAAAATTTAATAAAATGCTAACCTTAGTCTAAAAACAGATAACGTAACATTGTGCAGTCAATAAAGAACACAACAAGCGCATAGGACCGTTGAAAGTTTATCTGATGAATGTAGACAGAGACGGGATAAAGCACTACCCATATACCCCCAGCATTTGAGCTAAGCTAAGCCAGGGGTTGGCGATCTAAGTCCATCTCTTTCTTGTCACTCAACGCACAGTCAAAATAATGGTGTCTACCTGCTTGTCATGGACTCAGGAGTGAGGCAAGACAGGAAAACAACAAAATTGTTGGAGTGTTCCTTTAAATGGGCAAGAGCTCTAACAGCATCTCAGACAGACTATTAACACGTGGATCAGGGGTACCCCGTATGTGAAAACTGTCCGTTTGTTTCCTGTTTTATACAGGCTTTAGGACCTATGCATTATGGGAAATTCAAGTCCTGATCAACATGGTGTAATGCTTGTTTGTTTTCTCTCTGTAGTCGTGTAGATGTGGCACGGCGATTTTTCACATCACCAAGCTGAACCTGAAACACAGAAAACTACAAAATCTACACAAAAAAATGACACAAAGTACTGCGTTTTATGGCACACGGGACAGTCTTGTACACAAATACAAAAACAAACGTCGCTGTATCAGGGGATCAAGGAGCATCAAACAGTGTAAAAACTTGTGTTTTGTGTTGTCTCTTGATGTTTTAAGGAGTTTCTGGGGAAAAAGCAAAGAAAAAAGGGACCTTAACTGATGCACTCACATTTAGGTTTTTGGGGGTTAATGTTGTTTTGTATTAATAAAAATTTAAATAGCATATTTGTATAAAACATTTGATTAATATCTGTGGAATGTTTTTGTATTTACTGCTTGAGAAGATAAACTATTGTTAATTATTATCATTATTAATAATATATTTATGAAAACTTGCTGCTTTATGTATTTGTTAAGAATAAAAAATATCACTGTACAATTTGTAAAGAAAACAAATGTCAATAAATTGTTTAATCATCCTCTTAAGTGATTTTTTTTTCGGGGGGGAACATAAAAAAGCAACACTACAACTCATCACAACAATACTTATTACATTTCAATCTTTATGTTTCTTTCCCTGGTGTCATAATCAGGTCAGACTGCATCTTCAGGTCAGGATCCTTTTGTTTTATTTCAAACAAAAAATAGAAACTTTTTTTCGGGAATTTTCCTCAAAGGTTTTAATTTGAAGTTGACACAAAAACAACAGTTCATGTTATTAACTATTTATTCAAACAGGCTGACGATATTCACACAATGGACAAATATATTTTATGATGATTTTATATTTAGAAACATAAGTCAAGCTTAAAGTAAATCTGACAAAAATTACATTTCTCAAGTATATTTGAGTAACATTACTTCTTCTTCTGCTCGTCCAGAAGAGTCTTCGTTTCATTCTGCCATGACATCACATCATCCAGGGGACGACGGCCCTCCTGAGAATTAAGAGACGAAGATGTTACACCTCTGCTCCAACATTAGTAACTAGAAGTGCTCAGAGAGCACAAACCTGCCAAGGCATTCATTAGCTGAGTTATTGGCAAAAATATCAAAAACTGCCCTATCTCGCATTATTAATGAATCCTGGATTCCGATCACCTCCAAAATCTGATCAATTTGTCTTTGTGCCATGACTAACATTACCTGGAGATTTTAATTAAATCAGTCTATAACATTTTAAGTTACTTTACATACAGACAATAACCAGCTTACATTATTTAAAAAACAAATGAACATGTGCTGTTGTTTGTAGGCATTGTTGTGTTTATCTAAAAGTAAGTAGTAGTCAGACACAAAGCTGGTCTGTTTCCACATTTAGGACGAGGACAATGACCATATACCACCTAAAACCTGCTCTAGAGTACCAAACAAGCTAGTGTAAACCTGAGGGGTAAAGGCTGTGTGCACATTCACAGTTAGCGTTTATCACATTTGATGCTTTTAAAGCACAATAAGGAACAATTAACTGATTTTTTTATTCAACCAGATAAAAATTACAGGAAGGGATGATGAATACTCTGAAGTTATTGTGGTAAGAACATCACAGTAGCAGCTTCACAAACAAAAAAATGCTCAGGATCTTTCAGCAGGGCGTGTCGAGACATTAGTCCTTGGCACCTGAATGAAAAGCCCAAAGTGACTTTGTGCTCTCCAGTTTCTTGTGAGTTGCTTTCGTTTGGGAATCCACTGAAGTGTTTTTCAAAAGACTTTGGTCAACACAGCCATGGGAATCAACTGAATCAGGTCACCCTCTAAAAAACGCCATTTATAGAGGGTTAACATGAGAGTAGTAGTCGGGGCTTGGTAGTGACATTAAAGTAGGTCCACCATGTTGTAGTTCCATAGTGGCCTGACAGTAGCTTTCACTCTCTCTAGTCATGTTGAACAAAACATGTAAGTTCTATGAGTTTTTTTGCCACAGAGTCTATTATCAGCAATGCTCTAAAAATCAAAAATCCTGTAGGCTAGTTGATGACGAAACCAGTGCAATGCTAACTGCTGGGTTTGCCTTTTCAAGTACGTCACCCCTGCAGTACTCTGTCAGAGATCTAAAGAGATCTGTTAATCTCTAACCAGTTCTGCTTCTCCAAACTGCCCACCAGAGAGCTCCCATTCCATGCCTGGCCCCAAGCAGGAGAGCCTGGCTTTTTTCCTGTTTCACATTTGAAGAGTGGTGCAGGAATTAGTCCAAAAAAGTGGAGATGAGTTATCATTGTAGCACTTTTGGTTCCCACAGCCATAAGAAATGTTAGAATAGCCTTTTGGATTAATACTCGAAATAAGCTCTGCAATGAACACATTTGGACATTTCATGTTACAATATAAAATGTATCTGAGATTACCCTTCTTTTGAATTTAAAGACATTATTATGTTTTTTAAAGGATGGCTGCTGACGAGCTGCAAACGAGGACTACAAGCTTGGTTGGAGACCCTTACTAAATTATTTCCGATCATGTTTTTAAAGCAGTAACCCCAGAACCCCACAAGCTTTTAGTCGAAGGAACCAGTGTGATGCTAACCTTCTAGTTGGTGTACGAAAATATGTCTTCCATGCACCCTTTCTATAGGTAGGTTGGTAATTTTGTTGGTGTGTGTGTGTGTGTGTTACCTGGTTGGTGAGGTTTGTATTTGCTCCGTGCTCCAGTAACAGTTGAATCATTTTGAATCTGTTGAGACGAACAGCATCATGAAGAGGAGAGTCTCCCTCCTGAAACACATCCACACACAGATCATTTATTTTTAATTTTGTTAGTCAATATGAAGGCAAAGAGCACTTGCGTTCAATGAACTATATACCCATTTCACCTCGTCCAAACTCCGATGGTTAAGACTGCCAAGCAAGATGTCCAGGTAGGTATAAATCAGTGTTGAATAGTCACACACACACACAGAAGTTGTCGCACTCCAGGTCACCCACATGTGCAGAACCTGGAGATCAAACCCCAAACCTTCAATCTTAACTCTTCCCTTTTTTTTTTTGGGAAGAGTTGATTTTAAAGTTCTTTCCTTGTATTTAAAGCCTTATGCTGCTTTGAATCTCAGCATTTCTGATCGACTGTCATTTTATGTTCCTCTCAGATCACTTTGGTCCCAAGTGCTTTACTTAATATTTCTCAGGTTTTCTTTACAAGGATCAGGAGAGACTTTATTGTTTTTATGACTGTAAACTTTGCAGTTTCCTGCCTGAAGATGTGAATATGGTAAGCTCTCTGTTTTTTAACTCAATTGAAGACCTTATTTTTTTAGTCTGAATATTAATTTTGAGTAATGATGGACCTTAGTTGACATTTTAATCTTGATTTTACATTTTACTTACATCTGGCTTCTTTTTCGTTTACAACATTTTTTCATATATTTATTGACATCTATGTTTTGTTGTTCTTACAGTTGTTATTGTATAACTTCTTTAACCTGTTTACCTTAATAATCTACCATTTTTAACTCTTCTGATATGTCAAACTTAAGGTCCACATGTCAGATCTGTTCTGGGATATAATTAAATATGGCAAGCAAGATAATTTCATATGTCTGTTTTAAATTGCGTGCTGTCCCACCACTCGGTACAACAATTCCCACAGTTCACTGCAACAGCTGCCATGCAGGACCTGTGCACCAACCCCCTCCAATCACTTTCACATCACTCTGATCAGTAGTCAACAGATGAATGCAGTGGTCTGTGCTTTTACAGTGACTGGTTAAAACATTGTTCGTTTTAGACTGTTCAGTAAATGTTGATTCTATTCGACACACATCTTAGACTGTTTTGTAAATTTTAGCCCCTTTAGTGATTGAGTTTGACACCCATACTTTAAACACATCCTTGTCCCGTATCCTATGATAGTCTTTCATAAAGTGAATTGCTGATTTGTTTTCATCTGTAATTGTTCTTTGTGTGAAGCACTTATAAGAAAAAGATGCCCTAAATAAAGCTGAGTTGATCCCACTGGGCTAGTGTTTAGGTGTAAGCCTACCCCTCCCTACACCCAGAACATGGGCAAAGAGCCTCATTATCCACGGTGGGCCACGTTTTTCCTGATTTTTTTTTTTGCTCATAGAAATTATGTTGGTTTGATTAATATTACTGAGGAAGTAAACACCCAGTGGTGTCCACATATTAGATTTTGATTGAAAATCACATCTTTGCATACATTATCAATGGTAATGGGTGCAAATCATTTTCCCAGAAATAATGCAATGTATTCTCTCCTATTAAAACACACTATGTCCCATGAGATCCTTGCTCAGTGACACACTCAAACATACATCCATACATTTCCCAAAGAAACCACACCTTTCCCATACTTGCTGTTATGTTGTTGATCTGTGAGTGCAGCGGTTGGTTCACATTATTCTGTACTTCTAAGCTGCCAGCATTAATCGTCCTGAGATGTGTAAAAATATCTCTCTTGTCAAGCAACTTTGCATGATCAAACAGCCAAGAAAACTAAAGATTGTGAGTTCACTTAAGTTGTCTTGGCTGTTTGATAGTGGCAAATGAAAAAAGGTCTGATGTAAGTCATCAGGAGATTAAAAAATTGGGAGGCAAATCAGGAAAAGAGGACAATTAATGGGTTTGTCTTTTTTTTCTTTAGAGGGCTTTATAAAAATGCTCATTTGACAAGAAGGAGCTGTGTAGGAGTGTGTGTTTGCACAAGAGTGTATGTGAGTGTGTGAGTGGGGGTGTGTGTACAAACTCTGTCCTGTGTGTTGAGTTCAGCTCCACACTGAAGCAGATGTTCCACACAGTCCTGATGTCCGACCCTCACAGCAACATGAAGGGGAGTGCTGTTCAACTGCGCACACAGACAAATGGCCAGGCATAAATTACATATTTTAAGTTTAATAATGGAGAAAAAACATCAGTGCTCAAAATGTAATTTTTTGACATGTCACATAGGTTTCTAAATATCCATTTTAAATGATATTTGTATGCAGCAGCACCTTCTCTTAAACAGTGTTATTAACATAGTAAATCAGTAGTTAGTAGTTATATTAGTATTTATGATGCTGTATGCTATAATTATTGAATCATTTAGAAAATCATTATAGGACTATTATCGGTGTATAAGTAGTAGCAATTGTGCTGAAGTACCTTGTCCTTTGCAGTAATATCTGCTCCATGTTCCAGCAGCAGTTTGAGCACGCTCAGATGACCTCCTCTACATGCACAGTGAAGACATGTGGACTGGAGCTGAAATGAACAAAATCTGTATCAGACTGGTTGAGCAACTGGATCAGGCTGGGTTCATCTCTGGATCAGAATGTTTTAATGCCTAGATCAAACTGGTGTGGTAACTTGATTAAACTTGTTTTTTTTTTACCGCACAAAACTGGTTCAATAACTGGAATAAACTTGTTTATTAACTGGCTCGTGCTGGTTTATAAATTGGATCAAAAGTGTTTTAGTAACTGGATTAAACTGGTTTAGTAACTTGGGCAGCACAATGGTGCAGCAGGTTTGTCCCCGTGCCTAACAGCAAGCAGATTGCTGGTTTGACTCCCTGTCAACCAGGTTCATTCTGAGTTTGTATGTTCTCCCTGTGCCTGAATGGGTCTGTGCACTCTGGTTTCCTCCCACTGATCAAAGACATGCTGATTAGGTTAATCGGTGACTCTAAACTTCCCTGAGTATGAATGTGAGTATGAATGGTTGTCTCTCTGTGTGGCTCCATCATCATCTGGTCCAGGGTGAGCCCTGCCTCTGGATCAAACTGGTTCAGTAACTTAATTAAACTTCTTTCTTCAATATAATTAATCTGCTGAAATAACAGAATCAAACTGGATAAGCTGCTTGATCAAATGTCTTATTAACTGGATTAATCTAATAAAAAATAGAATAAGCTTGTTTAGTAACTTGATTAAACTTCTTTCTTCAACATGATTACTCTGGTTAAATAACTGTATCAAACTGGTTTAGTAACTCAATTAATTGTCTTAATAACTGTATTAATCTGGTCTACTTACTTGATCAAATATCTTGATAACTTTATTTATCTGATTAAATAACAGGATCAAACTGTCTCAGTAACTGAATGCATTGTCCAATGACAAAACCAAACTAGTAACATAACTGGATCAAACTGGTTTAGTAACTCAATTAAATGTCTTAATAACTGTATTAATCTGGTCTACTTACTTGATCAAATATCTTGATAACTTTATTTATCTGATTAAATAACAGGATCAAACTGTCTCAGTAACTGAATGCATTGTCCAATGACAAAACCAAACTAGTAACATAACTGGATCAAACTGGTTTGGTAAGATAGATTAAATTGGTTCTAAATGTCTTTTAGGTATACAGTCTAGTCTTTTAATTATTTACATTTAAATTAATACAAAAGATATTTTTTCTATATTTTTTATTATTTCTATTTCTATATTCTATATTGTTATTATTAAAAGGAAACAAGAGAATAGAGGATGAGATTCTTTGTTAATCTGAAAAAAATAATACAATAGTGCATCTTATTCATTTGTATTTTCTTGTTACTTTGTCTGAAACAGAACAATAAACTCTTCACATACTTTGTCTCTGAGGTGAATGTTCGCTCCTGATTCCATCAGTTTAACGATGACCTCTGTGTGACCTTTAGAAGATGCTCTGTGCAGACCTGAATGCTCAAACTGAGAACACACATGCACACAAACCCTTAAGACTTTGCATAACGTTAATCAAATAATCTTTTTAATAAGAACCAATAAAAACATATTTTTGATGACTCACTGAATCACGTGCATTGACATCTCCACCTGCTGACAGGTACTTATCAATCACCAGCAGCTGATTCTGATCACAAGCTTTGAAGAAATCATCCTCGTCCACATAATATGGCTGAAATAAAGGAAGAACATAAATTAAAAAAATTAGATAAAAAATGGACAAGGTAGCCATTATATTTCCTAGTCATGCTAAAAAGACCATAGTTCCCAATGCGAACGGGTTCAGTTAAAAAGTGGCCTGCAGCGTCTTTCATACACACTATCATCCAACTAATCAACTATCATCACAATTTCTGACAAGATTCTCAGTCCTCCATCAAATAAAGGCAGAGAAGCACAAAAATGGATCCTTGCAATAAAATACAAAATAAAAATAACAAGTCCATTAATGATTGTCCTTGTAAACATGCTATGGCTAAAAAATATAAATAAAATATTTAGACAGACTGTTTCATGCCTCCATGAGGACAGTAAGAGTACAACAGTGGGTCAACACTAGGGGTTTGGATGTTTTTTGTGTTCAGTTTGGCAACTAATAGAAAATGCATAAAAATGTTATTAGAGAAGGATGAACATGATGCCTGAAGATCTTGATCTTTGACCCCCAAAAATCAAATTAGTTCACCCTTGAGTCCGCATGAGAATTTTTTCAAAGTCACAAAGATATCCCTTAAAGCAATGGAGGTTCACAAACACTGGACAGATGGAAACATCTGAAAAACAAAAACAAGAAGCCGGTGACTACCAAATTGACACCTGGGGACTCTGCAGGTTTTTCATTACACATGATGTTGTAATACATATATTGATGCAGGGATGACACATTTTTTGTAGGCCAACCCGAAAGTTAGCATTTTGCTGTTTCCCTCGACAAGGAATTTCAATTGTCCCTCAACAATTTCAGTGGCTTTTTGGAAAATAATTGATAAGTACTGTGGCAAAAGAAGTCCATGAAACTTAGACATTTCATCCATTTAGATCAATAAAAACAACACTTTCAAACTTTCTGAGACATAAACGTGAACAGCGGGAGTACAGAGTGGTGCAGGGATGACTTTTGCCAACGCAAAAGTTAGCATTGCGCTGCAAGCCTACTAAAAGCCTACGGGATTTTTTGCTGTCTTTTGGATCATTGCTGATAATAATCACTGTGGAGAACAAAAAAATACGATACTAACATGTTCTGTTCTTTGTGATAACTGAGAAATGAACCTACTTTTTACAATGTGTTAAGCTTTAAAGTAATCGCTAGAGTGAAACACTATCAGTAAGCTTCTATAGCAGTTCGACTTAGAGGCAGCTACAATATTTCCAAAGTATAACATCTTAACTAATTTTTAAACACACAACGGTTTCAGATTAAAAAACAGGCAACATCAGATGCGCTTTGTTATTTCCCATTAAACATTAAAAATCTCATATGCACATGTTCACCATGAATCGTTTTTCAGGCACTTATCCAGAACCAGTTTCTAAATATCATTTACTCTGGAGGATTGGGAATCAAGAAGTACTAAACGCTAACTCACTTCTGCATTTTTGGACTCATTCTGCTCCACTACATTAAGCTTATGTAAAAAGCTATTACAGAGTTAATAATCATTTATTTGTTCACTTTTGCTACGGCTGTGAGGACCAACTTGATCAGGTCACTCGTTTATGTGGAAACTCTCAAGCAAGAGGTCACAATAAGCTGTAATACATTGGAAATATTGTAGCTGCTTCTAAGTTGAACTGCCATGTTGTAGTTCAATAGTAGCTTAATAATAGTTTATTGACTTTCAGTTTTTGTTCATTAGGATTATGACAAAGAACAAAATGTGAATTTAATCATTTTCGGTTCGCTACAGGCCTTATTACCAGCCATCATCCAAAACACAGTGAAAATCCCACAGGCTCTTAATGGGCTAACAGTCAAGGGGACTGCTGCGATGCTAACTTCCACACTGGCCTACAATGTCAATACGTCATCCTTGCACCACTCTATTTTGCCATTAGTGTCTCCAGCCATTTTTGTAATCCTTGATAGCAGTTTGTTAGCAACTATCCTTTAAGAGACACAATAATGGTTTCAAATTCAAAAACACGGCAATTGGAGAAACAGCTGATGTTCCAAAATGAAATGATCAAGTCTGGAGTACATGTGTTCATTAGAGACGTTATTTCAAGTATTTATCTAAAATGCTATTCTAACAACCCTAAGACTTTCAGCCGTGGGAACTGTAAGTGCTAAAAGCTAGTAATGTGCTTACATTTCAAAAGTGGGCAATATCAGATGCATTTTATATTTCAAAATGAAACACTCAAATCTCGTATGCTGGTGTTCTCAACAGACATTATTTCTGGTGTTTATCTGAAAGCTATTTTAAAATTACATAGCCTATACTTTCAGCCTAGGTAACTGGTCAGTGCTACGTTTACTCACGCCATTTGGCCTCATTCTTGCACACCTCTGTTTACAGCAGGGGGCTCTGCAGGTCTCTGCATTAGGCTCCCTGTTGAAAACTACAAAATAACACATTTAATAAGTGTATTACCACCACATTGACAGGAGATGGTACAACAGTTTTCCTCACTGCAGCTCTCCTCTCTCTCTTTGTTTTTCTCAGTAGAAGAAGGTTTTCAAGGTCAGCAGGGGTCTCCAGCAGCAGACGACCTGTTTTATCAGTCTGACAAAAGCAGGTAACAGATGCTTAAAAATGAAACACTATTCAGATGTGCTACATTTCTGTTATTCTGAGTGAGGAAAAAATAGCAAGATGGATTACAAAGAATCTATGATTTAATCAAAATTCAACCAAAATGAATGTAGTGGATAACAATTCACAAATGCTCTGACCTTGATGTTGACCACATGATCAGAATCTCTTTTCTCCTGAGCAACAGACGACTCGTAGTCTCCTGCCAGCTGGCCAAACAGTGAAAATACACTCAATTAATTCATTTCATTTTCATAGTTATTGCAGTGGTCATGGTATTTCTAAATCCATTTTGTTGGTCAAGCAGTTATAATTATTTTAGTTATAATTATTTTGTAATAAAGTTATTAATTTCAGAAATTTGTGAAAACAAAACAGCAAGCCTGTAATGGAGATTATGTGTTTCTCTCCTGTGTTAATATTTTGATACTATTTTTTTATTATTGTGAAAGACTCCAGTTTTCTTTGGGTGGATTTCTAAATGAGATTGAACATTTATTAAATTTTATATATTATTAAAGGGGTCTTTGATTGATAGTTCCTTGGGATGTAATGCAGTAAATATATACCAGTGTGTATATAGGTATATGTATGTGCATGTTCTGTATGTACTTAGGAAATTAAACTTACCAATAATATTGTTCCATTTCTCTCTGAAAGCCATTCAACCTTGTCTAAGATATTCTGTTTTTTCAGATTAACTTGTCGTCGTTTTTCTGACTTTGAATCATAAAACTTTATTTAAAGTCCTCCAGCTGACTGACCTTTGACCTCTCTCTAGTAAAATCTTTATTAGCGGCCCAAAGAGGAACATTTTACGACATGGTTTGTGTGTGTGTGTGTGTGTGTGTGTCTGATGTGTGACCTTCTCTGGTTATATTGGTCAATCACTCTCTTATGGGCGGAGTCACACTCATACATATGTGTGTGTGGGGGGTGGGGGGTGTTTGTGTGTATATGATGTATGAATGTATGTATGTATATACACAGTGCTTAACAAATTTAATAGACCACCTGTCAAAAGCATGAGAAACCTTAAATATTTTAGAAATCCTGACTACATAAATGAGGAATTGATTTCACCTTTTTATACCCAAGTTTGAGCTGCTTACTGGGCTTCTCTGAAAAGTCAGAAGTTCATCAAGCATAGCATTCAACCACTAAAACTTTTTTTTCTTTTCAGGACTGCAAGTAAATAACTATAATTTGACGCCTTTTTCTGAAAATAATTGTTTTATAATCATTAATTTTATTTTATAATTACCAATCCTGTTAGTTTAGGGCAATTGTGGCATAAACCTTACATTGGGGGTGATCTAATAAATTTGTTAACCACTTTGTATAAATTTGTCTTCATTTTCATTTCAACAAAATAAATTAAAGGACATTTTACCACCTCACTGTCTTCACAGCTGATCAACTTCGACCTGAAGAACACAAACATACACAAACATGCAAACACACACACACACACGTCATTATTTTTGACATATGCTAACTGTGACTTGAAAAATACTATATTCCCCATATGTTTATATATGTTGATCAAAAGATACAACCCAAAACAGAGTTAAAAAAAAGTAATTCTGTAATCTTTTCACAGTGTGTTATAGAAGTAGACATTTTGTCCATAAATGGGTTTAGTGGGAAGTAAGTTTCAAATCTTTTACTTTGCAGCTACTGAACCCAGTTTTGTTGCTAATTCTGCACTGATCCCAAAACCTCCTATGCACCAAAACATTTCTTTTACAGAACAAAAGTGATACCATCATCAAACTGGCTGGTGATAGCACATGTGATCAATGCAGAGGGCTGAAGGGCTGAAGAGCCAAAGGGCGTCAGCTTGTATTGTCTACTGTGTGAACTGCAGCACAGGCTTTTTAATGCTCATCTCTACACAAAGACATGTTATCATCCCAAAAACTGAAAGCTTATTTTCCACTATCAGTGTAAGGCACTCTGGACCCCTACACACTCCCCAGGACATAATTCAATTCACCAAATATTGTCATATGAATACAAAACATATTTTGGAGAATCTTTCCCCTTACAAGAGGAAAGTCGATAGATGTAATTACAGTTTATGTATTTTCAGTGTGTCTGGATCAGTGATTCTGCTTTTCAGGAGGTGAAGTACAAGAAATTCTTTATCATTAACACATTGGTGAATAATAAGCTAACATTAGCTTGTTAAAGCTGCAGTATGTTATTTGTTATTTGTGTCACCAGCCCAAAATTTCATTATTACCTGTCAAAGTATTATTACGGAAGGCACATGAAATTATTAGAAATCTGTGCCCCCTCCTTGCTATGCATTAAGCCTTTACAAAATCTGCTAAGGGTCACCCACTTTTCAGCCAATCAGGACTCAGTTCAGGGACAGTGTTCTTTTTGGGTCATCTAATAAGGCATATATGCTTCTTGTATTTAAATTAGCTTTGGGTGTTGTTTAGACTGTACCGGTGATGTTAATTTCATGAAGGGACTCATTGTTTGTGGCTCTTGTGGCTCTTTTGTGGCTGCAAATACATTACATTAGCATTACGCTAATGGCAGCTAAAGGCACAAACACAGTGGACTAGTTGTGCATGAGGAAAGGGGCATGACTAAAGGCACAACCATGGAAGGGAGGGGGAGGGAAATTGCTTCCACTGCACTCTCATCCAAGTTACATAGCCGAGCTTTGAGGTTATTTATTTGTAAAATCAGCATTGCTATGAGGTGTCACTTTCAATGAAATGTCCTGATCGAATTAAAACAAAAATTAATTGCAATGTCAGAAGAGGGCTTCTGCCTACAGGGGACCATCCATGAGTGAATGACGTCAGGTGAATGCGATCAGTGACGGGTTAACATCCTGAAAACGTTTACCTTTTTGAAGTTTTGACCAGGAGTGAAGTTACTTAAGAGACTCAAAACTTAAATTGGGGGAAAACTCTTAAATATTATAAATCTGTGAATATTTTAGGAGTGTGACATCTTTATTTTGAATAGTTTAAATACACATTCAATTTGTACACACTGTGCTCTGAATACTTTGAATAACAACATGGAATTTCAGACTCCATCAAAAACAAACAAACAAACACTTATAAAAATCAAATCATGAAAAATGACAGACAAAATGACAGCCAAATCAATAGTGACAAATGACCCATTTGTACAAAAATGTTTAGTGATTTCAGAGTGTAAAAATATCCCTGTAGCACCCTGTCATACTTCAGTGTTTATACCTTTTTCAATACATGTCTAAAGTATTTTTTCTGTTAAAGTTATTTCTATAAGTTTAATGGTCACACTCTGTTTGAGGTCTCAAATCAGTTTATAAATCACCAGGAGAAAATTACTCTCTTAATTCTAAAACATTATAAATGGTTACTCTTTAAAGGAACAAAACAACACAAGCAGTTTTTACACTAATAGAAATATCCAAGAAAAATCAGTGAACAATAATCTATAATCTCACCACTTTAGTTCCACTTTACTAGATTATCATCACTATAAATGATCAAAATTGATAACAAACCCTCAACCCAGTGCTAACTAAAAAGTAATGGTTAGTTATTGAAAATCTCACCCCTGCAGCTCCATGTCAGCGCTCTCCCAGCAGCAGCAGAAGAAGAATAAAGATCAGTTTTCTGTTTGAAGCTTCTTCACCTGCATCCTAATATAGACCCATACACACATGCATGTGCACACACACACACATTTACACTCACACACGTCTGTCTTGACCTTTGTCCCTGGTGGTTGAACTTGCAGGAGTCGGCTGCTGACCCAGTCTGACCTCCCCGTAACCAGAGAAGAAAAAGAAGAAGAGCTCTAGTTTTATTGTGGCAGTAATCAGATTACAAACAGAAGCACCAACATGTTTTTTAAGAAGCACTCAACAACTTCACTTTGAAGAAAAGATCCTGGATATTTCATTAAATCCTTTTAAACCTGTTCAGATACTAGACTGAACCAAATAAAGTTCTCTGACCATTTTCTTGAAAGTTAAGAGGTAGTTTATAATTACCGAGAAGGATTAAATAAAGAGGAAATTCAAGCTCCATGCACATATGGAGAGTTGATAAATAAAAGCCTTCAATCCTTGAATACGTGAAGCTCTTCAGCTGTGACCTCAGGCTGCAAAAAGTGCCCACAGGGAGCAGCAAACTCCACCCAAACTTGAGAAACAGGTTTTCTATGAATGATGTTGTAGCTACCTTGCTGACTTCAACCATCTTTAACAGACATGTCCACAGTGTCCTTCAGCAGAGCATTCTGATTCATGGTTCATGATACTGAAACATTATTTTATATTCTTGGAGAGTTTTCTTTTTTGTTACTTTAATTTTGCCTGATGACAGAAAACGCATTCTTTTATTGTATAATACAAGTAAAATGCATATTTTTATTGCTTTACGTGGTCTTTAAATGCTTACCCTTGACCCAAATGTACTCTGTATTTCTTAGACAAAATTCAAGACAACTAAAGATACAAAACAGTTTTCACATCTTGAAATTAAAGATGCAGAAATGAATGTCCTGCTCATTTCTGCCTTTCATTAAATATTCTAAAATTGATATTTTCCATTGTAATTTCAGTTTAAATACTGCACTATAGGTTTTTAATCTTTCTTATAAGTTTACTATTTTTGCTCTTGTTTCCATTTCTTTTCCTGTATTCTTTTTTTTTTTTTATGTATGCAAAAGATTCCCACCCTGTGTCATGACTCCAAAAGGATGACAGCAATCCTGATGCAAAACTTGACCAAAACATATGTGGGGCATATTTGACAAAAATTATGTTTAATTTTGTTGCCATGACACAAAAATTTGCAGAAAAATATCAGTGGCCGCTGACCCCACACCAAGTTTGAAAAACAAAAACAAAACAAAACAATAAATCAATGATCTGCATGATGATAAAAACTTGAAGGAAAAAGACTGACAAGGACAATTCATTCATACAGTACAGCTTAATATTAACAATCCAGGTACACACGCAGTACTTAACAAATTTATCAGACCACCAGCCATAAAAAAATGAGAAAACATAAATATTATAATATTGAAGTCTTTCAAAAACTTGTTTAAAACTTTGTTATTGTTATTGGGCATACATTTTAAACAGTAATGAGGCATTTCAAATTGAATTCACCTTTTTGCATTAAAGTTGTAGCCAGCTCTCTGGGCTTCACTGAGGTGTCCAAAATTAATCAAGCATAACATTAAACACAACTAGTTTTTCTCTTCAGGAATGCAAGAAAATAACTATAATTTGACATCTTACTCCCAAAACAATTGTGTGCTTTTCTGGTTTTCAGCATTTTTGTCAAACAGTAAATTCAAAAATGTATAGATAACGATAATAATCATATTGTAGCATTAAAAATATGATTTTGGTTAATGAGGTCAGCATAATGGTGGATTAACCACTTGCTCACGTGTCTTTATGGAAAAGCAGCTGTAACACAAATAATTTATATTTAATGAAAACAGAACATTGCTCAGCAACACCAAAAAAATGCTTTTCAGAGGTCAGAACTCTGTCATTTGTATGTTATCTAGCAGCTGTAACACAAATAATTTGCATGCCTTTTTTTAATGTGTTATTTATTTATTTATTTATTTATTTATTTATTTTTTTTTTTTGGGGGGGGGGGGGGGGGGGGGGGGGGGTGCTTTTCAAATGAGCTGTGATGTAACTCATTCCTGTCCTGTTAACGACACCAAACTCCATGAGGAAGTTCCCATGACCATCTCATGATCTTGGATGACTGATGTGGGTTTTTTTAAAACCACTAAGCTTCCTGCTCTTCGCATATATTCTCAAAGCTCCAATTTTGCTTATATATATACTGCCTGAATAAAAAATCCTATGAACGCTTATACAGCTGATCCGAATGTTCAAAAAACAGTCTGTAGAATGACATTTTAATCTTGGTAAGGGGTTCACTACAAATTAAAATGATAATTTGACAGTCAACCCCCCTTTGAAATCTACTTACATGTTGGTTCTGTGTGTACATTGACTTTATTCCTACTTTATTTACTTTACTTAATTATTCTCTAACAGGTATCATTTCAGAGCTCCTTTTTGCAGTAAATCACTCTGACATAGAATAGAAAGGAAGTGTCATAAATGCCATTAAATTTAGCTACTGAAGTACAAAAGGGAAAGTGACAAGGTAAGAAGCAGGACAAATGTAAAGGATTGATGCCATTCTTCATGTTTGAAAGTATTTTACTGTTTAACTATTAAACTACAATTTAAAGACAGAAAAGTGATATATTGATAAGATTAAATTTGGATTTATTGGTCCTCAGGGGGAAATTCATCTTCACTAAATGTACATTATTGTTGCTTTAAACACAAGCTGTGCCCACCTCAGTAAATGTCATCTTCAGGGTGGCATGTCCCCCCCCCCCCCCCCCCCCCCTCTGCTCTGACTGAATGCATTTCTTATGTCAGACAGTAGATGGTAGCATTTCCATTAAGCATAATTGGTTATATTGGTACAGGTAAGGGAGGTGGGGGTGGGGGGCAGTCAATTCAGGGACGATTTTGTGAAATGTGTCAAAAATCTAATAATAACAAAGACAGTATCAGTTAAAACATATTACTGAAATAATCAACGAAAGACATTAATCATCGTGCTGTATGGTAAAGTAAGGTTAAAAAAGTAGGCGAAAAGAGACAATCTGATTTTTTTTTTTTTTTTTTTTTTTTTACAAAAGATACATCATATTATCTCCAAGGGACAAAAACAAAAATTAAGAAAAAAAGAAAAATGAAAGGGTTTATTTAGATAATCTCTGCGTCGAGGGCGTGTAGAAGCGTATTTAAAACAGTGGACGTCTGTCAGCGGAAATGCGCTCCTTCAGATTTTATTTTGAAAGGTCACGTCGGAAGCAGTGTGTGTGACGCTGGCTGACCTGACTTGATGGCTTAAAAAGGGAAGCCCTGTGAGCTGCTGTGGGAGTCTCCTTTAAAAAATCTAGCCGCGTCACTGGGATGTGGTCGCCGGAGCCGGGCACCTTACATACCATCCCCGCTGATGTCCCTGCCGCCGGTAGGCCTTCAGTTATCGTGCTTATGTTAATGCTTTCATTCTCTCTTTTTCTCTTTTTTTACTAGATTTTTATGTAAGAATTTACACTGACATTCGTGCTGCTCGGCGGGACCACAGACCCGGTCAGCTTAACGACTCCTGACTGAGCCGCAGCTTATGACTTTCAGTGGTAACCTTTCTCAAACAGAAATAGCTGCATGGTTAAAATTAGACGGCTTGGTTCGTAAATATATGCTCTATTAATAATGTAGCTGCTGAGGGAAAGCAGCCGCACGCTTCTTGGGCACAATGCTGATCTGCAGGCAGCCTGCAGGTTAAAGGACGTTTTATTTACTGAGCGCTGCTGCAGTTGCTCTTACGTTATATCACTGACAGGACACAGACATGTTAGAATAGACATGCACTCATTTAATCCTGCCAGGAAACTTCCCTGCAAACCCTGCAATGTGTCTTAATGAATGCATCTGAGTGTGATTGACCCAACTCTATTAAGTCCTTGCAGCTTGACTTTAGGTTTAGTTTTGTTTGGTCATTACTGGGTTAATACACAAACCCAGTCCCCTCTATGCCACAATGCAGGGCTACTTGCAAACAGGCTATACAAGATCTTGATTCAAAAACTAGGTATGTGCAATCTTGTTGATCACTTTTAAGTTGTCAGGGTATGCATTGTATAACTGCAGTACACTTCCACTTAAATATACAATTTTCAGGTAGTTAGAACTAGGGACGCACAATATTATTGGCACGTTATCAGTATCAGCAGATATTAACTTAAAAAGTGGAATACTGGTATCGGTAGACATCAAAATTTCTGCAGATACTTACATCTGATATTTTAGTCTTAAATGTAAGCCATTTATGTCCCATGTATTGACTGTAATACCCACTGTATGTATGAATGTAGTACAATGCTTCACCCAGTTATTGCTGAATGTACATTTTAAAAACAGTAGTGTCTTCAGTTAAAGAACGACATGTTGTTTTACTTTAGTCAACTTCAATTTCTAACACAAATTGTCACAATGAGAGGATTGGGTCAATTTTAGTAAAGGAGATACCTCGTACTCTTGCCAAAAAATATCTGTATTGGCAAAGATAAGTTTGGAAATATCAGCATATCTGCAAAAATCCAGTATCATGCATCCCTTGTGTGAACCTATCATCTGTTTTATAAAATAGGACTAAAGCTTAGGTATGGACCTATATGTTAAGAGTCCATTTTCCTGTCATTTTATCCTGTATACGTATGCGTAGGTGGGCAGATTCTCCATTTTGAAATTTAGGTATGTCCCTAGGAACGCCCCCTTTGATTGGAATATCCTACTGGGAAGTTGGACGATCTTCAGGTACCCGACTCTTCCAGCTCGTAACTGGAACGTATTTAACTGGGATGTGAAGTAATTTTCACTTCCCACTTTCAAGATAAATGGAACACGTCCATGGTCAGGACCTTTCCATGTGAAGTTTGCATGTTCTGTTGCATATCTTTGTAAGCTGACATAAGCCAATCAGGAAGTTCGCATCTTGTTGTTTCTTGATGAAAAGCCTATTAATTGTTTTTTGAATTACTGCTGATAATAAGCTCTGCAGCAAAAACATTAAAAAAAATGTTCATGAAACGTACATGTTTTGTTATTCATGGCGATCTTTACAAACACCGCTTTCATATTTTTTATGGGTGTCAATGTGATCAGTGGGAGTTAAAAGCAATTAACAGCCTACTTGGAAGTACAGCATGGCCATTTTAATATATTGATATTATATAAGCTGCTACCTTAAGTTTACAGCTTATCCTCATGCTGTTCCCAGTTGCTCAAGAGAATTTCCTCTAAATATGAACCGATCAAGTTGGTGCTCTTGGCTGTGGCAATTGTGTGTTTAACATGGTTTACTAAGGACAACCAGATACTAGAAGTGCTCTGAGGGCACAAGGTATTTTCAACATTGTTGGCTGAAAAATCTTTTCAAAAATGTGCCAAACTGCTCTTTTTCCAGAAAATTTTTGGATTACCATCAAAGTGGAATCACTTTTCCCTTGTGCCATGACCAACATTCCCTGAAAATGTCATCAAACTCTCTTGAGAACTTATTAATTTATTAACACAAATGTGGAAAACTGCCCAATCTCCCAATGTTGACAAATCCTTAAGAAAATTCCTAAAGCTGCATATTGATTTGCACCAACATTCCCCAGAAATTTCATGAGAATATGTTTGTGAGTCTTGGAGTTATCACGTTAATAATCCAGCAAAGACACAAACGAATAAACTAACAAACACCAGCAAAAACATAACCCTCTTGGTTTAGGTATAATTACATTTAGGTTTAGTTTGTTAATAATGTCCATTTTGAAATACAATGATGCTTCATAATTCACAAGAAGGTCATTTACAGGTGACCTTTTTGAAGTGGAAAAACCCCCCATAAACCTTATTTCAGGAACTTGTCCAAAAATACATTCAGAAATCCCATAGATTTTAAACAGGTGAATCTTATTTGCAAAAATGGTATTCAATTGCACATTTAGGACTCATTTTTGCCCCACTTTATTTGTCTGTCTGTTTTACAGCCAGCTAGGACTTCCAATCTTGCTTTAAAAACATTGTAATTACAGCTAACAAACTTAACATTGCTATTCAAGTAAGCTAGGCTAGTAACCTTTTTCCAGCATTAGCCCCTTTGCTCTTTTTTTCTCATGTGGCAGTATGACTGCCCTGTCATACAGCCTCGTTAAGGTGGAGGAAAGTACCTACTAGGGCTGAACAATATATCGTTATCGTATCGATATCGAGATATGAACATTCAAGATATTAATATCGAAAAGCAACAATACAAACGATATAGATTTCCCCCGCGCTAAAACTGCACTTTCCACAGTCTTTTGTATTGTGTTGTTTTTATATTTCTGAAAAATGCTTGGATTTCACCGAACCCGTAGTCATATCATATCGTATCGATATCGAGATATCTGGCATGAATATCGAGATATGAAATTTTGTCCATATCGTTCAGCCCTAGTACCTACCTATATACCATAAAGGTTTATTATTCAGTCACAGAAAACAGTTATAGACATATTGACATATATCCTTTGGCTAAAGCTAGCACACTAGCTAGCCCTAATTCATGGGGGCATGTTTCTCTGTTTACTGGTTCTGGTCCTTGAATTTTTGATTTAACTGTATTGTAAATTATTTTGTTTTATTATTTTTATAATAACTTAATGTCATGGCATGCTCAAAACAGAGGACAAAAGTTCTTGTCTTACCTCCATTTGAACCGTGTATGTAATTTGGTTATGTTAATATCTTGTCATATGAATAGGGATGGGAATTGATAAGATTTTATCAATACCAATGCTATTAATGATCCTGCTAATCGATCCAATTCTTTAACGATTCCCTTATTGGTTCCTGCAGACTTTCCATGTGGGCAAATGTTGGCCTGTAGATTTTCAGTGGCAACAATGTCAAACACACGTCACAGCATTGATAACTGCTTCTGCTGGTGTTTCCACTCACTTTACGTTGTACAGTAGGCGCCTTTTGTAAAAAATTAAGCCACAGTTCTGACCATTTCTGAACCCTGTATTGGTAAGGAAATTGATTAGCAAAAAGACTCATGATATCAATACTTTGATGGAGCTGTTAACGATTCTCAACTGGAACTGGTTTTCGATTCCCATCCCTACATTTGAAGTTGGGGAAAAACTTTCCCACAGATCCACAAAAGTTTAATGTTGATGATTAATATGTTAAAAATAAACACATTCAGTCAGTTTATGGGAGGGCCTAATCGAGAGCCACTGGAGTACCTCTTTCGTTTTGAAATGTCACATGCTTATGCTTAGGCCTGTTTGTTCCACTTATGGGAAAGGTATGCTGTGATATAACAGTCTTTCTACACTCAAGTTTCGTCACATGCCTCCAACAGTGGAGACTTTGTGTTACAAATATATCTGCTATGTAAATATGGAGTTGGCCCAGGTTAAAAATGTGGCATGTATAAATAACTGTCCAAGGAATGAAAGAATGTCTGAGTGGCCTTTAGATCAAGAAATGTTCAGCTTTGTTGCAAATCAAAGGCTGCTGCAGTGTTTCCTGTGAAAACAGTTTGATACTTCCTGTAAGAGAACTTTAATTATTTGTTATTTCTTCAACATCCTGTTTTCTCCAAACCCCTCCTTTTCCTCTTATATGTATGCATTTCCCCTTCTACTAACTGCCTAATTAAGACCAAGGACACTTGAATGTTGTTTGGTCTATGGTGTGGTCTGGTTTGTTAACCTCCCTATACAGTGTGGCCAAACCTGTGTTATAAAAAACTTTTGTAGGGGTGTGAATCTTCAAAATCAGTTTTCTTTTCAAATAAGTCTAAGTAATGTAATTTGACACAAAAGCACCACTGAATATGTTAAAATATGCAGTGCATGTATACTTGTAAAGTTTGCATAAACTCATTACAACAATATGGATACACTGGAGTCAACCTGTAATGGAACAAAACATATTTATACTGAAACTGAAAAAAGTTAACATAAAATCTAACAAGACACAGCTAACACACAAGGAGCATCACATCTTTTGCCCAGTATGCACGGAGACAGAAGAGAGGGTGTATGAAAAAAAACATCAGTCCACTGGAAATGTGTTTTATAAATGAAGAGAGGCATGTTTAAAATATGTGGTGCAAAATGATGAGTTTTTTTCTTTAAAGTAGATTAAGTATTAAATACAAGATAGAGCCACACACCTTTGCAAGTGACAACAAAAACTTAAACCTGCCCAAGAGCAGTTTCAGCGTAAAATCAGTCTCATAATAAACTGATCGGGCTTTAATTTTAAATCGCATACTTAAGGTGTTACTGTACCTTACATTCAATCATTCAAGCTCATTATATATATTGACTAGCAAGATGCATACCAGGTACACTAAATCTGCTTTGGCACCAAGGAGGTCTTCAACTCTCTAATGCTAAAAACAGTTGTTTTCTATCCCCACTTCAGAATGCTGATCTTTTTCAGAGAATTGTATGTTAAGCTCAGTGTTCTTCATGGATATGATCAAGTTCAGGCACAACTCTGACTGCACTTTGCCTAACATTATCTTTTCTTATTGTTTTGATTGGGAGCCCCCTAGAAGCAGAGTTTACAAGCTGTGCATTTAATTTAAAAAAATTGCTTGTCCTTTGCAGAAAAAAGTAACATTTTCAAACCCTCTGTTTCTTTTTTTCAATGACAGAACAACAACCATACTATTCGCACACCAAAGATGTCGGCCCCATCAAACCTCACACTTGCGGCGTCACAGGATCAGCGCTTTTTGGTGTTGTTCGACTTCGACGAGACGATCATCAACGAGAGCAGTGACGATGCTGTTGTTCGAGCTCTACCCAGCAAACAGCTTCCTGACTGGCTGAAGAACAGCTACAGGGAGGGGCACTACAACGAACACATGCAGAAGGTCTTGGCTTACATGGCAGAGCAGGGCGTCTCGAGGGACTCCATCCATTCAGCTGTGGAGAAGATCCCACCCACGCCTGGTCTACTCAACCTGCTGCAGTTTTTGCAGAATCACCAGCAAGACTTCGAACTGGTGGTGGTCTCCGACGCCAACATGTTCTTCATTGAGACGTGGTTAAAGCAGGCTGGAGTACGCAAGCTTTTCTGTGAGATTTTCACAAACCCTGCCAGCTTTGATGCAACGGGACGACTTGTGCTGCAACCGTTTCACTCTCACCAATGCACCGTTTGTCCTGATAACATGTGCAAGCAGTTGATCCTCCGTGAGTATTTGGCAAGGCGGCAAAAGGAGCGGGGTGGTGCATCTTTTCAGAGGGTTTTCTATATTGGAGATGGGGCCAATGACATTTGTCCGTCTCTGGCTCTGGGGCCCCAGGACACAGCATTCCCCAGAAGAGACTTCCCCATGCACAGGCTGCTGCTGGAGAAACAGCAGTCACAGGCAGCTAAGTTTAAGGCTAATATAGTACCTTGGGTCAGTGGTGAGGATATAGTGGACACCCTGAAAAAAATAATGGAGGAGAGATGAGAGTTGTGTGTCTTTAATGTGTCTGTGTGAATGAAAGAGTGGAGAGTGGAGCAACTATAGATAAAGCCGGCGTCAGTTGGGTGCAGGATAAACAACACAAATTATTGTGGTAATGCAAACAAGAGGCCTTGTCAATCATGAGTATGGACACTTACTGATATAGAGCAGTAAAGGGTACCACTGAGAGCCTCATAATTACCCCACTTTTCGGGTAAAGGTGCACAAAAGCTATGTTGGCTTGACTAGATGCTACAATAAGATTCTTGAAAGTGTTTGGCTTTTTACCAACAAAGCCCCTGTGTTTAGAAGTATTTTGTGATACAATATATGGGCAATGTATGGTTCTGCTCACCATGCATAATTGACTGCTATTCATCAGCTAGCATCAGTACCTATCTAACTATCTTCCTTCTGAGGGAGAGCTGGTCAATTGCTTAGTTGGCAATCACTAGTGCCACGGGCTTTTGAGTAACCCCTCTTAAAAAAACTGTTCCTTTAAGATCCTGTAACAAAGTGCAGACTAAAATGCAAGGCAAGTTTATACATTGAACAGTAGTCATACTTTAAGTACTTAAGAGTACAAATAGAGTTAAAACAATATTTCTAACAATAAAAGACAGCAAAAAACATCTAAATTATATTTTACAGACAGTATTAGTACTACACTAGTTTTAAATATGATTGGATTTTGGACCCTTCAGGGAGCCAAGCTCGTCCTCCCGCAGAAGGACTTGCTTTGGTTGAGCAGAACCATCTTAAACTTCAAGTTTTTCAGTTAATCTGTCTCATAAAAGGACACATGGCAGCTTTTTAACATTGCAATAAGTCCCTTTGCCTAACAGAGAACTGATGTTAGCTAGCCCCCCAGATGCCAACTGTATCTATGGCAAAAGGGCACTGACCACAGTCTTCACAAAGATATAATAAGCTTGATTTCACATGACAACCACTTGGTGCACCCTAAGATGACAGAGTGCTTCTATTTTAGTCACCTGATTGAAGGAGATAAATGAAACTTTTAGGACAATGCCCATTCTCATGGAGAAGCTGATTTAAGAACAACTCTGTGATGTCTGAACAATAAATATCTGGCTGAGGTAAGCAGTGGGTTAACATGGCTACGCTTTAAGACTGAAAAATCAGGGTGATTACTATGCAGAGTCTGTCTGCAAGCACTTTGTAGGCTTTAATCCATACAGAAGTCGTTAAATGAAGAGTTTTATCCCTGTCCTTTAGGCAGGAGCAGATACAGGGTGAACTCCAGAAGTTACTACATCCAGCCAAACACAGTCCATTAACTAACCTCTGTAAACTGTGAATGTTAGCTTTAAAAAGTCCTTACTTGTATGGATAAATGTTCAAACACAAAACATATAACTTGTAATAATGTAAATGAAGATTTAAAGGGTGGACACTAGGGATGCACAATTTAATTTTTTTTCCAATATCCATCATGCAGATATATCCAAACTCATTTTAGCTGATATTGATACCAATTTGCACAGTTTTGTACAGAACAGAGTCTTTTCTGTACCATGATCGAGCCATGAAAGCTTTTTAAGGAATATGTGGTACAGGAAAAACAATGTTTGACTAGATGATCAATGATAGAATATATGATACTGGATCGATTTTTTTGTACACTCCTCTGATTAATGCCAGAAATATTAGATAAACATAAGGTTGATATGTATGACAGAGAGATCAGCTGTAAATATTGACAGAAAGTTGAGTATCTGATAATGTGAGGCTTATATTGTGCATCCCTAGTGAAAACCAAAATGAGAAAGCCTTCAGGATATTCACTGGGACTTGGTCTCCCCATGTTTCTCATACAAGGACAAAAAACAATATGTATTATTTTATTGCTTTGATAACACAGCGACAAAAATATGTACAGCATATATATTAGCTTAGGGTTGCATGCATGTGCTTACCATGATCAATATTGAGACATGCACGGAAGTACTGTGAAAGGATTGTCTATGCTTTTAAAATGCTAAGGACCTTGACCAAAGTCGGGTATGCTGTGCTCGTGTGCTCTGGAGCCGACAAAATCAAAAGCTCTGCAGTAGAGTGATGCTGTAATGAGATGGATTATACAGAAGTGATTTCTTTTTTATGAAAGCATTTCTGTTTTCATTGTCACAAAAGCTTTGGGAATTTTGTACTAGACTTCTGATTTGTTGTCTGAAATAAGGTTAAGTGATTTTTATGTTTTTCTATAACATAATATCTGCAAATACCCCACTTCATTAAAGTAGTGTTAACTGTGATGATTATGTTATGAACTTTTTCTCATGTTGGAGTTTATTTTAATAAGTACTACAAAAAACCCTTTGAAAATTCCCATAGGCTTTTGCCAGTGAAACCAGCTCAATGCTTATTATAGCCAACAAATTGACCTCATCCCTGCACTATTATATGAAAACAATTCACTCCACTCTCTGTATTTGATATTTTAAGAAGTATTAGCTGTAAAATGTTGTATCAAAGATATTATAACAGTCAAGGTATTATAATCCCTAACTGCCCATCACTTTTTAATGTTTTTGAGTCTATTCTTTAAACATCTAACACTGTGTTTGAAGCTTCAACAGTGTGCACAAGTTAAATTGAATGTTATAGCACCACCTGTAACAAAAGACCACTTGTGTTTTGTCAGGTAGGGACAAGGTCACCACAGAGCAGGGATAAAGTTACAGATACTGTGCACTTTACCTGTGCTCTGCCCTCCACCCACCACTCACTGACACCTTATCCTGATTATAACTGTAATCTACACCGGCCTGAAGTCCAAGGGGAACACTGTAGCCATACGCCTGCTTTGGCCAAACATTATATCCTACGAGTCTGAAACAATGACACAAGTTGTACAGGTTGAAGATTTTTAATTCTTGTATTTCAAACATTACCTAACTGTCTTTATACTTTGTGTATAAAAAGTTTTGAATTATATTTGAATGTTTTCTCATAAACTACAGTATTAAGGATGAATAATGAGGGTTTCAGTGTCTTTGAAATCTTCTCGTCATTAACCTAACGTAACCTCATTTTGCCTCAGTAAATTCATGACAGGGACTGGAAAATGTAATTGAAATATCAGTCAGGAAACTTGTGCTTGTATCTATGGTTTACAGGGACATTTTTATTGTTAACATTTTTAAAGCTGGTCAATTCAGTGTTAGTCATGTTTGGGCCTTTTTTGGTTTTGGCTTTCAACAATCATCTTTATTTTCTGACAAACAGGGATTGAAAACTTTTTCTGAGGGCTTTTTTGGGTATTTATTTATTTATGTCTATATGTATATTGTAAAAGAGAACACACAAATATTGGTGCTGTTAGATGACTCTAAGCAAGAAGTAGTATAAACAATTGTGCTTATACAAACAAACCACAATTCCAATGAAGTTGGGACGTTGTGTAAAATGTAAAAACAAACAGAATACAATGATTTTGAAAATCCTTTTCAACCTATATTCCACTGAATGCACTACAGAAACAAGATATTTAATATACAAAATGATTAACATTTTTTTTCATATTAAATTGATGCCTGTGACATGTTCTATAGTTCTATAAATAGTCCAACAGTTTACGAACAACATTTCTCAATGAACAGTTGTAAGGAATTTAGAGATTTCATCATCTATAGTCCATGATATCATCAAAACATTCAGAGAATCTGGAGAAATCTTAAGCAGCAAGGCCAAAAAACAACATGGAATGCCCATGACCTTGATCTCTCAGGCTGCACTCCATTAAAATCTAACACCATTCTTCGTAGGCAATGTGAAAGATTACGTGTGCAAGACTGGCCTGCCTGCAGTCCAGACCTGTCCGACATTGAAAATTTGTGGCGCATTGTGAAATGCAAAATACTGAAATGGTGACTGGACTGGACTGTTGAGCAAGTGAAACTGTACATCAAGCAAGAATGGCAAAGAATTTCCACCTTCAAAGCTTCAACAAATATTGCCAGTTTCGCGAAAGAAAAGGTGACGTAATGCAGTAAACAGGCTCTTGTCCCAGATTTTTTAAATTTTGTTGCAGGTATCAAATTCAAAATTAGTAAATATTTGCAAAAAAAAGCCATATTTTTCAGTCTGAACATTAAATTTCTTTTTTGTGTGCATTTAATTGAATATAAGTTGAAAAGGATTTGCAAACCACTGTATTCTGTTTTAATTTTAGTTTTAAACATCCCAACTTTACTGGAATTGGGGTTTGTAAAAGCATTGATTTTGTATTCAGAATATTTTAAACACCACTTCAAATGAGCATACTGTTTTGTACATCTTCAAGTTGACAGGACACTCTTGTGTCCATTTACATGGTTTACAGGGACATTTTTATTGTTAATGTTTTTTCAGTCTTGCTGGGCCCTTTTGGGTTTTGCATCCAACAGTTTGAGGAATTTTATTCAGTATTGTTTATAAGTGCATGGTGCAAGAGAACAGAACTTCATATTTACATACCGTGCGTGCTTTACTTTTTTCGGGGCATTACATTTAACACAGTGGAAGTTCTGTTGCTGATGAAAAGCTGTAAGACACAAGTAATAAGTAATATTGATCAAGAAACAACTTTTAGCCTTAAACAGAATAACAATACTGTAGAAATGCTGGGAATATCCTTGACAAGTGTTTTAATTTCTCAGGGAAAGAGAAAAAACATGAACTAGTTTGACATGTATTTATTTTTAAGCATATACGTGTTCAAGCAATATGTTTATTTTATGATTGCAACATTATCATTGGGAAATTAATGCAGAAGTTATACCCTGGAATTCTTAGAGTACAGTATGTCATTAAAATACTCGAGTTTTATGAGCATTACTTATTCTAATAGTAGTGGTAGGAGTCATTTAATCTGCTTTACCTGTGTGTGTATGTGTGTGTGTGTGTATACCTGTAAAACTTCTTTGGAGTTTTGTGCAATAATCTACAGTGTTGGGGGTGACACATTAAAAAGTAATACTTATGAATCCTTATGTCTCAGATTACTTTTCATTGAAATGAGTAACGTAGCACATTGAATTTGCAATGCCAGTCATCCTTTGTAGTTAATGTTTCATAATAGTGTTGAATTTCCCTTTAACTTTTGTCGCAATGTATCTGCACAGGTTTTGTTCTCTAAATTTTGTGCAGGCAGCTGCTTAACAGCGAAGGGAAAATGTATAGTTGTATCAGTATCCATACATGCAGCTAGCTGAATGGAGATGGCAGAGTGGGCAGATAATCCCTCTTATGTTAGATTATGGGGGAAAAGGGACAAGAACACCATGATGACTGCAAAGGAGCCCACAATTATAGAGAGGTGATGTATTTTTGTAGTGTGGAAGTCAGCATTGAGCTGGTTCTTGATTTGAAAGGATGTGGGATTTTTCAATGTGTTCTTGGATCATTGCTAATAAAAATCTCTGTAGCAAACAAACAGTTATAAAACTAACATGTTCTGTTCTTTGAGATATGTTCCTTTAATTATGTAAACATGTTGAAATCACCATGTTGTAATTCCATAATAGCCTGATAGCTTATCTTTGCGGATTACATTTACTTTTTAAATTTGTGGAATACGTGTTCTTTCGTAAAGATTTTCATGATGAACAAAACACTTTTCATTAACTTTTTTTGGCCACAGAGCACGTTATTGTCAATAATCAAAAAACCCATTGAAAAATAGCATTTGCTTTTGGTCGAGAGAACTAATGTGATAGGAGCTTCCAGTACGGCCTACAAAAATATGTAATCCCTGCACTGCACCATATTTTTTTTATTGAAAGACTTATCTCACAACATAGCCCCCTGCCAAGTTTATTGTTCGTGTAGACTGACTGTATAGCCAACACTTTAATAGCTAGATGCACTATTGGTTACGTGTCCTTTGGACTATAGGTAATAGTTGTGATATTTTCTTTTTTTCATGTTAAGTAGAAATCCTCAATTACTTCACTTTTACCAGTAAATAAAGCAGCACTGCAATAAGTTACTTTTTAATGGCAGTAATCTTGTAACAATAACAAGGTACTTGTAATGTATTATGTAATTTATATGAAATATGATGTAAGAGAGATGTTAGATTTAATAAAATAAACTTCAGGGATGATCCTTGAATTAAAACAGATCACCAAACAACTGCGATTTTAAAATACATTTTGAAATGGCATTGTGGCATTAAAGCAACCAAATAAAATTATGAATTCCTGCTTGACTTTTATGTTTTTTTTTGTTTTGTTTTTTTTTTTATCTTTTTTGTGTTTGCTACAAACTGTTTTTGGTGTGTTTTTATTTAATCTTTATAAATTATGCATGTGACACATCTGTGTAAAAGCAATATAAAGTCTTTCTGATTTGACTGTTTCTTCTTGTGATTTACCATTTGCCCCTAAACTACTTTAGTATCATCTTAACAGTTATATGGGGGTCAAATATGTTTTGCATTTTTTATTGATGACATCAGTTTAGCCTCCGATACATCATGTAGTTACAGAGTAAGTCCTCAACCACCGCCTGTGTTACTCAAACTAAAATTATCCTAGTATTTTTTAATGGCCAACATGAGTTTCAGGGATCTTGCTGATGTAGAGGTATTTCTCTCGCAAAACTAAACTACATTATCACTCAGATAGTTTTTTACTGGCGAATGCATTAGCTAGGCAAGTAAGTTAAGGTTAGCTAAAAAGCTCTGATTTGTTCCTCCATAATCTTTTTTACCAACAATTTCTATTCTTTCGAACAGACCTTTTCAACCTACATTGTATTTACCTGACAAAGAAAGAGTATGAATAAATTAGCAAAGGTTACTCCCTAGAGAGCAGTTTGCTACAATAGTGTATTAGCAGTTAGCTAGGAAGCTAACAAAACAGCACAATAGTCTGCGGCATGAATTCAATAACCAAGTCACATTGACCATTTTTTGTTCAGACTGGGCTGGTAAGCATTTTGTGAGACCAACGCTCATTTCACTAACAAGGCAAAAGTGGCTTAAAGTGCTAGTTTCACAAGATTTATGGCGTAGAACGTAGATATCAGTGTGTGTTATAAATACTGCAGCTGACTTACCATGATTATTTGACTGCAGAGAATGGGTGGGCCTTTAAACTTTCATCTCAGCTCATTTTAAATACAGTTTATTGTTTCCAAACACTTTAAAAACTAGATGTTTTTCATCTAAAGTATCTACAGCTTCCAGTTAAGTGTTTAGTGTTGGAAGGCAAGAACAAAAAATCAGAAAGCATGTCTTGGGATTGAACAAATAAATTATTTAATGATAACAGGCCTCAGCTTAAAGCGATGGGCCAACATTTTTTTGTTTTCGTGTCTTGCCTCACTCCCAAGTCCACGACAAGCAGATAGACATCATTCTTTCAACTCTGTGTGCAGTAACAAATAAGAGATGGAAAAAGGTCACGCACTGCTATCTAGCTTAGCTCAAATACAGTAGCTGGAAGTTTAACCGCTTTATGTTATCACCATATAACCTTCTACTCCTAAACAGAGGCTTTGCTTAGTTGACCTACTTCCGCTGTGGTTTGAGCTAGCGATGTGACGCTCTCAAACAAGTCGAGTCTTTTGAACGGCTCTTTAAGTGAACGATGAGAACCGATTTGCAGTTGTGAGTGAGTATTTTGATTGCGAGCCATTCTTAAATGCAAATTGCCTGCAAATTTAAGAATGGCTCGCAAACGAATGGCTCACTCACGACCGCGATCATCTTTCACCTAAAAGAGCCGTTCAAAAGACTTGACTTGTTCGCTAACTTCACTAAATCACTGCAGGAGTAGGTCAACAAAGCAAAAGCCTCTGTTTAGGAGTAAAAGGTTATATTATAGTAGAAGATAACGTAACATAACGTGGTTAAAAAATGAGTCACAACAGGCACACAGTTGCTGAAGAGTTTATCTGATGACTGTAGGCAGAGGCAGGCTAATGCTTTCCACTGACCTCCAGCCATTTGAGCTAAGCTAGTTACTGGTGGGTTTGTCCGTCTCTTACTTGTTACTGCATGCAGAGTTGAAAGAATGGTGTCTATCTGCTTGTCGTGGGCTCTGGAGTGAGGCAAGATATGAAAAACAAAAAAAATGTTGGACCATCGCTTTAAATTAAGAGAACAGACAATTTAAAGCCCTCTCATTCATCACAAGGGCAATCTGTGTCAATTGTTATATTAGTTATGCACAGTGATATCTGTATTTTAAGTCACATTTTATATTTTCCTGAAGCTATTAGTTGAGCAGGAAGTTAATTGAGCAAAATCTACCAAGTGTCCAAGTTGGTGATCAGAAGCTTCCATCTGGTTTATGAAAATGTACTAAACCATATGAAGCACAAGGTAAGTAAGTTGCTATAATCAAATACTTTGACAAGATAAAATATAATTTTTCTTTAGAATTAGAAATGTTGGACTTGGCTGAGGACAGGAACCAAGTCCCAGTCAATCTTAAATGATTTTCAAGTCAATGATTTTCATGTAATTACTTTCACTGCCAGAAGGGGGAGACAAATGTTTGCTCTGTATTTTTATCATTTTGTTGAATGAGAGGTCAATATTAACTGTTAAAAAAGGTGTTCAGGATTTTATTGCATTAACCATAACCCAAAAAGACTGAGTAGACAGAACAATTTCTTACCACGTCAGTGCTTGATTTTTCTGACAGTCACTGAATATGGTCATACTGGTTTCCCTTTTTTTGCAAGTGGCAATGTCAAGCCAGTGTCAAAAAAATTAGGAAAACAGAGGGAGAGTGATTAAGGAGATGGGACAAGGAAGCATCTCATGATACAATTCATCCCCTCAAAGAAGGTGCCATGTTGAATTAGCAGGGGAGGCAGGAGCAGAGAAAGGAGGACACATGAGACCCCGAGTGAAGAGTGTCATCTTGAACCACTTTTCCAACTTGGAGGACTGAAATTTTGCATATATGCAAAGGCCATGGTCTGAAGAAATGGAGAGAAAGTCCAAACAGAAAATTAGGAGGTTGGAATCAAAAGTTTGAAGATGTTTAGTGGCACTTGGATAATATCAGTTTGGGACACAAGGAAGAAATAAACAAATCGGAAGCATCTCTTGATTACATAGTCATGTCCGATACATTTTCATGATTGAAAACAAAACGTTTTACCCAACCACTTACACCCAAAATGTACTTTATATTACAGAACATACACTAAAATATGGACAACATCAACACAACCGTCATATTCATGAGAATTTCCAGACATTTCAAGGGAAGTAACAGACCCCTTGGAGTTGATGGGAAATAAGCAGTGAGGGTTCAAATTAGCCTGCCTGGATAAATTTGGTTTGACCCTCATGTGACAACAATCTAAAGCCCCTTCAGCACTGCCAAATTATTTCCGTCCTGCCAAATTCTCCAAAGGCTGCTTGGATGAAGGAATTAAATGACCTTGACTTTTTCCTTCTGGTTCTCTATAGCACTTCTGTGAACCATCCTCAGGACAGTAGGTTTGGGCACATCAAAAGCCCGGGCTGTCACATGGTAGGACACACTAAGTGCTAGTTAATGAAAAATAAATTAATAAATACAACATAGTTCTACTCATAATGTGCTTACCATGTCTGCATGACGGTATCTAAAAGATGTGAATGGTGCTCTCAACATCCTTAAATTAGCTTTTAGTTCTTGCTATAAATAAATGTGTGCATTTAATAAACTGAATGTGTTATGGACAAAACAAAACTATCTGCCTGGCTGTTAGAAGCCTGCAAAGATGTATACAAGACAGTGTAGAGAAGGGATGGGCAAAAGCAGCCCAGAAGGACGCATGCAGCCTTCACTCTCATTCAATGCAGCCTCCTACATAATGTCACATATTCAAAAAAAGAAAACATGAAGGGGAAAAATGATGAGAACTGCAATAAAAAATACTAAAATCAAAATGTTTCTAAACTAATCTCCGGATTTCAAGACATATCTAGTTATTTGTGAGAAACGAACAGTCCAACTTATGTCTTCTTTCATTTAAAATCTGGACTTTAAGGTCCCATGTCCTGCAAAGTCAGTTCTCTTTGCTTTTAGTGTTGTTAGAAGGGGCTTGGGGAGCAGAAGAACAAGACACTTATTACAAATCTCTAAGTTCATGACGAAATGTGTTCTGCCTCTTTAAAGAAAAAGCCCCTTAAAATGCTGTGTTTTTTATTCCTGGGGTTTATGATGTCATAGCTATACAGCCTCCACCTACATGTGTGTATTTTGCTTGTCAAAGGCTGACAGAAGCAACATTTTTCATTTTTTTTACTCAACTTAAATCAAATCCTTGATTAATAGACATCTAAGACATGATGTAAATGGTCAAACACATCAGGTCATGGGGCATTTAATGTGGTGATATAATCATAGAAAGACATGTAAGTATAATATTAGAAAAACAGTAAATATTAAGTTTATTGTACTAAAACCAGTTTTACTTTACATGGGCTTAAGTTCTAAATCAAGCACAAAACGTCAGGAATTTTATGTTTTGAAATTTTTAAATGTTTAACATACTGTCCCTTTCGATTTTGGGGAACATCTTCAGGGATCTGCTGTAGCTCCCAGGCAGACATGAGGAAAGAAGAAACAGAAAAAGCAGTGGAATGGAGAACAAAAAAAGGGAGGAAACGGGCAGGTTTGAAATGATAGAAACACAGGAAGAGGCATGGTTGAGGTGTGGTCCTGCTCCCGAAACTTTCCTTCAACCACCCCCTAATGCTGATTTTTTGTTTATGTTTGCATGTTTTGGCCAGAAGATGGCGGTGACTCCATGAGAAGTGCAGAGGGGCTCCCTGTGCAGTCACAGACATTAGCCGGCCCTTCCTGTAAACGATACCATGCATTGAGAACAACAGGGGCATTACTTTGGACTTGATTGATGAAAAAAACCTCATGACAGCAGCAAACATGATTTTCTTTGGCATAACTAATAACTTGATGTGACTTCATGGAACATCTCTCAGACAATGACAGTTAAGGCTTTAGGCCTCAATGCTGGAGATGACATGTTGTGTTTGTGCATTCTCTGTGTTACTTATGTCAGAGAGATGCTGCTGAATCAGCCAAGTAGTTTGTTGATTCAGCTCTCTTATGTATGAGTAAGAGAGCTAATCATTATATGTTCATTCATCCCTTTTAATCATATTCCTTCATTTAGCCCCTATTTTATCTCCTCTATTGTGCTGATCTGAGTCATTTCATGTGTCTTTCTCCCCATCATTGTTCTCTCTCAATATGATTCACTCTCTCTGATTTAATCTGTCACTTTACCCCCTGGGTGATTTTGTATCATTGTTGTGTCTGCCATGATGGTCATAGTTGTCAGATCAAGACCTCTTATGACAACATCACCAGTACAAAGCTGACCGTACAGTTGCACTTTGTAGCCCCACTGCTCTCTCTTGCCTTTTCCTCCGGATTTTCCTTCAGTATTTCTCTGTTTGTTTTGAACCCCAAGCACTATATGACTCAAAAAGGATTGATCTTTCAATTTGGGTCATATTGACACTGACATTGTTAGGCAACGACTTCATGCTGTGTCTGTTACGATTAATTGGCAAAAGATAACTTGATGTCCAACCCAATTTCCAATGACCTCCAGAGGAAAGTGAATGGACAGAAAATCCAATTAACATCCATCTGCTGAGAATGATGACAAATCGTATTTGAGGATCTCAAACTTGTCGATGACAGCTCCGCCGCCTCCTCCTGTACTACCCTGTCAATATCTGCATTCCTGTTGATACAGCCCTCCCCTCCATCAATACCAGAGGACCCTCAACTGTTAAAATGCTTTCAATTGGCAGGGCTCTACGATGATTGCTTTTATGGATAACCTCATTGATTTTCCTCCACTCAATTACTCCCTTTGAGGTGGAAGATAACGCAGTTAAGGAACTACAGTTCCTGTGAGAGGTCACTCCGAATTAGGACGTAGACTTCCTATGCCAAAACACTATCAGGCCGATTAGGGTTGAGAGTGTTTCCCCTCCTCTGTGTTTGATTCTTCTGCTGATAGTTTCAGAATGCAATGCCAACTCAAAGTCAAGCAAATAGCTTCGAGCGGTGGGCCCTCCCAGAGAGAAACAGTCAGTTAGCAACAAATGGAGATGGAGGGAGAGAGACGTGTGGGCTGCCACAGAGGATGTCTGTCCATGTCCTTGAGATAAACAGTGGAGTGGAGTCCGTTGCTTGTAGGTCATCAGCAGCAAGAGGAACAATGTTTTAATTGTATCTGTGGCTCCTTGAGGATGGTTGGTATGATTAAAAAGTCTTACTGTGTTGTGAAAAGCATTTATGTATCCACAAGTTATCTGCCAAAGCAGAAGCAGCTGTGCAGAACCATGCAGTGACAGAAAAACAACAAAAACTATATTGATTAAGTGAGCATGGGAAAAAATTTTTTTTTAAAAGGATCAGAATGACATGTTGCCAACATAAAGCTTTATGCACTCACTGGCCACTTTATTAGGTATACCCTTTCAACTCCTTGTTACTGCAAATAGCTAGTCGTCCAATCACATTGCAGCAACTCAGCACATTTAGGCATGAAGACAAGGTCAAGGGGAATTACCAAAATTCAAACCTAGCATCAGAACTTGAGTGAAATGTGGTTAAAGTGACACAATTTTTGGTGCAAGGGGGCTTGGTTTGAGTATGTCAAAAGCTACAGCAGCAGAGAACCACATTGGGTGTCACTCCTGTCAACTAAGAACAGGAAATTGAGGCTACAGCTCATACAGGCTCACCAATATTGAACAATAGAATATTGGGATAACATTGCTTGGTCTGATAAGTCTAGATTTCTGCTGCAATGTTCCGGTGGTATGGTCAAAATTTGACATAAACAGCATGAAAGCATGAATCCATCCTGCCTAGTATTGATTTTCAGGCTGATACCGGTAGTGTGATAGTGTGAGGAATAATTCATTAACAAACTTTTGGCCCCTTTGTGCAATTGAGCATTGTTTAAATGCAACAGCTAAGCATCCCTTTATGACTGCAGTGCAACTATTAATCTCTTCTTTTTGCAGGATTATGTATCATGCCATAAAACTAAAATCATCTCAAACTCTGCAGGTGAATAACACTCTAAGAAGCACTTAAAACAACAGCCTCTCAGCCCTTTGTGCCATTAGTAATAGTAGTGGTAAGTCTTTATTGTCCACGAGGGGCAATTCGGGTGCAGTATTCCAGGCAATACAAGAGACAATAAAAGCACAAATACAAACAATTAAAAGGCCACAGATACACTATACACAGTGCGAGCCTACTACCAGTGATCAGGTTGAGCAAAGTGGCATAATTCACAAAACAGAGATTAAAAATACATAAAAGGGATACAAAATAAAGTGCAGATAAAAACTACCGGGTACAGGAAGAGATACACAACCTATATGTGTTTGTTAAGAGCCGCAATGGTCTTGGGAATAAAGGAGCGCAGTGTCAACAGTAATTTGAAGTCATTGCTAATTTTTGCACAGTGTCAAATACTTTAACTCATACTGCAAAGCACAAAAAAATGGGCTTTCATAAGGTAGCTATAAAAATATTATGCATTGATATTATTTCCACCTTTTTTGGACTTGATTTTTAAACCAACATCAATGAACAGTACACATCAAATATTCTCGAATTTATAAAGATTTCATGAGAGGTTTTTGCCATGATGCCACTATGTTTTAGTGGGAAAAACTATATACTACATGCAATGTAATGTGTGTTGAATTCTTACAGGCTGGGATGTAGTAATGATTAGCAGCAACATTGATTTTTATGCATTATTTTTACTTTTTGTGCAGTGGCAAATACCCACACTAATACTCATATGGTTAAAATGATACCAACTGGTGAAAAGTAATAAAAATGATCAATTCAGTTTGACACCAATATATAATAAAATGCAAGTATCATTCTTTGATGAAAGTGATAACAAAATTAAATTTGAGTGGGCTTCAATGGCACATTTAGCATTTAACAATATCAGGGTATTATACAATAAATTGGTTGCACAACATGTATTTTAGACTTACTGTTGGAGCTGAGCTGGAAATAACAAGATCAAACAAAAATATATGAACTTGAGAAAATCCATGCCATATGCATGAACACAGACAATATTATTCAAAAACAGAGAAGAAGAAGCTTGAAAATTTCTTAAAATGCGCACAACCATCCCTAAAGGTTAAGTGCCTTTGTATGGTTGCAGTGCTAAGGGGCAAGATCAATTCATGGAGCTTTTCCAATCTGCTTTTGTTAGCAAACTTTATGTTCACACGGACAGAAAGATAAGCAATAAATATGATTTACACTAGGGGCTACCAAAAGCAACAAAAGCCACAGTTCTGTTTCAGTGTTCAAATCAGTATATTCACCTGAAAAAGTCCTGGTTTTCCCTGATGGAGCTTTACAACCAGCTGATTCCTGTGATGGCTGCAGGAAAACACAGAGCTATAATTGGGATTTATATTAACTTCTCTGTTAACACAGTTTTCAGTGATTTCCCTAAAGAGAGTGTCAAGTTTCATCTGCATCTATCAGCTTTACACATTTTAGACTGTATGAAAGGACCACTTAGATAAGTCCTCTCATTGCAGTGCAGACAAAACAAGTCCAACCACAACACGGTCAAAAGTGCTGCCATCCCCTCAGAGGCGCTAGAAGCCTCTTTTAATAAAACCTGTTACTTAACCATCCTCATCTTGAAACCTAACATCTGCCATCTGCACACAGGCTGATTCTTTTATGCAGAGTTATTTACCAGAGTTGTGAGCTAACCCCAGAACCACAGATGATATTATACAGCTGTTTTTGAAGGCTAAGCTCTGTTCTCCATGACAAGTAAACTGACCTTTTATGTTTTAATATTCATGGAGTGCCCCTTTGTTAAGGACTTGATAGCAGAATCCGTGATGTGTATCCAAGACCTGATGGAAGAAGATGAAACGAACTGGTATCTGCTCAGTCTCAGGCCCTGTCTGCAGACAACAGAAGGGAAAATATATGTGATGGCCAGCAACTCAGGTCTTTGCCCTTCTTTTAAAGCTCTGATTCATGATCAACTCCTGCCAGACCTGGAAGACTCTCGGGCATTTATAACTACATTATAAAAACAATCAGTCTTGTGGCTTTTGGTCTTGATCATTATTGTAGGTCTTAAAAAGTAATCCAAATTCATTTCAATATGTGGCAAGAAGTCATTAATTGAGTACTGAAAAGTTGAGCTGGTATTTTAAAAAAATGAGGTTGTATGTAGTTGTGAGCTGAGAAACTTACAAAGAGGGCTATAACTGCTACTGTTTAAATCTGCCTGACTTTTATTGCATCATTTCTCTCATAATTTGAGACATGTCCCCATTAATATTGATTTGCTTGTCATTTTTAAATCAACTATTCTGGCTGTGTTGCATTTGGCTGCGGGTGACTTCCTTTTCATTACAGTGAAACACATTTGCTGTTGTCATTCATTCATTTAGACTCCTTAAACAATTGAACAAAGTATCTATAAATGCTGCTGTTACACTGTTGGGAATCGCTAAGACTTTATTGATACCAATGCCACCATCAGTTCTGCCTATCAGTCCAATTCTTCATTGGTTCCTTTATTAATCTTTTGGATTTTCCATGTAGAAAAAATGGGCCCCACAGGTTTTCTGTCAACAATTCCAAACACAAAACTCCAGATACCCAATACCACATGTCGACAAATGTCTCAGCAGACATGATATGTTGCGCTGTTAACATTGTGTGACATAACTGTTTTACAGCTTGGATTGGCTGTGAGTAAGTGACAGGAGTTGCTTTTTGATGGATTACAGCTTAACAGTACTGGGCGATAACTAGTGTCCTATAATATATTGCTGAAACAACATTACTTTTTTCAGGAGACTGGTGAAGTAGGGGATTAAAATTGAACAATAACAGTACAGTTTCTGGTCAAAGTCATCTTGACTTTTTGTCCTGGTGGGATGTTATCGTAATGACAGCAGCATTAAGCCAAAAGCTGACACAGCATTGTAAAACAGTGAGCAGTACTTTAAAAGTAATGTCTTTATCTTTAGTTTGTTTTGTAAAAGATATAAAATAAATTGTGGTCTGTTGTACAGCTCGATTTAAACCTGTTGAAGATCATCTATTTTTGTAAGGTAAGTAAAGTTACATTATGTTTTTTTATGGAGAAATTTGCATTATGTTATTATTACATTTTTGAACAACTTGCCCAACACTGCAGCTGAAAAAAATGCAAGTCAAGGATTTTACTTTTGGCTGTGGTGCTGCCAGAAATTTGGGCCTCATGAAAAGATTTCCTGCTAGGCTCTATCCCAAAACACCACTGAGCAATTTCTTGAACCAAGCATATGTTAAGCAAGTGAACTGATGAATGAAATATTCATATTCTAAATAAGACCATTTATAATAATCAGAGCCATTCATTTTTAAGTCACAAATAAATATGAAACAGTAGAGAGATCATTCTTTGGCAAAAATCATAGAATACATAGAAAATCAAACTATGCACAGTAAGTAACTTGGCATTTCAACTAATTTAAGCATTTTAAATGTTTTCAATGATCATAAAATCAACCTTCAGTTATCTCTGTTCTTATAACTCTGACAAGCATTAAACACGTTTGCAGATGACTCATTTGTCTTAGTCTGTAACCTGTTTTATTGGTACTTCTGTAAATTGAAAAGTAAGGAAATCTTATAACACATATTGCAAAAAGATAATATATTGATTTCTTGAAAAATACTGAAACAATTCTTTTTGTTTGCCCTGTCAGTCATCTGCCGAACTTCATCCCCTCCACCAACCTCCCTGCATTTAAGTCCTAAGACTATTTGCAACAACAAAAAAAGAAGTTTACCAGATTGAACATTAAATATCATGTCGTTGTTGTGTATTCTATTGAATATGATATTGAAAAAGGATTTTCCACAACGTCCCAACTTCCCTGGAAGAGGGGTTGAAATAGTATTATAAACAGTAGTATAGTAATTTTTCAAGAAAGGAAATTTATCCCATCTGACCCTAAAGTAACTTATCTCCCTCAGTATTTGTGCTTGTTTGACGCCCTCGCTGCTCTGTTTTCTTGCTCTCTCTCTCTCTTTCTCTCACTCTTCTGAAGCCCCTCCTCGCCTTAAACCGGCGTGTATGCCTCCCTCCACTGACAATCGAGCGCTCTCCCTCCTCAGACCAGTCTCCAGGATAAAAAACAGCACAATTACCCCAAATTAACAACAACTTACCTTTGGTAAAAGTACGATACAGTTTGACAGTGTGGGCGTTTTGAACACGTCTTTTGCAGTAATTCGGCGATGGTGATGTTATATTTCCTGAAGGATTGCTCCCTTTCTTGTCGGTTGTTTGATGAGGTGATCGGGGTGGTCCAGCTCTTTGAGACGGAGCGTAGTGGCGCCAAATGTCCGCCTGAGGAGGTGAGGGTCTGCGGTGAGCTGGCACACAAGGTAAGGTGAAAATCAACGGCTTTTGTTAATTGTAGAAGTTTGCTCGATAGAATATCAAAATAAATATATAGAATACCTGATATACGTCAGGATTTTGTCTTCGTATTTACATCTAGGGACAACACTGGACTTTATTAGCCTTCATTGAGCTTATTAAATGTGAGCTAGTCCATTACTTGCTAATTCACCTTTGCTAACAGCTTAGGTTACCCGCCCTTTATGACCATTAACCTCAGAAAACTTTTCATGCTCATGCCAATCAACAAATTCACTTTAAATGCTTAACAAATATAATTAAGTACTGAACTTTACACTTTTATAGAGATTTAAACTAAAATTAAAGTCTTGTTTGCATTTTGTTAAATCAGTACTGCCAGTTGGTTAGCTTAACTGCTAGCATCCATAATACCACAGTTTAGTGGATTTTCTGCTCCAGATGTATTTTTAAAATTTTGACTTGTTTATGTCATCTTTCAAGTTATTTATAGGCTTGGAGGTAAAAAAGAGCTGAACAATTAGATAGCCTCCCTGAATATAAAGACCTCAAACTAGCTTACTCAAGGCCACTGTCATAAGTAAACACACAAGAGCAGCTTACATTGGTAAACCTGGATCCCAGCTAAATATCCTCTGTCTTGTAGAAAAATTGCAGGTATTGAATTTCCCATTCTAAACTCTTAGTGTGTCAGTAATTACTCAAATTGAAATAAACAAAGAAAAGGTAATAATGCAAACTTTATATTAGTTTGACTTGATTGTGTGTATTGAGCTAAAGTGAATAAGTCAGTTTCTACATATACAAGATACAAGAAACAATGAAATTAAACTGTGAAATATAAAATACATTATAAAATTATTATAAGTATGATCATTATTATAAATTATAAGATTAAAATATATTACCCTGTTTGAGTTTCAATGATGATTTTTTAACATTTTACCTCTCCGTTCCATTTCAGCACCTCTGTTATGTTAGTTATAATCCCAAGGAACTCCCATATTGTTAAAAAATTAACACAACTTTTGAAGCATCCTAATTTTATTCCTAAAGAAGTCAAGCAAGTCTTCAACCTCTTCCATATAAAACCTTAAAACTAGAAGGGCTCCAAGAGCACAAACCTCCGCCAAGGCATTTCCAACATTGTCGGGTGAGTTATTATGTAAAATGAGAGAAAACTGCCTCGTGTTGCACTGTTGAGAAATCCTTGACAAAATTCCTGCATCCATATTCAGATCACCTCCAAAACCTTATCACTCCTTCCTTGTGCCATGACCAAAATTCCCTTTAAAATTCCATCAAAATCCATCAAGGACTTATTTAGTTAGAAGCAAAGATGTGGAAAACTGCCCTATCTCACATGTTTCAGTAAATCTTTTAAAAAAAGTCCTGGATCTGCATCTGTTTGCTCCTCACCAACAAAATCCAGCCACTTCTATCCTGTGCCATGAGTAATATTCCCTCAAAATCCATTCTTGATTTTTTGAGTCTTCCTGTTCTTAATCCTGCAAACGCTGGCAGAAACATATGCTCCTTGCTGGAAGTAAAAAGCAACCCTACATCTTCCTCCTATTGTTGTTTTTTTAAGTCCTCTTGGGATAGTTTTTTAATGTGTAATGATCAAATTACTTATTTAAATTTTTATTCCTGTTAAAACTCAAACTTCAGGGAAGAGATTAGACAGTGTAATTGAAGTGTTGAGAGAAATTTTAAGGCACAATTTATTTTGGAACCAAGAACCCCAAATATCTTATCATGAGAAAAAATATATCCTGTTGGGTATAAATATATTCTTGACTTTATTCGTTGTTCATTATTCAAGTGTACAATTGATATTTCTTGTGGAAGGTTTTTTTCCCTCCATAACCAAATGATAAAAGTCACACATAATTGATGCATCTTTGGTTTGCATGTTATTTGATTGATTTTGCTTCCTTTGTTATCTTAATCCCTTTTTCACAGTTGAGCTTCAAAAACTTGAAATGCAATGTTAATGATTTGTTTTGATATAATGCATCTAGGCTTTTTTTACTTAGAAAATAAACATACACTATGTGCTTTCAGTAACTATCATTATGAATGTCATATCTCTTGAAGATATTAACTGTCAAATTTGGTTAAAAAGTATTTCTATGTTCCCTGTTTGGAGGCATATGGGGCTTGAAAACTCTCCTATCTCTGGACGGGGGAAGGACGAGGACAGACAGAGCCAAAAGAGGTAATTACATTAAGTTCAGCATGGAGAAAAATACCATCCTTATTAAAAGTTTAACTATTACCTCAAAGAGTAGATAATGTATTCAGCGTAAGCAAAGCAACTATGATACATTTAAGATGATATCACTGTACTGAGTAGAATTTTCATACCCACACCTCTATTTTTATGTGGACTTTTACCCCAGTCATCCTTCCACATGATTTAGAGAAAACGTTATAAAGACTGAAGCTCCTGCTGAATTGTTGAGTTCAACAGGCAGCTAATATTGATTAACAGATTTTAATCCAACATCGGATATAAAGAGCTGCACTGACACTGAACTGAAAGAAGAGCGGCTGTGTCTTTTTTTTTATTAGTGTTTGATTATGTTTACACTGAATAACGTCTTCAAACTACTACTGCTGTTTTCTGTTTTACTGTTAACAATCAAGCATGCAGCATGAATATTTAACTTGACATGCTCATTCATGGACACAGATGAAGACAGACAGAAATGTAGGGAACCCACTCAAAGTTCTATTTTTGTGGACATGAGGGGTGTAATGTTTATTAAATAAATGTCTTAGGATCATATAATGTCAGGAGGTAACCAGGCCTGAATTTAATGTGCAATTACATGTGCAAATCACAAAAAAATGGGATGTGACATGTTTTCAGAAAGCTAAGTGATATAAGTTCTGTTTATAAAATTCTTTTCATGTGATTGTAGGGAACTGACATATGAATACATATATGCAGTATTTGTGCACATGGAAAACACAAAGCAAATCATATTACATCAGAAAATACATTCATGTGTAGTTGAATTAGTATCCTTGTAATATGCAATTACCAGGAGCACTTTGAGTCAAGTCAAATTGCCCTAAAGGATCTAAATACACAGTGTATCATACTGTATCATTTCATATCATGGTGAGTAGCCTTCAAGTTATTTAGTGTATTTGGTCATTCAGCACTTATCTTTGCCAGACTTAAACTTTGGAAGTTTTTCTTGATAACTGTAGTAAGTAATGCTGTAGTACTTGATTTACAGGGGGATGTACTTGAGTAAAAATGTTGGCTTCTTTATTCCCTCTTTTGGGGCTTCTCCATTATGTGGTATTGGCTCAGCTTGACTCGACTCTTCTCAGCTATTTTGGTTTTCTATTTGACATCATATCGAGGTCCTGGCGCTGATTTTTCTATCACCCTTAGTGTAATATCAAACAGGCTTAGCTGAGACACTGCTGACCACTCAGCGGTCAGAGTATATCTGCAACTGGGCAAGGATGTCCGACACTTTTTCCTCCTTTTGTTGTGAGAATGTCATGACAGTTATGTGCAGACATGCTTAGACAACTCTGCTGATGTTACAATAGTGATTACTGCAATGGAAAACAACGCAGGTAGTGTCTAATCTGGAAAGAACCACGCCAAGTTGAGCAGACACAACAAGAAAAGCACCATCTGCTGCTTTTAAATTTGTAGGCTTTAAATATGTTGCAGGAATAACCAGCTTTGCCTTTGTCATTGCTAGTAATGAATAGTGCTGCTCCTTTATGGCAAATGTCATAATCACGGTCAATACCTTAAATAGTTTAAAAAACATGGGAGACCACAGACTTAAGGATGTTTTCAGCAGTTTTAAACTTATTATCCTCTAAACCCACGCACTAGATTTGGCCACACCGCAAGACTACATACTTGACCACAGACAGAGCTCTCACTGAAACTTAGGAAGGAGGATCAACAGTCAGGTTGCCAAAATATGATTTACTGTTGGACCACATATGTAATGAAAAAAGGAAAAGGGAATAAAAATGACAAGAAATGGTTGATATTGTTGTTTCATTGTTATACACTTCTGTTTTCTTTTTCTTGTTTTTAAAAAAACAAAAAATGAGAATAAAAATTGGCACCTGAATAGTCCCCAAAATCATCAGTGGTGAAATGATCAAATATACAGTGGTACCCTGACCATCAACACTCTCAATTGGGCAGTTTTGGGTATACCGCCATAGGCAGTCCAACTTATTGTCATATTGTGGACGATCTGACCTGACTGGGAGCAGTAACATAGTCGTATTGTCAGTATACACAAGAATTATTTGAAAAAAGCTGACTGTAACAAGCCTGGAAGCAAATCAAGTTTGTCTTTAAATTAAGATCACAAGTGATGTATTTTCCTTTTTAATGTAAATATTAAAAGCAAAAACAGGATTAGGAGGACATCACAGACATGTAAAAGAAGTCTTTATTTTTCACAACAAATAACATGAAAAATTCTCCTTAAAAGTAAAATGCTTCCATATGCCTGAAGTTGTTTTGACTGTTCTGTTAACAATCAGCTTCATCTCATGGCTCCCGTTGTGCCTAATTTCAAATGAAAGTGTGAGCTGTGTAGATGGGTGGGCCAGAACAGACGCTGTGCTGTAAAGAAAAACAAGGGCTGAGTGACCACATGTGAGTAAATCTATGGATCAAATGAAGACTTGATGAGAAAAATACAGTTTGCCCATAATAGTTTGATCGTAATTGTTTTGTTTTTTTAATTGTGGGCAGCTGAAATTAGTGATGATTAAATGCCATCTTTCACTGAGGCAAGCCTGGTATCTGACATCGTTAACTTGAATTCTCTCTCAGGATATTACAGTTAAAGTTCATCCTAAATCTAGTGGTAGCTTACGCTTAGCAGAATTGTGATTAATTGTGGAGAAAAAGTTAAAAATAAAAAGATGTTCAAAGCTTTTTTCAAAGCACCTATTGTTAAGTCCATAAAATAACAAAGAGGCAGGTCCTGGCTCTTTCTAGCTGGATGATTTATTGTAAATGAAAGCATGGCATACTTACAGTGGATCCTTTGGCACAACAAATTATGTTTGTGCAAAAGCTTTCTGTCATGTTGACATTGTGTTGCACTGTACTGCATCCTCTGTTTGACATGTTTGGCTGTTACGCATGGTCTCTATGTCTGGATGTACAATGGTGGGAAATCTTCGAGATTAAGTCTCTGTGACTTTTACACTTGTAGTCTCTCTTCGTAGCAATCCCCAACAGACAATAACAAAATAGGTTCACTGAAGTGTATTGTACTGAGGAAAGTGCACTGCCATTGTGTAGTTGCTATTGCCCTTTATTTTAAGTCAGTGTGGATAACTCTTCATGGGTTTGTCCATTGTTTGGTTTTGTTGGTCTGAAGTCCTCCAATGAACCTGAGTTGACACATGCAGTTTAAACATTTCTAGAAATGTCAGGACAGCCTGATACCACTCAAAATTTCAAGACCTTTGTGCAGATTTGCAGGTCCTCTAGCTTTACAGATTATAATACAACAATAATATATCTCTGTTTTGTTTACAGTACCTTGGGGATATTTGTTTGGTTTAAGATGCTAGCTATCAGCGCTGCCAGATTTGTAATTTATAAGGTGTTTAATCAACGAAAAGGAAAAAATACCCTTTAAACTCAACAAAAACGCAGTACAGTGTCAGCAAAGTGCAAACTTTTACACTAGACTTTCATGTTAACAGCAGGCAAGTGTTTCTTGCTCATAACATACATTTTGGGTGTAGCATCACTTTAACTGTTAAAAGGAAAACCACAAACCTTCACCCCCACAGTGTAACGCCCATTTAGATAGGCATGCTCTTTAAAGTCAGTCAAATAGTTCTTTTACTGGCACTGTAGGAAACTGGAGGCTGTTGGTCTGGAGTTGGGAGACATCTGGGGAAAATGCATTGTACCTCCTTTAGGCTGTCGAGGTGGCACTATGAGTCACTCTTGAGAAGAGGTATGCTTTTTAAGGAATTTGCCTTTTTCATTAAATACAAAATGGTGGAAGGGGGTACATTTTCTTTCCACTACTCAAAAAAATCAAGCAGGACAAAAAGGGTCTGGATAGCCAATTTCTTAGATTAAAGTTAAATATTATTATCTGTATTTATCAGTTTTTGCCCTACTCAACCCTCTGTGGCGCTTAGTAAAATGCTATTGCAATTGATGTCAATTATAAACTATGAAAAACACATTTTGCTGTTTGAAAATGAGCAATGAGAAGGAGTGTTCTCACTCCCTTGCTGTCCTCTAGACTTGTGTTTGGCTGATGGTTGCTGTACTGGTGGGCCTCAAATTAGGCACGTTACACAACATGGCCAGATGTGCAGTTTTAAAGGGCATGTGACTGTTAATGAGACAGTCAAGACTTCTTTTATTTTACAGAGTGAGACATCAGAAAGCATGTTAGTAGCAGCTGGACCTGGTTTCATAGCTGACATTCATTAATGTGTTTTCATAAAATGTCACAGTGACTCAAGGCCAGTGTCATTGTGTTAAGCACAAAACGTCAGTGAAGAAGACATCAAGTGGCAAAGCTTCATAAAAATATTAAGGCTTGATTGAGCAAATTGCATTTGTACTTAAGTACATCTTGATATACTGCAGACAGATGCTGCTTTGATGGTCCTATTACGGATTTTTTAAATAATATTTTATTAAGCATTTATGATAAATATAAAACAAGTGTCAGTATCAGATAATCAGAGATATCGACTGAGCAAATTGGCATCATTTTTGCATGTCTCTATAAATATAATGGCATCAAGAACAAACAAATCTCATGAATCATCCATTGCATTTTCAATTTTCTTTTGCTTGAATATTACATTAAAAATGTTGTTCAGGGTAATTCTTAATGAAGCCAAAAACTCTTATGTTCTGATACAATACAGTGCAATTCAACACCAGCAGTCTGATACCATACGATGTAATACGGTGTGTTACCCATTAGGGCTAAATGATATGTTTTACCACCAACACTACGATGTGTGCATGTTAAATAGTCACACAGCAGAACATGCAATGTAAATCACATGACTTAAAGCACCTAAACCTGCTATTTTTATATTCTATAGGAGCTAATACTGCCTAAATTTCTTGCTTTTATCACTAATAATCGATTCAGTCTTTCAGATGTTGCTGTAAGTTGTCATAAACTTAGCACTTGCATACAGCATCTGGGTATCCCCTGCATGCACGTTGCTGCTGATGTCATAGACACACTGACATGATGTGAGAGGTAGACACTCAGTTCCAGAAAGAAGATCTTTACTGAGTGTGCTGCTGCTATCAACAGCATCACATCCTCCAGCTTGTCAGTGCTTAGAGCTCATAAACAGTTTGTTTATGGCACAGATGTGCTACTGTGATTGTTTATTCACAGCTGTAGGTGTGTGCTGGTGTGTAAATGCCACAGGCAGCTGAACATAGTGAGCTGTCATTTTACCTTAAGTTACTGTCATGAGGTGATCATGACAACTAGTCAACAGTTTTTTCAGTATTACTCAGCCCTAGCATTTTGTCCACAATATAGGGGATCACACAGCAGCAATTTGGCAGCACCTTTTAAAAGATTAAGTGCATGACTTGACTTTTCAAAACATTGCTACTTCTGTTTTCCTAGGATAAACAGTTTTAATTGATTTTGCCTTTACAAATGTTAAATAATGAATAAAAAGTGAGAGAGTTAGAGCAAAAAGAGAGAGCAGGAGTGCTGGGGCCATCACAACTTGTTTATACTGTTTGTTTTATGATTTCTGATCAAAACCAAGTTTATTCATACTTCACCAACATCTTTAGTGGGATTTATCAAGTGGAAATCTCAGTTTTTGGGTTGTGGAAATTCACTTGTTATTACCAAGTTATTTGAGTATTGAGGAAAATTCATGTTGAAAGTGATTTATTAACAGCACCCCATAAAGAATCCATTAACACTGAAGGTTCATGCAGGCACGTTGCTGAGCTTTTTGTGTTTTATAATACTATATTATGATGCATTGCTCTATGGACTTAGGAAGACACAACAATGGCAGGGAAAACTAATACTGAACCAGATATGGGTGATTTTGACTCGAGTGACAGTGACGTTCCTTAAACTGTGGATGCATGGGGTAACCTTTATGAACTGGACTGTACAGAAAAGAAAATCTTCAGAACGAAATTCAGTGGGCAGAATCAATGCACACAGATAGACGAACACAAAGCCATTTCAGCCACTTCACTGACTACTGTCAAGTGCCTAATACAACCCAACTTCAGAATTACTAAACTTTAAAAACTCTCTCACCATAGGAATCCGTGTTGTGATGTTTAGTTTGATGTTTTGAAAGGTAGACCTGGTTTAACAGAATTGCCCACTAGGGGGATGAACTGCATCTGAATAATTCTCCTTCCATCTTTTCAATTTTAAAATAAAGAGATAAACATTCAGCTTATTCCTTGAAACTTTCAGCTGGTCAAGTAGTCAGAGGTCCTTGCACGGTCATTTTGAGTAGTCACAACAAAGATCGAAAAGGAAATCTGATTGAAGACTATATTTGATTTAAGCTCCAATAATCAGAGTGAAGTAATTTAATTTTTAACAAACTAACAACACATCAAACTTCACAGTGTGGAAGCCTCCTCTCAAGCTAAAGGCTACTCTTTTGTCACTTGGCCTTGTTTGCCTCTGTCCTGGTTGGTAGATGGATGTCAAGTGTATGTTATCACAAGGAACTGAGTCTCGACTTCTGGAGCACACATTATCCCCAAGAAACCCTTTGAACTCTCGTACACATACACACAAACACACGTGCAAACACGGTCTTCCCCACAGAAGTCTCTACCTCTTAGATTTTCTCTCACACGAGTGACTCTCGGAGATGTCTGCAGCGTAAGGTTTTGGCAGATGGAAGTCTGCAGGTTAAGCAGAGTTTTTCAAGGTGAGCTACTGCATGAGCTGGTTTAGTTTACTCCACAAAAAACTGCCCTCTTTTCTGCTACAGAGAAAAAAACAACATCTCTACTCTTATTTCTATCAAACAGAGTGACTGTACTCCATGCTAAAAAGCACTTATTTAGATTGCACTGAAAATACTCAGTATTTTGAGTACACATCAGTGACTTTCTCACCCTTGCAAATGACTAATTATTTAGTAGGGGTCTGTACTGGCAAAAATCTGGTAAGATGATACATGAATGACCATATGATATCTCACTATATATCACTATATTATAACCAGGACTTTATTTCACGTTTCATATTTTTTCTGTCATTTTTTCCCTTCATAGCATTAATGACCCACAATATTGTATGACTAAAAAAATCAAGTTTCTAATCTGTGTTATTTACATAAACCATGGTCCCTGCAATATTACTGTCTGTCTCAGTGATGGAAATAATTATAATATGTGTTACAGAGAGATGGAGAATAAAATGGCTGAATATTTGCAGCACAAAATACAAAACAAATGTCCTGAATTTATATTAATTATTGACTAATAAATTATAACAATATTGCATGTCAAATATTGATACAGTGTTGCACTACAAAATATAGCACTATATTGGCACCTTGATATTTTCTCTTTGCTATTGTTCCTCCAGAAGTAACATTTTGACCCACTTGGCTTGTAACGTGATCTTCAGGAATTTACAGTTCAAAAAGGTTTTTCCTCTTCTTTTTTGGGTTCTGTAGGAATGTTAAATGATCTGAAGTATTTTCTGAATGTAAATGATAAAACTAGCCAGCATTCTGAGAGCGCAAACCTCCACCAAGGTAGCTCACATATTGCTGTTACACTTAGTAGCAATAGTTCCATGATGAAGTTACCATCAGAATACGTTTCCATGACTCTGAACATCTACCCCACTTGGAATCATGTTGATATCATTATTAGTTTGATATTAACTGAGCAAAAAAGGCCGTTCATTAATGGTGGTTATCTGGATCACCACCAAAAATATAATCATTTTTAAGCTGGGCCATTACCAACTCCTCCTGAAAACGTCAGCTAAATCCATCCAGTAGTTTTTGTGTAAACTGACAAATGCTGTGGCAGAGGTAAAAGACATAGTGAATAATGGAAAGAGGTAACAGCAGTGGCTCTTCAGTGAGAAAAAGAGAGAGGGGGCGTGTGATAACTGTAAAGAAAAGCAACACAAAATCTTTGTCTAATCTTCAAATGTGACTGTGAAATGTGTGAACAACACTGCAACCATAAATCCCCCCGAGGGCCCCTGTAATAAATGCTTAGTGTGGAATAAGAAGCTTTAATGGACTGAATGAAACATGAATCGTGTTTCAACCTTGGAAAAAATGCCAGTTTACACAGAATGACTTCGTAGAGCTTGGTGATAATTATCCCTGTTGTGCATTATATCCTCAATAAGATAATGCAACTTTAAGGACAGAAAATGATATTCAGTAAATGTCAAAGTGTAGAGGTGTGCATCTGCTCACTATATGCATGCTCTTCTCATGATTGGTTGGAACTGCTTCTAGAATAATTTTAATCAAGGATACAGCCTAATTCTTGTATTGGGTCTATTTCACTAATAATTTGGTTTAAGATCAGTGTTAATTTGACAGCACTTCAGTCTTAGTTATAGTCTTTTGCCTAAAACATCTTTTAGTTGTAGTCATAATTTTGTCATCTAAATTGTTTTAATTTTAGTCTAGTTTTAGTTGAAATTTCACATTTTAGTCGACAAAATCTACTGTAAATTTTGTCGACTAAGATATGAAGTGTAAAGGGTAAGGGTTTCATTGAATTTCTGAAGTCATGTTTTTCACTTGGATAAATTTGTTTATGTTCCTGATAAACACCAACCTGCTTCATAAAACGTGTCATTATGTTATCACCTAATTAGCACTGCTATGGTGTCAAAGCCAAGTAAAAACACACCAATAGGTCATATAGTAACATTAGCTTCGTTCTTCTCACTGTTGCATAGATGTGAGGATAGCTCGCCTAGAGACGCTGCTTCAAGTTTGTTGTGTTTTTACCGGTCATTATCACGCCGCACGGTTTAATCAGCAACTTTTTCTCCACAGTTTCAAATGTGAAATGTGTCCATATGTCGACTCTACTTTTCTTACAGGCGTTGGCATGATTGGTCGATTAGTGGGTGTTATTTTTGTCAGTCAGGTTTTCTTTGGGTGATTATAGCTTTACTGTACAGTGATATCATTGTATTCATGGTGTATTGTTTTGCAAGGGATTGTATCATCTATCATATCTCATTGTATTGCTTGGTATTGCTCATGATGTTTGGTACTGTATTGCACAGACCATGTTGTTTCAAATCATGTGTTGTAATGCATTGTTGCTTAATGTGCATTATATTATGTTCTCTCATATTGTATGGTATTGTATAGTATTGAAAACTAGAAAAATTGCATTTCCTTGCAGCAAATGCATTGAAATGCTAAGTGTGAATGCAAGAAATGTGAAATGAAATAGCTTAAAGCAGTGCAAACAAAGCTGAAAATGTGACATAGATATTTGGAAGCATGAAAGGAAAGCTGAAAACAGTGAAACATATGGTATAAAGATGTTTAAAGTTGTGAAAGTAAGCTAAAAATGAATAAATGTGACAGAAAATTGCAGAAAGCTGCAGAAATGTTTGCCCACCCTGAAGAAGTTGTAATCAACGGTCAAAAGACTTTAATTTGTAAGACCTAAAATGACAAAGACTGTAATCAGTAGCCAAAGTGTTTAAATATGTTGTGAAATATGCATGATAAAGACAGAAAAAATAAAAGTTGTATAGAAGTGAAAGGTTGAATATGTGACAACCTGTGACGTCCAGACTAATGCTCAGTGTAAGGGCTAAAATGAGAAAGATTTTAATGAGTAGCAGAAGTGTTTACGTATGTTATGAAATATGCATGATAAAGAAAGAAAAAATCCTCACCGGGAAGCAAACCTCGCTCTGTCAGGGTATAGCCACCTATGTTACCACTGAGCCATCATGCCCAGACATGTCTAAATGTATAAGAGTAGAGTATTTAATAATGATACTGTATGCCTTTACAGAGATGGGAAGTGAAGCTGGGTAGTTCTGGGTAAACGTGCTGTCGCTGTGCCAAAATCGTAATAGCTATCAAAAAAAGGGTTGCCCCGTGAGCATCCCAAGAATCTTCTGAAAAGATTGATGTAAGTTTTATGTCTGTACTGTAAAAAATGTTGACACGAGAGGAGTTTAAAAAACGGGCTTGAAAGTAAAGCGATCAGCTCTCGGCCTACATTAGCCTACATTTCCCACAATCCTTTGCGCATGTCTCTGTCATGACGCTGTACACTGAGGACATGAAGAGACGGAAAGTCGGATAACAATATGTAATTGTATTGTGTGATATTAAGAATAATTTTGTGAATTTTACCTCTACTTTTTTATCTGCATAGGTTATTATCTTTAAGTATTATATTTGCATTAGTTGCCTAATCAATGCTGTCAGCTCTTCATGGCAGTGGAAAACAACCTTGTTAATTCTTTTTATGATTTTGTTGTTTCAATAGTCGTTTTCCCATTACCAAAAAAGGAAAGAGCTATCTTTCCAATCAGGTGAGAAAGTTTGAGCCGATAGAACGTCTGAATGGGGAGACATGGTAGTGATCATTAGTAAAACACCCAATCGGGGACATTCAGTTCACAATAGCAATTATGGTTAGGCATTCCTTTGTTGTCATAACTCTTCCTTTTGTGTACTACTGCCCAGGGTGTGTTTAGACGTGAGCTGCAGGGTAAAGTCATTAAAAGAAACAAGGATAAAGGTGTTGTTATTGTGGTGATCTCATTATTTGATTCCCATGTATACTAAAGGCCAGACAAAGTGCTCGGAATGTGAATACCTGCCATTGAGCGTGGGGTTTCTTTGTTTGTAGAATTAAAACATTTATTTATCCTGTGTGTGGTAGGAGATAAATCTAGAGACAAACACAAAGAGACATGTTAATAAATAGTGTTTCTAGTTCTGTTCTGAACTTTTCCAACACTGTTAGGAGAAGGAGTACCCATAAAGTTATTTACTTTTCTGTTTTATTTGACTGATAGAGAAGTTCCTCCTTTGTGTTCTTTTCACAGTGGAGTAACAGGAGGTGTAGGTTGCCTCTGGTTGTAGTTTCCCTGCCACTACCATGAGTTGGAGTTTCCTGACTCGACTGCTGGAAGAAATCCACAACCACTCGACATTCGTGGGTAAGATCTGGCTCACGGTCCTCATTGTGTTCCGCATCATGCTGACAGCTGTGGGAGGTGAGTCCATCTACTACGATGAGCAGAGCAAGTTTGTCTGCAACTCAGGTCAGCCGGGCTGCGAGAACGTCTGCTACGATGCCTTCGCCCCACTCTCGCACGTCCGCTTCTGGGTTTTCCAAATCATTCTGGTGGCCACGCCCTCGCTCATGTATCTGGGTTATGCCATCAACAAAATCGCTCAAGCAGAGGAGCAGGCGGGAGGAGAGGCTGGATATTCGCGGAGGAAGCCTAAGAAGCACTATCTGTCGGGCAGGAAGCAGCACAGAGGCATTGAAGAGGCGGAGGACGACCAAGAGGAGGACCCGATGATTTATGAGATGGCGGAGGCCGAGAGTGATAGTGGTGGAGTGGCAAAAGTAAACACCGGTGATGGACAAGGGAAGGTTAAGGTACGCCATGATGGGCGGCAGCGTATTAGAGCAGATGGACTGATGCGTATTTATGTGCTTCAGCTCCTGGCCCGCACCCTGCTGGAGGTGGCCTTCCTGTGTGGACAATATTTTCTGTACGGTTTTGCTGTCCCGTCCTCTTACGTGTGCTCTGACCTGCCCTGCCCTCACAAAGTGGACTGCTTTGTGTCACGGCCCACTGAGAAGACCATTTTCCTCCTCATCATGTACACTGTCTCCCTGCTCTGTCTGTCCCTCAACATATGGGAGATGCTTCACTTGGGTGTAGGAACTATCTGTGACATTGTGCGCTACAACAGGTCGGAGCTCTCAGACGATGAGCTGTACGGACTTACACGTGGTCACGGTGCTCTAAACGAGGCCAGCATGAGCGGAGAGGAATACAGCAGTTATCCGTTTTCTTGGAACGCACCATCAGCTCCACCAGGGTACAACATCGTCGTAAAACCCCCTCTGGGATCTACAGGACACCAGGAGCAACCGCTACCCATCACAGATCTCAGTAACACCAAGATGGCATGCAGGCAGAACCACGTGAACATTGCCCAGGAGGAGCGCCAGCAGAACGCCAATAATGATGAAAACCTGTCCGCGCATGGGATGGGGAATTTCCCCAGAGGCATTCATAAGGACATCCGTCAGCCTCAGAGCAGGCCTGAAGTTGAGAGTCAGGCCTACCACCAGCCACAGATCCACAGTAACAACCAGAGCAAGCCTCAGCGAGAACGCAAACACAGACAAGCCTCCAAACTCACCGCTAACAAGACAGATGCAGACAGAGGCAGCAGCTCCAGCAGCAGCAAATATGGGGTCATAAAAGGTTCAGAGTGGATCTGAGAAACGGGCTGATACTTTTGATTTTGCAATTATTTTAAGAAAAAAATTCCCTCTCACACAGACACACTGTCTATGATTGTGTGTCAACACTAAATATATGCAGATACATCCCTCAGGTTTTTATACCATTACTACTGTGACGTGGAAATATTAGTAACAGAATCTGCCCTGTACCAGCCTTGCTTTGTCTCATGAACCCTTTAAACCACAAAGATATGCTATAAGTCTCTAAATATTTAACTATTTTTTGATCAGGAAATAAAGTTAAAAGATCTCTTTTATACAGAAGCATTTTGCATCTACATGAGAAACAAGTTTTTCTGATTACATGAGATAATCATCTCAGAATTACAAGACAAGTTTTAGTAAAATAAAAAAACTGCTCTATTTAATGAATTAATGGCAAAGTCCCAGTGTTGCCACTTATGCAGGTTGTTCAAGGAACAAACATGGCCTTATTAACAAGTTATAAACAATTTTATTTTGATTTGTGTTTGAGACATTGGGAGATTCCTTTGCGTATTAGCAGCATGAAGGTTTATTCATTAATATTTCTCTGCAGAAGAACCAAAACATGACATTTGTGCAGACACAATACCTGTTTAGATCTGCTGGAAATCACGTTGTTTGTTCAGGATCAATGGACAACATTTTTTTTTTTCACAAAATGGGATTCGTAGAAAACAGTAGTGTTAATATGAAAATGAAAACAGGGCAAATATTTTATAATTTGAAAAGTTATCTCAAATTTCACTGAAGTGATTTTGTTAATTCAGAAAAACAGATCAGAATTCTAGTTTTTGCATGTGAATGCAAAATCCTCTCATAGTTACATATCTGGTTTTAATTTAAAATGGCATAAGTCTGGATTTAAGACTTTTGGACAGTTAAACTTAGCCAAGGCAACAGCCTAGCTAATGTAAAATGTTATGGGCATTTTACACATATTTACCAAGAAAAGGTTTATTCACTTGTGGCTTAAAATGAAGAGTATCGACCCCTTCTGCTTCTATCTTGAGCAACAAACTGTGCTTCAAACTGTTATCACTTTAATTAACATCATTGAACTCTTGAGTATTCAGTGTTTTATCCAGATATATTTTTTTTGTAAAATGACAGTACAAAACAGATTCTGCATCCAATTATCCCAATATACTTAAGAAAAAAAGATAAACAGAGCTATTGTGTTGAAATGGGAAATGATGTAAATAAGATCTGGATTTTTCTTTGTTGCCGCCGTTCTCAACACGTCATCAGTGTGGAGGAAGAGGTCCTGTTTTAAAGATTTGGCTACACAGTCTCTGTGGTGCATCTGCTGTGTCTTTTTAGCTTTACTTTAATATGCAGGAGCTGCTATGCTGGAACCTGAGATGCCTTTATACAATAAATTCAATCAGAAAGCCTCCACTGAGTCTGCATCACTTTGTGTGCTACAATTTAACTTTTTTAGGTGACAAAGATGGAGAGTAGTTAACAGTTTACTTGTTAGAAGGGTTGAGCTTTAAGCTGCTTTTAAGTGTTCACAGTTTTGTTACAATTTACACCAGGTTTGATTTGAATTGTTCATCGCAGTCATTAAAAAGGATATTATTTTCAGTTGTCTGATATTCCTGAGGGGAAAGGTCTCACTTCTGTTTTAAATCTATGTCAGTAGAAATGGAAATATTTGTTCAGACTGTTATCAGTGTCTTATTGTTAAGCTGTGACAGTTTTGCCTCTTCTTTTTTTGTTTGGTTTATTCTGTGAAATTATTCTCAAGTTAGTCGTAGATGTTGTAGAACATGAAAATTAACCACTGCTTCTTGCCTTTTATTTTAAGGATGTCGTATAAAGAGTCCTCTGTCATTTATATTGTGGTTTCATTTTTTTCTTTTGATTTTCAGTTTGAAGTTGAAATAAATGAAGTCGATTTGCACTGTGACATATGAAAAATATTTTTGTAAACAAAAAGTACATCTATGAATAAATAATGTGTTTTGTTTGCTCCGTGGCCTTTGTCATGCACAAACCAGTTGTGGATTCATAAAAGAATTTAACAAATAATATGCAAATCAAATTCTTATGGGTTCAGGGTTGAACTTTTAACTTATTCTTGACACTGTTAATTTGAAAAGATAAATAGGTTCTTTTAATTAGGGCTGTAGCCTTGCTGTGCTTTTCCTACAGCAGTGGAGGACCGTGCCCTCTGCTGGGCAGGAAGAGCAAAAACACTTGAATGTGGCTCTTTGATTAAACTGAAAAACTGGTCAGCAGTAAATTACTGTATCTGTATTTAAATCACACAATTCTGGTTGAAGACAAAAAATTCTTTAAGAAAAATTTAACTACCAAGAAAAGTTGCACCTAATATAGATGATGACAGTACATACATTCAGCACATACTTTTCATTCCAAAACTTCAAGGCATGCATGGATCTTAGAATTTACCCATGTTCGATACATATGTTTATGTTATTTTAAAATGACTGTTCTGAAATGGGAAAAGGCATTGTTACATTTGAAGAGCTTGAGCATAAACTAGATTCTTAATGATTTAGAGACAAAGGAAGTTTCAACACCACAGTTTGATTCTTCGATATTTTCTAAATACTCTTTTGGTATTATGGATGTTCTTTAAAATAATGTATCAAAAAGAACTTGAACAAAACATGCACCTCTGCCTTTCCTTTGAATGTCTTTTTTGGCTCTTTCTCAAACTAAATGTAAGAGTATGAATATCACACTAGTTACTCAACACCTTATCCATGAGCTTCAGTCTCTGAAATTAATAAGTTTGACACCACTAGAATTTTAAAATCGTGCCATTAAACACTGAAATAGGATTCAGTCATCTGATTTTGTAATATTTGATATTTCAGCAGTCAAGAGGATAACCCTTTTCTTTAAATACTTAAATAGTCTTTGTATTTGTTTATTTAATCATTTATGACATTAAATTTGTTTTGATAATGTCTTTTGTTTGTACTAGGCCTTTGTATCACAGGGTAACTCCTGATGCAGTACAACTCAAGATACAATGTCCATGACATTGATAACGTCACATAATGCCAATACTGCAATAATCAATGCATAGCAGTGATATTTTTTTATTTATCTAAACTTTATTTAACCACCAGAGCCTCTTGAGATTAAGAATCTCATTTACCAGAGTGTTTCGCCTAGATGGGCAGTTCTGTAGAATAAAATATTTAATAATATAGCCTGATATCTGAAAAACTTAGGAATGATAAATGGCTCTTACATAAATTAAACAAAATAAAATGTAGGATTAATGTATTTACATTTTTAATGTTTTCACGTAAGTTGTCAAAGACTAAGAGGAAACAATGGCATTAAATGTACAATAATGAAATAAGAACAATTGGGGCCAGGAAATCAATAACTTTTCATGTGCCAGGGCAACAATATAACCAACTATATCAATATTTGTATTTTGTCCCACATACAGGTTTTACATAAATTAATGATATAGGTATTCAATTGATAAAACCATATGCAGACTACTGTTAATGAAAGCCTTTAAATTAAACTGACTCCGTAGATTTGTCATGAACAGTTTAAAATCCACTTATTGCCAATGACTGATTTTCAGTCTTCGAATAAAATTGTATATTCCTTGAATTTATGTGAACATTTTAGAGATGTTTATGTGTTATGGGAAGTTACAGCATAGACGTCGGTGTCGTGCCAGTTTGAAAAGTGTTTCGTTGTGCTGCGTTTAGGACACTTTCAAAACAACGTAAGCTTTGACGTAGTTGGTAAGTGAGAGAGCTGTGTATTGTTAGCGTCCGTGATAATATTAATAGATTAGTGTTTTTTTAATTATAAAAGCTGCCCTTTTTAAAAAACGACAGCCCGCACGTTTCCTCAAGTCATCTCTTCCACAAAAATGTTTCTGAGTGCGATTTGTTGTTTTCAGACCGTTATTAACAAAGGCCAGCTCAAACGTGAACGCCTCACCGGATGTGACGTTGCCTTTCGTTTCATATCTCCGCCTGTGTTTTAAAAAAGCGGCGGTTGGAGTCGGAGCACCTTTTGGTGCAACAATTTATCTATCAAAGTTTTCCAGCACAGGAACCAACAAAACGTAAGTGTTTTCCACTATCTCATTTGTAAGAGACAGGAAACTTCCGCCTTTGTTTTTATCAGTATGAAAACGAATTAAAGTTTTTATTTCAAGTCCAGGCATTGAGTGTGTATGTGTGTGTAGCCGAGCTAATAGAGACCAGCTAACTGCAGCTAAGTATGCTAAGCTAATATGCTCGCGCAGCGTTGTTGTACATTGTTTATAAAATGATGTTTCGTTGTGGCAGCAGGGTTTTTTTATGCCTGTGGTTTTCTTTAAGAGAACAAGTAACGAACGAAACAAAAAATATGAAACCCTATCACTTTTACTTGTGAAAATATTTAAGTCTGTTTTGTTATTTTGGAGGAATACAGCTTATTTTTCACATCGAAATCCACACGGATATTAATCACCATCATATTCTATATGACATACGGTCCAACAGCTTGATAACAGCTTTTGCTTCATTTGGATCTTTTCTCTCAGGACCCCGTCAGTTGTCACAGAGTTTAAAGCGCCCTTCCTGCACCAGGATCATGCAGAGGCAGCACTATGCAGAGAAGCGGGGCCTCCTGGGCCCTCTCTGTCCTGGGCAGAAGACGCTGGAGGGGAAGACTTTCTACCTGGACAGTGTGAAGAAACGGGCCACGACTCTGCTTTTGGAGGCTATATCATTTCTGGGAGGGGTAAGCCATTGTAAAGATGAATCATGCACGGCGTTATACCTATATGTTCATGCTGTGTTGCCTGTGTTTACATAGATATTGTCAGGTTTTAATTGGTGTAGTAACTTAGAGATCAAGAAAATGTTTCTTTATTCAAATGAACTTTAGGTTTGCATTAATTTGTTCAGTTATATTGTGTAATTGTAAACTAATTCCAGTTCAGACAACCGAGTGGTCAGCTGTGAGTCAACAGTATTCACTACAGATAATTCTGAGGTTAGTGCATAAACTGTATTGAACTGATGCTCAGCTGAACAGCCTCTGTGGTGAGAAATTTCAATATCACCCTGTGCCTTGACTCATGTCATATCCTGGGCAAAACAAGATTTCAAATTACTTGATCCTATGTTTTGTGTTTGTATTTATTTATATATAAGTAGAAAGCTAGAATTCCCTCTAATATTTCCTTAAGTTTTCAGAAACAGGAATTCTTCATTTTATAAATGTCATGGGCAGGATAACGGTTACCCCTTGTTTTTCGTTGCCTTGAGAACTTGTAGTAATGTGTGAAAGGCTGCTGGGCAAATAGGCACGGCCTTCTCCTGCAGCAGTTCTGTTTCTGTAACTCATTTATATTTTGTGCTGCTTACCTGTGATGGACCACTAATATTCCCTGCTGTCTGTTCTGTAGCCAGAACTCCCCCTGTAAATAGACAAGCTGAATAGATATCTACTGTCAACTTGGCCAGCCTTAAGTGTTACTTTATTACTATTTACTATTTTAGAATTTTTCAACATTTTCTTTATCGAACAAAGTTTTTCCACGGATCAAACACTGACTTTCTGTTAAGTTTACACGACCCATGGAGTGACGTTATTGTTGAATAAAGTCCTCAGTCCAAGGGGCTGTCCACACAGAGACGAATTCAGGCGTATACACACAAGTTTTCAATCGAATCAGCATTTCATCCACATGAAAACAGCGTTTCAGTTGCCTGAAAATGCACATGTTGGAAACAGGTCCCAGAGTACATATCCCTGAAAACGCCGGCTGAGCATTTCCATGTGGGCAACAAACACCGATAGTTTCAGAAACAATGACGTCCTTGGCCTGCCTCTTCCTTACACCGCATCGACGAATCCCAATAACCACAGAAACAATGGTCAAATATGGTGTTGCAATGTGCTGCAGAAGCTACTGAACTTGTTATGACTTTAACAGCAAAATCTTCTGCTCCTCTACAGCCACCATAAGCAAATAGAGGACACTGTGAACAGCATATGCCGGTGTTCGTTGACATGTCTCATGATGTATGCGCATGTGCCATGTCGTCTTCTCTGGTTTTGGTGTATGTTTGCAGCAGTGTTACACTGCCACTCACAGGCCTGGCATATATACTACATCTTTTATAGTGTTTTTGTGTGGACGGACATACTTCTTGAAATGATGCTGTCTTTACAGATACAAAAACGTTTTTGTGTCCAGGTGGACAGGTCCTAAACAACAATGAACAGTGAAGGCAGGTGGGAATGTCCGGGTCACTACATCTTGTGCTTGTAAACTGTTGCTTTCCGACTTTTCCTCTTGTAGGTCCTCCAAGCTGTCCGTTGTGACCAACATGAAAAAACTGTGAGGCTTGCTGTGTGGATAAATACATTCGTATTGACTGCTAGATTATTTGTCAAAAATCTTTTAAGTATGTGCTTAAAAGTGGGTTATCATTGTTTTATTGTTAATATTTAGCTGCAACTCCACCAAGCAGTCCAGTTCAGTTCAGTTCGACTCAGTATGGTATGTCAGGCAGGTGTTTCCACTGTCAAATGAGGTGAAAAGGTACTCAAATAACTAACCCTTGCCATCCCACTTTATGCACTCCTCTGAAAAGGTGCTGAACGTACCAATCTGACTCTAAAGGATGAAACAAAAAGCGTTGCAGCCTATTGATTGGTCACAAAAATCATCAGTTCGCATGTGACAGCAGCTAAAATGAAGTTACATACCACACCATGTTAAAATAAGCTTTAAATTCAGAGAAATTTAATCACTGCTGTGTCTGTGAGGAACAATGTGACTCAGAACAATTTTCCATGAGATACTGGAGTGCTGGAGGTCCTCCTTTATCGCCCTTTGTCAAATTTCACACTCTACCTCTGATCTTGTTGCGCTGCTGTGCTTTACGCATTTACGTAGCTGGCGTGACCATCTCTTCTTGGCTGATATCCCCACCCTTGAGTGAAGGTACAGCTGGTGGTGGAAACGCAAACAAGATTTCATAAGTCTTGAAATTTTTGGCAAACTTTGTGCTCTTAAGGCTCAAGGTCGTAACTGATGCCTCTGATCAGCCACTAACATGCTGACAATGCTTATCTATTTGAAGAGGGTGGAGAGTTTCCTGCACAGGGACGTGAGCTTTGTTGTGACCGGAAGCCAAGAGAGTGTCTCTGAGTCAAAGTGTGGAGCAGAGGCGAAGGAGACAAGTGAAGAAGGCCAACGTCCTGTAATGACACGAGAAAGTAGCCCCAGTAATGGCAAACAACCAGGAAACCCAAGACCAACGGTGTGTAACCTCTCATGCATGTGTTCAAACCTTTTTTTGACTGACATGCTGAATACAAAGATGTCTTATTTAATTATTAATGTAAATGAAAGCAATCTGCTTTGTTTGAACTTGGTTATGTATTTTTCTTGCTTACTTTATTAAATATTAAATTAACCAGCTGCTGTGTTTTCCTTCTTAAGGTTTGTGGCAGCCGTGGGAAGGCTCTGCTTGAAAAAGCCATCCGCAACAATGTATGTTATTGGAGAGAGATTGTGTTTTATATTCAGACTTGTTTGCTTCGTTTTAAAATTGGGGGTTTTGATAATATACAGAAGACTGATATGGTTTTGCATCTTGGTTCTACTTTAGGATCGACTGAAGGGGAGTGGTGTTTTGGCCAATGCACGATCATGGGGAGTGAAGATTTTGTATGTGGATGGTATCCTTTTGACAAACGTAATTGGAGTAGCAGGTGGGAAAAAATTGTAATACGTTTTCAAGTGTTTATAACTGTGGTGTCATGAGCCTTTAGGAACAGCAGATGGCACCATGTGAGTGCTTATGTTTTGAACAGTGCTGCTACACCTCCATGATGGAGTTGTAAGGTCATTACTCTTTATTGCAAAGTCACAGCATTGTCTTTTTAATCATAACTGAAGACTTGACCAATAAGGAAAATACCAAACTTTGTTATGGAAATTAATTTTACATCAAACACTTGAGGCTTAGTGGTAAGTATGGTTAATATTCTCAGAGCTGAGTGACTTTTCTTTAGTGCTCGTGTAGTTTTCTTGTCAAATTTGAATTCTTGCTGGAAAAGGGCTGTTGTTCAAATATATTTGAATCTGCTGTTGTTTTTTTTCCCAGTAATTTTCTTTATTCTTGTTTATGCTTTCCATCACAAGGTCTTGCTTACAGCTTTTTGCCAGTCTATATTTTTTGTATCTTATAACACAATCCCTAATGGTTATACCATTCGAGACTGAAATAAGTGTTACATGAAAAGCTGAAATACATACTATACTCAAGAAAAATATAAACGCACAAACTCAAAAGGTTAAGTTAAAATGACCTTTCTGTTAACATGCCAAAAAATATTATTTATCTGTTTACAGATTACTTTGCTCAAATCAAGTTCCCTAGTTTCAGTTGATCACTCCCAGTGAGTACAATCCATCCATGAGTCTCATGCCACGTGACAGTCAGCGTGAGCAGTTCATTCATTCACACTGTTTCATGCATTTATATTTTTGTTGAGTGTAGATGGATCACACACAAAAAAACAAAAACAGCCCTCAACAGAAATAAAAATTATATATAAATTCATATTTTATGTATCATACCCAAACCCTAATTCTCCTCCCCTATCCCCACAACATAAACTCACAGTTAGACACACCTATTCAGACAACACACATAAGTCTTTGTTCTATCCCCCCCTCAAAAAAAAGCCCACCAGCCATATCACAGCTTGTATGATTCAAAGTGATTCATAGATATTTTCCCATACTTCATTGCATTGCTTGATTTTATACAATAATGTCTTTTCAGAAGTCAAATAAAATCCCATTGAACCCTTCCAAGTATGAAGATATGGGGCTTCTGATTTTTCTTAAGTATTTAAAATTACTTTCTTGTAAATAAGTGAAGAGAACAAAATCTGCCATCCAAAGGGATGATGAGTTTTCTCAGCATTCTGAAAAATCCATAGCTCAGTAGAGATCTGCATTTTAGTTTTCCATGCAATGTTTAGCCAACCCTGTGTTACATTCCATACTTGATTCTCTTTCCATGTGCACTTGTTATTTTCCTCAATGTTAAATCAGACGTCCTCTTATATTTGAAACACCTGACCAAAGAGAGTGTTACTGCGGCACCCAAGAAATCAGAGGTGAGATACCCCCACATTGAGTCAAAATAATAGGAATAAGATATATCAAATGTGTAATGCCCCCTTAAATTTATTCGACACAATGGTGACTGTCCTCTCTGCTCTTTGATATGAATGAGACTGAATCTTAAGTTTCTTTTTTCAAAACAGAAAACTAACAGCAAACAACAAAATGCTCATGTGGTCAAGGGTAAGTATGTGCATATGTGGTGCTTAATTTTAATGTCACAACAAAACTGTTAATGCACTGTGTGTATGTATCAGGTTGATTAAACTGTATTCCTTCTTACAGCTGCTGCGCTGAGGTCCCCCTACCTTAAAATTGAAGATATGAGCAGGTATGTGTCATTCCATTTTAGTGTTGTTTATGTTTGCAGGGTAAAAAGGGGAGGATAATGATTGTTTCCTCATGGTGGCACTGGACCAAAGATTCTCACACAGGGGTGATGTAACCCAGTAATCTCTAAAGTTGGTTTTGAAAACTTGTGAACAAGTAGTTATGTATTTCAACAATACACAAGTCTAACAGCAGTATTTTACAGCTGAGCTCACTGCTCCTCTATTTTGAGCAGCTTCTTCCTCTCTTTGTCAGCAATGAGAGGGCGGTGAACAGTGGATTTATGGAGCTTTATTTTTCTCTAAAGATGCTACAAGAGCAATGAGGATTAAGTATGACGCAGATGTTTCTTAGCCTGCTGTAAAACTTGCTGTACAAGATAATTCCTTGTGTCTTCAAAAACTTAGTCCTTAAGTTTTAATCTTATAAAATCAAAAATGCCTGGCGAGAGTTCAACAAAGTTAATTAAGTTTTTATAGCTGCCAAGGTTCATGCGCGGGTTGCTTAGTATCACTAGGTACAATGGCACTGATACAACAAGACTTGGCAGTGAGCTTTCCCCCTGTTTCCGCCCTCTACCCCACCGGGCGCCAGTTCTAGAGGTTTGTGTTTCAGTCCACATGATTTTCTTAATTGAACCTGAGAGGGAGTCCCATCGTGTAATGTGACAAGCCACCCCCTCAGTGAGGCTGCTCCCCAGGGGCTCAGACCTCCAGTGGATACAATTTCTATTCGATGGGGCTTTGCAAGCTTGGCTGCCTCTTCCTGCAGGGGATCTCTGAGTGCAAACAGCTCTTTTCATTGGCCTCCTCATTTCAGTTAATTGAAGTGCTCTGGCTGATGCAGAGGCCATCGCTGTGAGAAACTGAACCCTGGACCTTTGAAACATTTGAATATTAGCTTAGCTGGAGTTGATCTCAGATGTCTAGTGTCAAATTCAGTTTACAATGCAAACTGGTTTTCCAAAAATCAGCTTGACAGTAAAACTATGCTTAAAATTAACAAGATCTTCTCTGCAATAATTTAAAAATATTTCATTTGTTGTTGAATTTGATGTGAGTTTGTCGTGCTAAAATTTGTATGTGCTATCTTTTCTTTATTCTAACCAGGAAATACAAGCCGCTTCATATGCAGTCTATGACATTTCCCACACTGTCGTACTCTGGCCGATTCAGTCCCTTTGAATCTCCTCCTCCCCTCTTTGAAAAACAGACTCCGGAAAGTAACCCAAGGTTTGTTAAACTGTCATCATTTGAATGATAAAGCCCATGTGAAGTTAACTAGGGGTCAGCAAATGATTTAAGCTTATTCTTCATATTGATTGATTAGGGAGAAGAAAAAACTTAAAAGCAGCGCTCAGGACAAATCTCAAACCCCACTCAGCTGTAACCCTTCACCATGGCGGCCACGCAAAAAGGATGTGTCTTACTGTGAATGCTGTCATCAACATTTAAACAATCTGGAAGAGGTAGAAATCTTTGAGATTAGCTTTTTTCTATCATTGGCTTTTATATTTCTCTAACTGTGGTATATGTGTAATTCTGCAGCACTTACAGTCTGATCAGCACAGAGCTTTTGTGCTCGATCCCTCAAACTACAGTGTAGTGGACCAGCTAGTCGTTGAAATGTTTCTGGGATTCAACCTCAATCCATCTGAACCAGCAGAAGAAACACTGAACAAGTAAGTTTTCTTTTTTGCCAAGCAATGTCCTTTTATTATTTTGTTTTTCCTGACCAGTGGTACAATTATTGCACTAACTTCTGTTTTTCAAGATTTTAACATTAAATCCTGTAAATGACATGCTGAACCATCCGAAATGTGAACTAGTAGAGCATAAAGCACCTAGATAATATTTTGTTGCATTTTGTTTGGATGTCCAAACCAGCAGTGTAGATTTTTTTTAATGCATGTTGTAAAAAAAAAAAGACCTATGGCCTAAGAGTGGGACACACAGATTGACTACATACACCCTCGTAAAAAATATGACAGAAAGTCTGTCACCTTCACTTATTTCTTCAAATTTCTGGTCAAATGATGCTACTAACCCAGATGTCAATTTATTGAAAATATAGGGGTTTCTTTGTACAGTTTGTGTAAAAAAAAAAAAAAAAAAAAAAGAAGCCAACCGGTGGACATTTTGGGATGCTTAGGTAATCAGATAAAATAAGTATTGTAATTATTAACTTATACTTTTAATTTTATTAAAAACAGGTTTAAGCTTCATCTTTGTTGTAATAAAGCTGCTGTGTTTTTGAAATTATATTACAAACGTGTGACAATCAAACTTAAACATATCATGCTCTATTTTAAGTTTTTCATGCCATTCAGTGTGTTAAACATGTCTCACCTCTGTGAACAAAACAAAACGTCCGCTGCATTAAGGGCCTGATCTGCTAAAGGTTTGTGTGTATAAAAACATGCAAACTTGATAGCACAAGAAAAGCTGGTCTACTAACAGGGTGCACCAAGGATTGCGTCTGTCAAATGAGCAAAATAGCATGGGCAGTCTATTTACAGTGTTTGCCTTCATTAATATGCAGAATATATGCAGATTATCAGAACGCGCAAAATACTTGAAGAAGGAGATGCAAATGTAATCATTTAGCACCAGCAATGAGATTTATCAAACTTGAAACTGATTGCGCGCAGTGTTTTTGTGTCTAAATTTAGCATGTTAGAAAGACTGGTGCAAACAGGCACAGCGTTATGCAAAGATCCCTGCAGCCATTGTGGAGAGAAACGGCATTAACTTAATATTTTCTGTCATTAACTGAGTTTTTTTGATGAATGGCGGAAAGATTTAGAGGCTGTCTGTCATTATGATGGACTGGAAAGAGAGGGATGATCCAGTGTGCCATCATACTAGGGTTTTTCTATCGGAACAAGTCCTGTTTTTCCCTCAGAGCTGAAAATATCTTGTCTCTGCAACCTTTCTGTCACTGATAGACTATGGTGATGTTTTGTACATGAGTGCCTCAACCAAATGTCTCCGGACTCTGGACACTGTTTATCACCGTGCATTGCGTTTTGTTACTGGCTGCGGACGTCTCACTCATCATTGTGACCTTTATGCCAAAGCTGAGTGGCCCTCCTTGAGCTCCCGGAGGTATACCCACTGGATGCTGTTGATTTATAAGTCTCTTCTGGGATTAGTACTGTCCTATCTATGTTCACTACTGCAGAAGTCGAGGAGCACCTATGCCTTACGCTCTTGTGCGTAAAATTAAAAATTAAAAATAAAATACTCATGCGGACACATGTGTAAAGTAAACTCTCTGGTTTGTGCTCTTAATACATCGTGGAGGAGGTCCTTTAACCTATGTAAAAAAAAAGATCCCCTTCATCGCCAGAATCACTCCGTTTGTCTCTCAGAGCTGACTGCATCACACTCTCCACGCACTGACAGCTCCTAAACCCGCTGTCAGTGCGGGACAAGGATGTTAAAGATAAACGCGCAGTCTGTGTAACTGTAAGACTGCCCTTCACATGAGAGGTTACTGGTGATGAAGCTGTGCAACTATGTGAATGCTGTCATTTTGGTTATGTTTAATTGGAATCAGAAAAGGAAAATTAAAAATGGCGCATAAAAATATGGCATGAGGGAAAAGTGACAACCTCTTCTGTCAAAATGACAGAAAAAAAGGTTACCACAACCTCTGGTCAGAAATAAATATAGTAGAGACATATTGTCTATCCAGCAATGCCAGTTTTAAGCTGTGTGCTTTTCACAGATGGCCTCAATCATGGGATCAATTGCATGGCCCTTATATTCATGCTGTAATAAAGCAATAATTTAAATGAAGGAATTATAAACTAATAATAGAAAAAACACTTGTTTACATTCATTTGATTCATGAAATATTGCTCCATTAGGCATTTTGGTCTTAGTCAGTATGTAATGGATAGCCCCACCCACCCACCCAATTCAGTAAAAATCAAATTAATTAAATTGTAGATATGAAATAAAAATGTGATGTTATTAATCTTGAATTTAATATCAAGTTAGAGATTAATTGCAAATAAAAGTTTTGATCTATTGACAGCCCTAAAAAAACAAATATCTCTGGTTTGAGTTGATGTTATACTGAGGTCATCACTGAGGTCAAGCTTAATGAACAGCACTTCTTAAAATACATTTTCATTTACTTTGAGTAAAATACTTACAGATAATAAATAGCAAATAAAGAAAAGTAATCAATGTCCAGAAATGTCCCTCCTGTAATTTCTGTTTCTCCCTTACAGTCAGTTTTTGATTTCACATGGAGAATATTTGTCATCTTCTAATCATTTTGTCTAGACCACCCTCTCCTTTGCTCATGGAGGACATCTGTGACCTGGAGCTTCTTTCTGATGTTGAAACGGAGCAAGCTGTTCAAGCCCTGCAGTCAGTCAACGCTCACACCTTTAGCCCTTCTGTCTGTCTCAATTCCTCCAGCCCTGCAAGCCCGTCACCAGCAGCTCATTGTCCCACTCCACCAGCTGACATCCAGCTTTGCACCGCTCATGCTGACAGCCACATCCCTCTCAGTCCAACCATGCCCGTGTTGGATGTTGAACCACAAAATAACCACCATTCCCACCAGCTGCCTGGTTCTCTTCATCCTTCCCCCGGCCTGTCTTCAGACCCTTACTCCATGCCTCCGGTCCTAAGCCCACAAGTCTCTTATCCCTCCCACATGTCTGGGCCACACAGCCCATATTCAGGGCCTCCAATCCTCAGTCCTCAGCAGTACACTGTGGAAAATGTCAGTGAGCGAAATGCAGGAGAAAATGTGTCTGAGTTTCTCTCTGCCATCACAACTCCTGTCTTTGACCCAATTCTTCCCTGTGAAGCTTTGGGGAATACAGAATTAGTAAAAGGATTAGATCAAGACAGTCATTTAGGATTTTATGGGATCGTTTGCTCAACAGGTTTGGAAAATGCTACATTGTTTTCTCGTAGATCTCGTTCTCTTCCTCGACAGTCAGCAATGGCACTAAACCCCAAAAAGCGCTGTAGATCAGCAAGCCCAGAGTGCAGCCGGAGCAAGAAGAGAAGGATTACAGAAAAAGGTCATGGATCACAAGAAGCAAAAAAAGACATTATGGTGAAACCTGAGGGCTTCTTTCCAAACCAAAAACTCTCTCCAACGTGCACTAGTGTTTTAAAACGGACTTTTACGTTTTGTGTCCCTGCTGCACAGAACTACACTCTTGCACCAAATCAAACAACTCATGGCGGCACTTCTTTTAACAGTCAGACATCATGGCCGCTCTTCTTCAACCCACAAACTTTTGATCCACCGTGTCACTTCAATAAATCAGTCTCCAGCCAAGACTCTCAGCCTTCACTATCTCACTCCACCTCTGTGTGCATTGAGCCCACACTTATACCAGACTTTGCTGCACTTTCCTCCTCATCGTCAGACTCAGACTGGGATTGTGAGCTTCTCTCACACATCGGATCAACCTCAGCTGCTCCTCTGTCCCCTGCTGAGCAGGCCTGTGAGCTGGATAAGGAGTTGCTTCACAGGCCATGCACCTGGATGCATGACACCAGCTATGAGTCCCGTCTGCACACTGTGTTACAGCCATCTAATGCTCCAACATCAATATGTGGGGATGACATGGACCCCTCTGTGTTTTCACGGACTGTGGTACAGATTGTCCAGGTTCAGCACTGAGAAAACTTATTTAAACCACTTCAGAAAATGGAAAAAAGAATCATGTGGCCAACATCTTGAAATAGCAAGTCTTAACTTAAAATTTACAATGAACTCATCAGAATAAGACAAGGGGAACTTTATAAATATTTAAAACTTGAGCTGGAGATATACTTGCTGGTTTCCACTGAGTGGTCTGGTCTGGTTCTGTTCAGTGTGGAGCTGGAAGTGTTTCAAGTGCCAACCTTGCTTTCACATGAGAGTGGTGATCTCAATTGGAGAGTGAGGGTCGCACCGACTTCGTAAATGTGTGGCGGCACAGCAGCAGACACAGTGAAACTGTCTGCAGTAGAGCGCGTTTGTCAACAGCAACAATGGAGGACTTTCAGCACTCCAGTACTCTGGAGCATATTTTTGTGTGGACGTCCTTTAAAGCAACAGCAGAAGGCAGATTGCTCTAAATTCACAGCTTATTTGAACATGGTGAGGTATGTTTTGTTTTTTTTTTCTTTTTCTCCATTTTTGCTGCTGTCGCATGAGGATTGGTGATTTTTGTGACCAATCAACAGACTGCAGCACTTGCATCTCTACCCTTTATGGTCGGTTTGGTATGATCAGCACTCCGTCAGAGGGGTGAAAAAATCATCAACATACATCCACATAATGGATGATGATTATAAATCTTAACATCTAGGGTTTCCCACACAGATGTAAGTGTTACCAACAAAAATGTAATGTTACACTGAAGGAGGAAGTTGTCCCTCCCAACTTATTATGTAGGTTTAGTTTTGTGTCTCTCTGCTCTTTTGACTGTTTATCAGCAGCACTTTCAATAAAAATGCTTAAATAACATGCGTTTTTAATATGCTTTGCTTGAAATTCCATAATGACGGTAATGGAGCTTTCCCACTATGTGGTATCAGCTTGACGTGACTCTACTTTACTCAGTTGTTTGGTTTTCCATTTGGGATCATGCCTAGTACCTGGCACAGTTTGTTGAGCTCATTCCCCACATTCTGTGTCAGCAGTGTTCAGATTGAAGGTGAGGTATCTCAGGGCTGTAAAAATTACCACTTGAAACAGCAGCATGAATGGGGCTTTAGAAACTCTGTCATTGTTTATCCTGCCGCTGCACCTGTGACTCAGACTGCCACGTAATATAAAAGGTCCCATGTGCTCATTTGTTTGACTATTTACATCATGTCTTGGATGTAGCTCAAATAGCTGGAAGTCAATGGGAAGTATTAGCCTGCCTCTGCCTACAGTCATCAGATAAACTCTTCAGCAACTTTAAACGGTCCTGTGTGCCTGTTTTGACTCCTTGACTCCGCCAAGGAGGTTATGTTTTTGCCGGCGTTGGTTAGTTTGTTTTTCTGTTTGTCTGTGTTCAAGATAACTTATGGACAGATTTGGATGAAATTTTTAGGAAATGTGTGGAATGGGATAAGGAAGAAATGATTAGATTTTGGGACTGATCTGAATCACCATTCGGATCCAGGAATTTTTTGAAGGATTCTTTAACATTGCGAGATAGGACCATTTTAAAATGGTGGACTGAAGCTGCTTGGTGGAGGTCTGTGCTCTCTGAGTGCTTTTCTAGTTTTTTTACTGAATCGGTTCTCATCATTAACTTAAAAGAGCTGTTCAAAAGACTTGACTCGTTCGCGAACTTCACTAAACCACCGCAGTAGATCAACAAAGCAAAGCCTCTGTTTAGGAGTAGAATATAATACCATGATCGTAGAAGGTAATGTAACAACGTGGTAAAAAATGAGTCACAGCTGGCACAGAGGACCGTTTAGAGTTGCTGAAGAGTTTATCTGATGACTGTAGGCAGAGGCAGGGTGATACTTCCTATTGATCATCAGCTATTTGAGCTAAGCTAGTAAGCGGTGGGGGACCTTTGTTATTGCACGCAGAGTTGAAAAAAATGGTGTCTAACTGCTTGACGTGGACTCAGGAGTGAGGAGAGAACCAAGAACGAAGAAAATGTTGGACTATTGCTTTGAGTTTTATAAAAAGACATTGCCTCTTATGTATCACATGCAGCTCCTTTTCCCTTCCTTTTGAAAAAACTTGAATCTGAAGGGGCAGGAGAGCTAAACTAAGCCTATGATGATGAGCTCTGCCCTGATTGGCCGCCCAATTAATGTCAACGGGCAATTGAGCAGACTTTCAAAACAGTCATGGCGTCTGCCTGTGACAAGCAGACAACACACTAAAGTGGAGGCTGTATAGCTATTTCATAATAAACCCCCGGAAATCATAAATTGAATCTATCAGGGATCATTTTCTGTGAAGAGGCAAAGTGTATTTCTCTATGAACTTAGTTAAGTAAAAGACATAATGTTCCTCTGCTCCCCAAGCCCTTTCTTACAACATTAAAGCAAAGAAAATTGATTTAGCAGGATATGGGAAATATAAATTTAGGTCCTGTTTACAAGACGTTTTCAGCTGAAAACGGAGAGTTTTTATTGCGTTTTCGCCTCCCAGTGCCTGAATCCGAAAAACTTTTGAAACCATTGTCCAGAGTGGAGAGTTTTGAAAACGTATCGGTGTCCGGCTCCGTGTAGATGGGATTCATCGTTTCAGGGTGAAACGCTGATGTCACAGTATCTTTCACATGAAGGCTGCGCATACATACTAGGAACAACAGCTTCAGCCGTCTATCGAGCAACATGTATGCTGTTCGCTGTGCTTGGTTTGTTTTCCATACAATACAGGCAGATTTGTTGTCCAGACAAGAAACCCCTGCGTCTTCGTGCGTCCACTCGCCATTGTTGTTTGTGAAAAGTTTTTCTACTTCGTACGTGTGTTGTAACACTGCTGTTTCTCAATAAACCTACATTGCCATCTACTGGCCTGGCATGCACGCTACAATGTTTTACCCATTCTCGTGTCTCAGTGTGGACGTGGATCGTTTTTGAAAACACAAAGGAAAAACCTTTCCATTTCTGGTGAAAACGTAGTTGTGTAAACAGGACCTCAGTAACATGCACAGCCCTGTAAATGGATGGGGAACATTGCAGCCATGATTTGTCCATAGAGCTGAAAGCAAGTATATCTCCACCCCAGAAATGATAATTGACAATTCCATTATCAGTCTACTTATTGATCCAATTCTTTATTGATTCCTTTATCAATTCCTGCTTATTTTTTTATGTTGGCAAAAAATCAGCGTGCAAGGGTTTTCAAAGGCAACAATGTCAAACACGCCACTCCTGATATTTAATACTGGTCTGCATAGATGTATGCCTCTAAGTTTTCTGGTGTTTCTACCGACTGGAAGTGAAGTAAGTATCTTTTGGTAAAAAAAAATTGAGCCGCTATTTTCAACACCTTTGTCTTCCATCTGCCATAATCACATTTTTGAGTTCTTTGTTATCATTTCTGCAGACTGCCTCTGATGAGATTTGTGATGTCCTTAATCTGCAAAGCATGCAGAAAAAAGTGAAAAGAATTGATTAGCAAAAAGACTGATTTCAATTCTTTGCAGGATTTGTTACAGATTCTGAACTGGAATTGGTTTTCGATTCCCATCCCTACTCCCCCAGTGAAAGTAAAATGTATAGCTATTAGAGATGAAGATTTTTAACCGTAGTTTTATTTTTTGGTAGATGTTATTGAGTGAATGCTGCAGCTTATAAATTCAGAGCATCCATACAATTTTATGAACCCATAGTCCTTCTACACAGAACTTCGAGCATTATTCTGCATGAGATGCTGACTACAGTCTTTGCGCAGCTATGTCCGGGAACACATGGTATTATTGGGAATTTAATGAGGCATTTCTGAAGGGGGGCATTACTCAATTACTGTGAGTGCTGCGTCTGGATCAGATCCCACTCTCACCAACGCTACGGCGTTTGGGGTGAAGGACTCAGAGAAACATAAGAGACACAAATCTGTCTGAGTGATGTCAAATGGCTTTTCCTGCCCTCTGAACGTGGGCCAGAGGACTGACTGTCAAAGGGAGAGCTTATCATCTTCACTCTTGTTTTTGGTCTGGAAGGTCATAACAAACGTATACGAAACAAAAACTACCTTGTTGACTTTTTAATCAGATGCTGCATGTAAAGAAATGCCTCATTATTTTAGCATGAGTAAGACTCTGAGTTCTCTCTGACAAATGTGAAGTCTATCATTGTATAGTGTTTTGAAATAAATGCTTTTAATCACAAACATCCCACTCTATTGTGCTGAAAAAGTTGTGGTGCTTTGAAGATAGTCTTATTTGTCTTAATAAAGGCTGACTTTGCTCGTCAGCTGAAGGACAGCCAAAGGAAGGATGAGGAGGGGCAGCTAGCGGAGGGTTGATGTGTCCTGTTTGGCTTGTCAGCGCAGCTCCTAGCTGATGCAAACAATATGATATCTGATCTCCAACCCTTGTTATGTAAACCTTCAATGTCCACAGCTAGAATGAAAAGATCATTTGTGTGGCTACAATCATCCAAAACCAAAGCAGCTTGTCATGAAGGATGAGAAAACAATCCTACTGTTGACTTGCATTTTTTTCATTTGAGTACTAAGATCTTTGTCAACAATTTCATTTGTTATGTAACAGTAGAAACAGTTTCCCTTCATGTTGGCTTGTGTCTGTTGTCAAATCCAAGTTTTAAAATGAAGGCATATTGTGTTTAACCAGGCAAGAGCCACCCCTGCATTCCTCCAAGGAAAAGCACACAGAAGACAAAAAAACAGAACTTCATAAGAGCAGAATGAAACTGACAAGCAGCTTTGCCAGGGATCTGTCTTATCTCGTTTGCCAGTAAGCCAGCTAAAGAAAAGAGTAAAAACAAAATTGAAGTCCTGTAGCTGCAGAGGTTCCAACAGTTTTGAAGTCAATACAGTTTAGGCCATATCTGATACATATTTCAATATCCTATGTATTATAAATCAGCTGTTCATAAATAATATCTTTAGGTAGATTAATATTTTACATCTGCAGCCTCTATTGTATGTTCATTTCACATATCAGCAAAGCATGTTGGAGTCTCAGGTTTTTAATATTATCTTACAGAACCAGCTTTTATGTTTTGATTCACTCATATGGTTCTCATCAATTCTGTGTCTAAGAGAAAGCCTTTTGAAGGAGGGCCCAGTACAACACAAACCCCAATTCCAGTGAAGTTAGGATGTTGTGTAAAAGTTAAATGAAAACACTATGCAGTAGTTTACAAATCCTTGTGAACTATATTCAACTGAACACACAACAAAGACAAGACACTTAATGTTCAAACTGATAAACTATTGTTTTTTTGCAAATTATGAATAAAATACCTGCAACATGTCTTAAACTAGAAAGCACTTAGAGAGCGCAAACCTCTGCAAAGGTAGCTCACATTTGCTGTTACATCTATAATCTGTGGTTCAGTGATAAAGTTGTCATCATAATGTAATTCCTTGACCCTGAGAATATTGATATCATTATTAGTTATACAGTTATTCAGCAAAAACAATCACCAAAATCTAATCATTTTTAAGTTGGGTCATTACCAACATCTCCTGAAAATTTCAGCAAAACCTGTCCAGTAGTTTTTGCGTAATCTTGCTAACAAACAAACTTACGCCTGCAAAAACATAACCTCCTTGGTAAAGGTAAAAACTGAGACAGGGGCTTGTTTACCACGGTGTTTCATCACCTTTTCCTGAACAATACTTTGGGAACTGAGGACACTAATTGTGTGTGGAATTCTTTCCCATTCTTGCTTGATGTAACTTAAGATGCTTAACAGTCTAGGGTCTCCATTGTCGTATTTTGCACTTCATAATGTGCCACACATTTTCAGTGGAGGGCGGGTCTGTTCTGCAGTCGAACCAGATGAGTAGCTGCACTCTTTTACTACAAAACGCTGTTTTAACTCCTGCAGAATGTGGCTTAGCATTGTCTTGCTGAAATAAGCAGGAACGTCCCTGAAAAAAAGTGTTCATTTGATGGCAGCATATGTTGCTCCAACACCTGCATGTACCTTTCAGCATTAATGGTGCCTTCACAAATGTGCAAGTTACCCATGCCATGGGCACAGACAAACCCCCATATCATCACAGATGTTGGCTTTTGAACTTTTCACTGGTGTCTTATTTCTCTTTAAGCTGGAGGACACGATGTCCATGATTTCTAAGAACAGTTTGAAATGTGGACTCGTCAGACCACAGCACACTTTTCCACTTAGCATCAGTTCATCTAAGATGAGCATGAGCCCATAGAAGCTGGTAGCATATCTGGCTGTCGTTGAGATGCAGCTTTTGCTTTGTATGTTAAAGTTTTAACCTGTAGATGTAGCAACAAACTGTTTAAACTGACAGTGGTTTTCCTAAGTGTTCCTGAGCCCTCTCAGTAAAATCCCTATCAGAATTATGTCAGTTTTTAATGCAGTGCCGCTTGAGAGATCAAAGGTCACAGGCATTTAGTGATGGTTTTAGACATTGCCTCTTATGTGCAGAGATTTCTTTGGGTTCTCTGTATCTGTAGTTGATATTATGGACAACAGATGATGAAATCCCTAAATTACTTGCAATTGTATGTTGAGAATTGTTCTGAAACTGTTGGACTGTTTGCGCACACAGTTTTAGAAAGGTGGTGAACCTTATCTATCCTTGCTTGTGAAGACTGAGTCATTCAGGGATGCTACTTTTGTACTCTATCATGACAACCCCTGTTTCCAATTAACTTGTTTACCTGTGGAATATTCCAAACAGGTGCTTTTTGAGCAACCTTCAACTTTCCCATTCTTTTGTTACCCCTGTCCAAGCTTTTTGAATTTTGGAGGCATCAATTTAAAAATTAGTGAGTTTATCAGTTTGAACACTGAATATCTTGTCTTTGTAGTGTATTCAATTGAATATCGGCTGAGAATAAATTGTTCATTACGTTTGATTGTCACTGTTTGAAGCTTGTCTGTAATGACTAAAAGTGTTTTTTTTATTTCACCGTATATATTTCTTATCCATTAGCTCGACAGATGCTTGGTTTGAGAGATTGTGTAGAGTTGGGGGATGGGGTCCAATATGATCTTTTCATGGGCCCCAAAATTTTAGAGTTATGCATTCAACCCGTTCAATGGGTAAATTAATAATTTAAAAAGTCAGATTGTTTAATTTGGTTTTCCTGTTCAACCACTAGATGGCAACACCAGACATAACATGTACATACTGTACAATATTTTTGTATAGCTATATCAAGTTAAATGTCTAGTATACAATAAATTTGGTTCCACAGTAAAACACTTATTTATTGGGTGGTCCCAAATAATTACAAGAAAAGAAAATTGACTTGAATTTTCAACAGCTTTCTCTTTATAAAAAAATTGTAAATGAACATGTACAGATGTTTTTTGAGATGATGAAAAATAAACTTTAACTCGTTAACATACACTTAAACATTTTTGTTTGCCTACGGCATTTCTTGTTCATGTTACATTTTGTTTTATCAGACCAGGTCCAGGCATTTTTTTTTTTTTTTCTTCTTATTGACAATAGGTTCCTGGAGCAATTCCTGTCCAGATCAAGACAGAGTCCAAGTTTGCACTCACACATCCATGGAGTGCTTTTTCTGCACAGAGTTCACTGCTTCCTCCCCAGGCTTACCCCCTGTCATTTCTCAATATGCTCTCTTTTGTTGTTCTTTGAGGGAGTTATCGATTCTCAACTGGAATTTGCTTTCACTTCCCATCCTTAGTCTTAGTGTGTATGTGCATGTAACGGGGAATATATGACAAAAAACTGTGAATATACGGCAAAAAACAGCAAATATACAGCAATACACGGCAAAACTATGGCAAAGGAACAACAAGGAAACACTCCAGAATCATACTAATGCTATTATTTACAGTATTTGTACAGTGTTTACTCCAAAAATACTGATAAACCACCAATAAATCACTCACATGTATCACTTTGAATCATCTCTCTCGCGTGCACGCGCTGTGCATATCGTCCTAGTAGGCATCAGTGTGTATGACGAAATCACGTTGGGGCAAGCCCTCCCGGAGCCCATAGAAATGCACTGTAAGGTCCAAAATTTAAAAAAAAAAAAGAGTCTCAACATGTAAGTCTGTGAGAGCACCTGGGGCAAATTTCAATTTGACTGAAATCGCCCCAAGAGGGCAGGGCTGCTGGTTGGACTGTGACATCGCAGTGATATTCAGGCTGCTGATTAGACAATAATATGAAAACTTAGACTGGTACAATAAAGTCTTTTCTCTCTCTTTTTTCACATGGCTTGGGGAGGGCGGTGCACTATCGCCCACTATGGGCCAGCCGCCCCTAGGCCAGTGACTGTTGGGGGGTCACATGGGAAGCCAGTTTTCAGTGCCACCATGGTAGCTCCGCCCCTGCTTGAAAAGGCAACTAATTGGTAAAGAAACATCACCATAACTTTAAAACTCACCATAAGACAGACAATGAGAAAAGCTAGTAAACAGTTTTCGTCCTTGTTACCAATGACCCCGGTTTAGGGACCCAACAGAACTACTCAGCTCGTGAGTGGGTGGACCCGTCGAGCCCCACGTGCTCCTTGTTTCCAGGTCCTCTGCTCCTGCTCATCCTCAGCTCAGCGCGAGCCTCGGACGATAGGCCGAGAGTGAAGTGTGTGATCCTGCCGCGAAGCTCGGTGACACTGACACGAACACCTACACACACCGACACCACCATGCTGCCGGAGCTGAGGAGCGCAGCCTCGACGCGGTGCCTTTAGTCCACTGGAGGCGCTGGATGGAGTCGAGGGATGCGGGCGTCGCGCTCAGAGGAACCTCGCTGTTGTGATTGTGTCCTCTGTCAACAACAATCCAGCCGCTGCTCCGCTCGCGCCTCCTCAGTTCATCTGACGGCGCTGCACCGACGACATCACGAGGACTATGAGAGCATCATGCTCGCGGTGAGATGCCTGCTGTTCGCTGCAGTGTGTGCACGGTGCCCCGTTACAGGTAAGAGGAACATATTAGACTTATTTCATGGTAGACAACCTGTTACCCGCTTTAGGAAGAGCATTTTGGTTCAGTTTGGCGTTCACTTTTCGTGCGCTCCTTAACATCAGTAACCGTCACTGTGTCAACCTTGATCTTATGTTTGATCTTATTCTTTATGTCAAATTACTAAGTGTTCCTCATATCATACCTTTAACAACCAATCCTGACTCCACCACTTTTTCTCTGTACAGAAATGTCTTTAACAATCAGAGGGATTAAAAAAATGTGTTTAGGGGAGACCAGGGTTGTTTTTTTCACTAGTGATGCATGATATTGGGGTTTTGTGGATATTTCCAAGCTCATTAGCTACAATACTGACATCAATACTGGCATTTTTTTCCAAGAGCTCTAAGTCTTCACTCTGCTTAAATTGTCATGTTCCTTTCTTGGTGACAGTCTATTTGTGTTAGAAACAGATTTGAAGCAAGAAAAACAACATTGTATTCTTTAATAAATGACACTATTATTTATGAAAATGAGTGATGATGAGGTAAACTATTATGGCACATTAGTGGATTCTGGCAGTATTGCAGATAATAATTGAGACATATACAGTGCTAAGAAATATTAGAATGCCACCCAATGTAAAGATTATGCCACAGCTGCCCTAAAATAACAGCACTGGTAACGACCTAAATCATTTTTATGTTTCTGTCATGGATAATACACCAGTATGTAGAGGCTCTCTATACAAAATGTTATTTTTAATTGCTTGATTATAACTGTTCTTGTTATCCATGAACTTTTAGATTTACTGTTAAAAAAATACAGAAAAAAATAGGAAAGCATGCTATTTCTTGAATCTGGTGTCAAATTATAGTTTTTTACTCGCATTACTGAACAGAAAAATTAGTTTTAGTGGTTGTGTGTTATGCTTGATTCATTTCTGACTTCTCAGAGAAGCCCAGTGAGCTGGCTTAAATTTTGGTATTAAAAGCTGAATTCAGTTTGAAATTCCTCATTCCTATTCAAAATGCATGTCCAATAACATTTTCAGATTTAAACATGTTTTTAAAAGACTTCTAAAATATTTATGTTTTCTCATTTTATGACAGGTGGTCTAGTCAATTTGTTAAACATTGCATACAGTCAATTTGTGGGGTCAAATTATCAGCTGTGAATATTAACATAAGTTTTTGTATCTGTTGATAGTCACCTTTTTTTAATTATCTGTAGATACAGGAATTGTTCCAATGTTACTGTTGTGCATCACTAGATTCCATGTCTCATCTCATGTTAGATAATGTGCAACCGGCATCATTTTCATCAAATATTAAGTGTGCCTCACATACCTTTAACAGCCAATCGTGACCCCATCCCCTTTTCACCGTATAGAAATGTCTTTAACAATCAAGGGATTTTTAAAATTCTATGTAAGAAGTAGGAACTAGGGGAGACCAGGTTTGTTTGTCACGCAGGTCGGTGGTTACGTTACTACAGCCAAGTCATACCGTTTCGTCAGGTTCATGTGGCCTGATGCCATGGTCATTGCTGTCTAGAGATATTGTTATTGAAGTTATTTTTGCGTCAACATTTTCCAGGCATGATATGTGAAAAATATGCAGTGTGCGGTAACAAAGTTCAGTTCTGTGATGACAATAACATTTACAGTAATACAAAAAAGATACAGGGGAATATAAAGCTATAATATACACTGTCTTGGCCTTTGCCCCTTCTTATGTTATACACAAGACTTGTCATTGTAACGTGTTCAATCTGGATCTAAAAGAAATCCAAAGTACTTATTTTTCTCCTCTCATCTGACCACTTGAGAAGATGCAAAAGATGGGCTGTTACCCCGCATCTCGAGAGACATTGCTTGTAGGCGTTTTAAACGTACTGCAAAGTATTCAGACTGCTACGATGTCTTTATTGTGAAGGGTCATATCACAGTAACAGAAAATGTAAAATTTATTGCACAGTCCTACCAGGAACAGTTATTTTCCAGTCAAACATTCACCAAGAGGTGGAAGGCGTTTGCTTCAGTTTTAACTGAGTGAAAGCTGCAGATTCATGTGGTAGCTAGTATCAAACTTTAGTCAAGAGGTAGGTTATTACAGAGCTCAGGGAGGCTGGTTGTCAAACGGTTAACCTTTTAGATAAGCACTAGAGGACAATCAAACAAACAGGCAAACACAACGTGTGATGATAGGATTTTAAATCTTATTTTTGGTTTTAGATGAAGAAGTAAAAAGTGTGACGACCAACCCCTTCTTCCCTATACTGCATAGAGCATTGTAACATGCAAACATTATGCTTTGAAAGTGTTGATAAAATAGTATGGCTCAACAATGTGAATCTCTTTACTGACAAGATTAATTTGTACAAATAATCTCTTATCAATAACACTTGTCAAATAGTTTTATTTAAAGAAATGCCATTTTTCCTTTGTTTTTCCTCACTTAACACATTGTTACTACAAGTGACCACTATTCTTGTTAATAAAGGCCATCTTGTGAAGGAAAAAGGAATGTTTTGAATGAGATGATATATTCAAGTGTATTAAACACTTACAAGGTCTTTAAGCCACAATTTCCTCATGCACTTAGCATAAGCTGCTCCAAAAATTGCCTGTGGTGTCACTGAGCAGCTCAGCATTGACTCTTCTTTGCAAAAAATGAGGAAGGTTCACACTCAGTGCATTTCACTTGTCTTGGCCAAAACAGACAGAAAATGGAAGACATCCATATTCACCCAAATCCAGCAGGAATGCATGTCCACCACAGTGGTACAATATGACTCAGAAAATATATAAGCTGTTCTGTTAGGCTTTGTGTCCATGCCTGTCAAAGTTAAAGTAGTTTTCACTCTGTTGAGTACCTAATCTTGTTTATTTTGAATGCTTTGATTCTGCGACTTTCCCAGGTCAGTTATGCAGTGAATCAAGTCACTTGTGGGAAGACTTCTGGTGGTTCTTTCTATAGAAGCTTATTATTGGGGTGAACTTTACAGAGCAATGGAGCTGTGACATCAAGAAGATGCAGCCACAGCATATCATGTGGTTGGTATAAAAGCTATAGTGTCTCGAGTTGCAGCTGGCATGTGTTTCAGCCACACACACATCCGATGGGAAACTGCTGTTAGTCACCAAAACCTTTGATTTAGATTTCCATAGACCTGGTGCACTGACATCACTTCATGCATGCTGCAGGTCTGAGGCTGTGGGGGAGTCTGGATGACAGGTTACCTCCTGCAGAGGAGGTGGTTCAGCCCAAACAGCTCCTCCAACAGATCCACTCTCAGAAAGAGCTGCTCCACAGCCACCTGGACACTCGGGTCAAGAACCACAAAGCTGGAGCACAGGTGAGCTCCATCGCTCAGGGCACCAACACTGAGAGCATCTGTTACTGTACCTGTTTGAATATGCTTTTACACACATATGTTATTCACTTACTGTCACACATCGTTCATGACATACTGAGCCTTTTCAATATAATATGTGTTTACAGAATTTACATGAAATAAAAATGACAAAAGTGACTTATCATATGTTATACGTACAATTGGTTGTGAACTTAAATTTCTCCCAACGGTTTCCATAGCTGGAGACATCCTTCCTTTTTATTGTGAATGTATCCAGATTGCATGGTTGTCCTGCAGGTAGTGCTGGTGCCCCACAACTAGGTTGCTTGATCTACTCCCAATCAGAAGGGGCCTTTGTGTGTGGAGTTTGCATGCTCTCCCTGTTCATGCATGGATTTTCTCTGGATACTCTCGTTTCCTCTTGTAGACCAAAAACAGCCTTGGTAGGTTAATTGGTGGATCTACCCTAAGGGTGGAGTGTGTGAATGATTGTTTGTCTCTATATATGCCCTGTGATTGGGTGGTGACCAGTCCAGGGTGTACCCTGCCTTTTGCACAATAACAGCTGGAATAAGCTCCTGCCCCCGCCTCTGTGACCCGTACAGGGATAAAGCAGTGTAGATAGTAACTGGTGACTGAGATGACTGAGCTGTCATGACAGACCTGGCTTGTTTACTTTTGACGTTACGCCAAATACTGCCACTCACGGACGTTTTAATTCCTGTGTCAGCTGTAACAGAATCTGGTTAGCTTGATTGAAAACAATATCAGGAAAGATATTTAATAAAAACTTACAAAAAGGATAAAGGAGTAGAGACATGTAAATGTGCCATCTGTGACTAGAGTTGCAAAGGAAACATTCAGAAACTTTTGATTTAAAGTTGGGATTTTCGGAAATATTCCAAATTGGAAACTTTAAATTGGAATTATGGGCATTTGTGGTAATTTCTGGAAATTATCTGCAAATTGGGGTAATTTAAACAAAGTGCATCATATTGAAACATAAATACAAACAGTTTGTTTTGTCTTAGGCAGAAATCTGCGCAAAATAATACAATAAAAACATTACATTTTAACAGATTTATTTGTAAGCAGAATTTTATTGAGTTTTGAACTATTATATTAAACAATCAATTTCAACTACATTTTATGACATCCACGGGCTCAGATGTTTGGCTTCAAAAGTCCAAGTTCTTCAATCTTCTGTGCATGTAGGGGCCCGTGGCCTCAATACCCTGCAGTTAGCAGTGAGCTATGTGCATGTGATGGAGCAATAGCAGAGATATTCTCACATATACGTACATGAAATCTGTTTGTTTTAGTCAAGATTATGTTAAAATTAATATTTTCCCCAACTATATTTAAAATCCCTGTTAGAGGTCTAATTTAAAGAACCTTTAACTTAATAATTTCCAGGTTTATTCCCATTAATTCCCATGATTCCCATTGACAAAATTCCTGTTAATTTCTATGGAACTGGGATTTTGCAATACTATCTGTGACCTACAAAAGCAAATATTAAATTAAATTAACAAGAAGTGTGATTAGTGATTAGTGGATCAGAAAAGAGATGAGAGGTACAACTTTGTCCATTGGGGGGCGTCGCGATCAACGCAAATGTACATTTCAGACGAGAGCTTTAAAACAACTCAGAGTTCTGAGTTCTAACATTTTCATGGAACACATACAAAATGCACATAATTGAAATTCCCTGAAATACTTCACTATAATTTTTTGGAATAAACTTTAAAAATAATTTAAATCCATCCACCCATCATCTATACCGCTTATCCCTTGGTGTTGCAGGGGGCTGGAGCCTATTCTAGCTGATGTTGGGCAAGAGGTAGGGTACACCCTGAACTGTTTGCCAACCAATCACAGTAGATAAGATTTATTGTATTTTATGTTTATATTAAAATATAAACAAACTGCATAGTAAAATTGAAGTTACGATGTGCAGGCTGGTCAAATCAGCATAGTTAGATGTTTGCGAGGCAGAACAATCACTCACATTGAGACAAAAAAATGTAGTAGCCAGCTTTAACCATAAATAAAAATAGAACAAATTACACATTTCAATGTAATGTCACACCAGTAATGAATTATCAAAATAAAAAACAAAATAATTAAAAAGACATTAAAAGAGAAGGAAAATGATCTACCTCTACCCATCTGTTCTCTCTGGACCTTATTGACCCTTGTTTGTCCATTATTCAGGGGTCACACACACACACACACGCACATGAGGGCCTTTCTTTCAGCTGCGTCCTCCTGTAGAGTCCTTTAGATAATATTTCACACCTTGACCTGTCCTCTCTTGTTACCTGTGCTATGAACACTATCTGTCAGTCAGTGGCTCGCTGGTCAGAGGATATGACACAGGTCTGACCTTCAGCTCTCCTCCGTGCTCGCTGTCTCATGATGTCTGTACTGACAGTGGAGAAGTCTGAGAGCTGCTACTGTACAATGAGTGAATTATGGAGGATTGTTGGATAAGCAGAACCCTCTTATGGGCTGCATATCCTTTATACAATCAGATTTCACCAAGATATCATAATAAAGGCAGATAAATGCTGTAAAGGCAGAAGCTGCTTTAGAGCTGGAAACTGAACCCTCAAGGGAAAAGGTCAGATTTGCTTCTGCTGTTGTTGACAAAGCTGGCATCTAAAGAGTGGGAGAGGAGGTAACTGACAAGAGCAGCGTCCCTAAAGCTGAACATCATTCACATGAGTAGGGTTGGGCACCGCTCTGATTTTATTGGTTCCACTTCTGATTCTGGTTCTGCTTATGGTTCTTGAAGGCTCCTTATTCCAATTCCATATCATCTGAATATCCTTTATTGGATCTTCCAAGGATAAAATCTGCCTGCTGTTACCTGCTGTTAGTTAATATCTCAGTGATGAGTTGTCAGCTGTGACACAAAGTTTGTTTTCCCCTGAACTATATATAAAAATTATCATAACTTTTTTTGTAACAAAAGATTGTAACAAATAGCTATTAACCAAGCTACTCCAATTAAATAATGACAAAAAATATGACAACATATGAGCCAAAAGTGTTTATTATTTTATTATGTTCGTTAGTAATTACTCTGTTGGCACCTGATGAATTGACATGAAACCAAGTTTAATCTGTTGATTTTTCTCTATATCTGAAAATAATAGTATATTTTGCACACCTAAGGGCTGCTGACGGGGTCACAGTGGTTTGATCTTCTTCACAATAAGTCTCATCACTCACAGGACAGTGATTAACCTCTTTAACCCCTTCTCTCCTCATTCATTCATGCCACAGTGTTCTTGTTAGCTGGTAGGAGTCTGTGTATATTGCTAGTTTTTTTTCTATCTTGAAATGAGGAAACCAAGATTAAGAAGTGAGCTGCTTTACTCTGTTTTTTTTTAAGCCAGAAATAGTAAAATGAAAATATCCATAAAACATTGTCAGGAGTTTTATATCTGCCAAAATCAGTAATCCACATTTAAATACTGTGCCGATAGGATTTTGCATCCCCAAAATTTGATATGATAATAGTATGCTACATGTTTCAAATGGGTAGGATTTTTATTCAGTCATCATACATTGTACAATATTTGTCACAAGATAGACATTTTAAACAAACCAGAATTCTTGTATTAGGTAGTGACTGAAAAGGCATAGGCAGAAGCAAAATGCTTATCTGAGCCTAGCCTACATATTTAACAAAATTAAGCTACCAAAAACCAAAGATAAAGAAATCATCAGCATTAACAACATCATTACATAATCAACACTGATAATTTTCAAAAAGAACTTTAGAGACCATTTTCTGAAGACATAACATGGATTACAGGTTTTTAACTTTATATTTGCATCATTCCATAGTTAAACCCCAACAACAGAAACACATCTCCTTTTTATACCTTTTCTAGCTTTCTGAACAGAAAACTTGCTAACACCTCTTAAATCATATTGAGTGTCCCGAATTGAAAAGAACTTTTGCACAGCACTTGGAAGGGAGTTTAGTTTTGCAGTAAACATTATTAACATTATTTTATAATAAAAAATAGTCAGAAAATTTCATAATGTGTGAATTTAAAAATAAAGGATCAGTGTGAGCATAATAATGGGTATTATTGATGATACGTATGGCTCTTTTTTGTAAAACAACTATTGAATTTATATTTGTTTTATATGTAGATCCCCACAGTTCTATACAGTAAGACATGTAAGGAACAATAAGCGAATAGTAGATTATTTTTAATGCTTTATAATTTAAAACATATCTAGATATGAAATGCATCAGCGACGTTTAAATCCACCCTGTTTTGTTGCCTTTTTAAATTGTTAACTAATAAGTTAAAAGAAATATAATATGGGATTTATTGTGAAGATAAAGTGCAGCATAATACAACAAATAAGCTCTCCCGTCAGACCTCTGATGCTGTTTTCTTCCCTCTGCTAATGGGTCACCACTGTGGGCTTTTTTATTGTACTGTATATGGACCCAGTGGAGGTCTGGAATGATACTAAGTGGTTTGCAGAGTGCATGCTCATACTAATGAGACCTGCCTAGCCTGCAGCTGGCCAGTAAGTACTGATGGGAGCCACCACAGAGTGCCTTCTTATAATGTGGACAGAGTTCACCTTGAAACAAGGTTTATCCAGAAGTGATGGAGCCCCACACGCAGTTTATCTAACGAGCCTTAGGGAGGGACGAGGCTGTGTCACCCTCAGGGAGAGGTTACTGAAAGAGGAGGGTGTCCTTTTAATACCATTTGTTGTCTATCTGTTGTTCTCTTTATACAGAGTTTTACATAATGCTGAATATGGCAATCACAGTTTCATCTAGCATGAAATACTAAAGGAATAAGTGACAAATTCAGTTGCTTTTAAAGTTATCTCGCTAACAGACAGACAAACCAACAAATGCCAGCAAAAACATAACCTCCTTGGTGGAGGTAACAACTGGGATTATAGTACCTTTATTTAAAAGCATAAAATCAGTAATTTCTTTGATACTTTGCAATTAAGTAGAAATATTACAACTCTAGTCCTTTGATAAAGTAGGTCAAGGTATGAATTAAAATTCTTTATTTTGTGTTTCGACTGTTGATTTCCTATGATTACATCATAACACTGACCTGCTAATCAGAGAACACACTAAAACAATCAAATGTTAAGTAATCACTGACGTATTTCGCATAATGAATCAGTATTCCTGCAGATGAATACATGGAGACGTCGGACTGTTTTAATTGTTCTCCAACTTCAATGCCTCTCTAAACTTCTCCTCCCTCCCTCAGCCTGTCCATCTGGCCCAGAGTAGCTTCTTGGTGAAGGCCTTCGGCACATCCTTTATCCTCGACCTGGAACTCAACCAGTAAGTCTGCCTGCAGTGCATCCACACATCCCCACCTCAGAGGCACAAGAAGTGTTTAATGTTCATGCTCAAGCCTGCACAGCCTTACTGCCTAGCTTTCCTTATCCGTCTCTCCCGCCCACCTCCAGCGTTGTACAGTTTGTCCTATGTGTTGGCATTATACAGACAAGCTGAGGGCTAAACGACACTTTCAAAGTAAACTCCCTCTCCCCTGCTTCTTACTTGTCATTTGCTCTAATGGATACAATTATGTAACATCTTACTGTGGCTCACGGGCACTTTGAATAAATAAATCCTCGCACATTTAAAGTTTACTTATGAATCAACCATATGTGGAACCACATTCACACAAGTCTTCACTTTTCAGGCTGGTATCATTTTTCTTTGTAGCGGCACTCCAGTATAATGACACTTAATTGCCTCTAATGGCTACATAATCTTGATTTTCCAGACGATTACTGAAGCACTGCAGTCAGGTTGAAACTAAATATTAAAATGATTATTAGGCTTCTCACATGTTTCTTCCTTTTCCCTGCAGCGACCTCCTTTCTACAGATTATGTGGAGCGTCACTATGAGGAGGATGGGCAGCTATCACAGAATATGGTAAGGCTTTAATCACTGTAGTAGTCAGCCAGTGGGAAAACATAGCCAGCCACAGGGTGCAGCAGTCTTTTGTATGAATCCAGGCAGAACAAGTGGATGAATTCATCATTTAACATGTTCATTTTGTCAGAGGTGAAAACAGACTTTTCATTGTCAAGGTAAAGACCCACTGTGCTTACTCTGGCCATCCTTACTTCACACATTTAATGGGAAAAGCACTTTAAAGGTGGGCACACCCTCCCACCCTTTACAGTGCCCCATTCACCAGGCATTCTGTAAGCACTTGCAGCAACGGGTAAGGAGTTGTCGCCACCTCTGTACAGCATTTCTCCAACATGTTGTGAAATTTATACATGGCCCTTTTCACACATGCAACCCTGATATTATCAGGATAATGTCGGGGTTGCCCATCTGGGAAATTCCCTGACATGGTGGTTCATTCTTGCTCCTCTCAGCAGGAGGTATTCCCTGCAGGACGGGGGAGAAGTGATGGGGGTGGGCACCATAGGCAGGACACAATGTCAAAAATGTGCAATGTCAGTGTTCATGATGTGATAGCAGGCAAAGCATTAGAGCTTGAGCTATGATCACATTTTATATCCAAACTTTATTGATACATGTCAAAAAGCATATCAACAGCATCCATAGAAGAGTTGAGAGGAGCACTGTACTGGGCAGAAGTGAATATGAAGCCACATTACAACATGCACAATGATTACCGTTATTTCTCATATATAACACACATTTTTTTGCTCTTAAATAAGGTCTAATTTTCGGGTGCGTGTTATACACAAGCACAAGCAAAATATGTAAAATGTTTCATCTCACCAACATCGCGATCACAACACATGTAATACAAAAGGCCGAAATATTCTCTCTCTCTCTGTGAAACATTACCGCCAAACTTTTGTAATTCGTATAAAACTGACTGTTGAAGTGTTCCAATCCAATTTTTTAGGTCTTAATTAGTTTACCTTTGTGTAATGATCGTGTAATTCTCAGCTAATTCTCATAGCTGCGCTGATTGGTCGAAGACATCGGCATGTTGATATCTGCTGTCTGATTAGTGCATGCTGTAAGACTGTGCATGCTCGGGCAGAAATCGAGTAAGTGCACATGCGTGAAGCAAAAGGTATTTCCGCATCCGGTTGAGAGAGAAAATTGTGTACAGTAATTGTTGTGAAAATACTGAAATTTCATTGATTAAAACTTTGAATAAAGGTAATTTTTGAGTTGTCTGAGACAGTAAGGTTTGGACAAAATGTGGGTGCGTGTTATATTTAAATACAGCGTTTTTCCTGGAAAAAAAAATGTATACTCATATTTAATTGGGATTGGGGGGCAAAAAAGCTGATTGGGACATCGCTAGGCACCACTTTGTCCACAGGGGGCACCAAGATCCTTGCTGCAGCATAACTAATGTGTGAGTCCTGAAAGTGCAAGCAGTTGGATTATGTTTCTTTCAACAGAGAACGGTATCTGTTTTCATTTTTGGATGAGACTGCAGTGAAAGCAGCCACAAACCACATGTCGCTTCATAAAATTAACCTTACTTGTACAATCTAAACAACAACTTAAGCTCAGTTGGATATAGCAACTGCTGTACCTTCGAAGAGGATCCAATAAAAGCACTGTCCCTGAACTGAGCTCATAAGACATCGGGCACGGATGTCTTATGACTTCTCATGTGGCTTCAGTAATAAGATTTTGACAGGGTATCATATTTTTTTGGGGCTAGTGACACAAAAGTAAACTGCATACTGCAGCTTCCAGCAAACCAATCTGCATCTGCCCCCAAGGTAAAAAGTGCAGGTTGTGTTTAATTTACAGACCTGAGGGGAAATGATTTTTTTGTCTTAGTTTTGATAAGTAGATAATGATGCCTATTTTCCATATCAAAAATGTTCTGCAATTTACTTTCGTGCGAATGTTGTAAACCTAATTTCTATCAGAGATGTAAATAGTGATCAATATTTTTTCTCTCCTTAATGACAGACAGTTTGTCATTAATGTTTTTTTTTCCAGAGCAGTGAAGCAGATACTTCTTTCTCTACTCTGTGTAAAAGAACATTTTTCATAGGCCCACTGTAAAACCAAATAGAATCAATAGTATTCGCACTTCTTATTTATCCTTAGAGCATAGAGATAACGAATATTAATGCATTCTGATGTCTAATGTAAATAGCCATGAGGATGTTTTGCTCTGTTGTAACCCAGTGTTAACTCATGCCTCGCTGCATTTGTCATTACACAAAACTTATTACATTTCTAAAAATGTGTCTAAATACTCGACTCTTAAACTATCGGAGGAATGATTCCCTCCTCTGCTTTATTCAAGTCTCCATCCCTCCCTATTTCCGTCCCTTTATTGCTGTCTTGCCGTCTCTGTTTCACTGCCAAAGACCACCTGACCAATCATCACACAGTTACCATGGATACCAGCAGCAGCAGCAGCAGCAGCAGCAGCAGCTTGGGTCTCTCGTGTTATGTAGTGAGGGGGTTTCAAATTATTTCCAGATCTCACAACCATCCTCTGCCCTGACCTTTGTTCATAAACTTAATTCAAAAAAAATACTGCAGTAGCTTAAAGGCTAATGGGACAAATATATCAACATGGAAAACGACTCAAGAAACAAACAACCTATATGTATTGTGTATAATATGTATATATTATATTAGTTTTAATCAATTAATGTCAAAATGTTGCTGAATAGTCGTTGAATTGGCTTAGATAACACTTATTTCAGAGAACAATGACAATCAATTGCTCAGGCAGATATTGATTAAAATCATTTACAATATCTGTATGGCTTAACTGCCACATTCCCTCAACATATGCACATATCAGCACAATTCAAACGTTCACAGTTTTGATAAATTACGCTGCACAATTGCTCATATGGGCCCCATCCTATTCTGTATGCTGGAGTAAGAACAGTGTAATTGCAGCCCCCTCCCCCCGCCACTACTACCATCTCCATCTTGATTCATTTAGTTTCATCGATGAGCCAATAAATTCCTCCTGCTTTTGTGCGTCACTTTTTTTATTGGTCCCTCTGGATCTTTGAAATTGCTTTGAGCGTCTGACTTGCTCATTCAAATTGAATCTCAATGTAACACGAACAGAGATTGAATTGAATCAGAGACAAGGATAGAATTGATGGGGGCTGATTTGTATGTACGTGTCATCGTCCCTCTAAAAATGACACATCTGGTGTCTGACATGAAGCATATTTTTTATTTCAGAAAAAGTGATCTGTGTTGTGTAATTGCTGTGTTAAACTTGGCTGCTGTTTTTGATCTAGTCTTGGGATGAAAATACACATTGGTTTTAATCACATTTTGGTCATTTTTTGTTCTCTTAAGTTAAAGTCTAGCTCAATATAATTTTTTCTTTGAAATAAATACAAACCCAAAACCCAAATGGGAGACCGGTCTGGACTGCAGGCAGGCCAGTCTAGTACTCACACTCTTTAATACAAAGCCATGCTGTTGTTATACATGCAGAATGTGTCTTGGCATTGTCTTACTGGAATAAGCAAGGATGTCCCTGAAAAGACATTGCTTTGATGGCAGCAGATGTGCAAATTGCCCATGCCATGGGCACTAACACACACCCATATCATCACCAGATGCTGGCTTTTGAACGATGATAACAATCGGGTTGGTCCTTTTCCTCTATAGTCAATTTGGATTGTGAAATTGTGAGACCACGGCACACTTTTCCACCTTGCAACAGTCCTCTAAACTTTGACCCAGAGGAGCCAGCTGCATTGCTGGGTGTTCTTGATATATGGCTTTGCATTTGCATTGTAAAGTTTTTGGGGGTTTTTTTCCAACTTTTTTTATTGGATTTTGCAGGAGTGTAAAATTGTATGTCAACATTTATGAAGAGTTAAAAAAAATCCTTTTTTATTTAAAAAAAAAAACAACTGAAAAACAAGGTGGTCACTCAAATATTGCTGCATACCCAAACAACTAATAAACAACAAAAACAGCCACAAGATAATTAATTAATGAGAAAAATTTGAAAAATAAATAAATGCATAAAAATAATAATAAAATGTGGGACTGGGACAGAAATAAACATAAAAAAAAAAAAGAAGGGAGACACATCAGTCTAGTAATCGTAAACTGCCAAAAATATAGCAACAGACATCCCAAATTAAAGTAGCGGCACATGACCCTCATCACAATAGGAATAACCCATCTGCCTCTCTAAGCTGTTTGAGTCATGTCAGTCAGGGGTGAGTGAAAAATCCGTCTTCTTAACGAATTGAAAAAATGGACCCCATAAGCATTGTAAAGTTTTAACTTGCACTTGTAGAACTGTGTTAACCGACAATGATTTTCCGAAGTGTTACACGTGGTAATATCCTTTATAAAATGATGTCAGTTTTTAATGCATTGCAGCCTGAGGTTTTCAGCCTTGTCACTTATGTGCAGAAATTTAAGCAGATTATTGCAATTGTATGTTGAGAAATGTTCTTTCTAAACTTTTGGACTATTTGCTCACAATGTTCCTCATAGAGTGGTGAACCTCACCTTATCCTTGCTTGAGAATGACAGAATCTTTCAGAGATGCTCTTTTTATTCTAAATCATGGCACTCATCTGTTTACAATTAACTTGATCACCTGTGGAGTGTTCAAAACAGGTGTTTATTGAGCATTCCTCAACTTTCCCAGTCTTTTGTTGCTCCTGTCCCAGCGTTTTTGGAACATGTTGCAGGCATCAAGTTTAAAAGTGAGTTGATATTTGCAGAAAAAAGCATGAAGTCTATCAGTTTGGACATTATCTTGTCTCTGTTGTGTGATGAATTGAATATACATATATTGAAATATTTGTAAATCATTGAATTTCGTTTTTATTTACGTTTCACACAATGTCCCAACTTCATTGGAATTGTGGTTTGTAATTGGCCAAATGCTATTTTGATTAAAGGCCTTCTTATATTTCACTCACACTGATACATGATTTATACGTTAACTGAGGCAAAATAAACTGTTAGTTGCTATTTTTTTTCTTTTTGTCACGGAAATAAGTGACTATAATATATCTTAATTATGAGCAGACTTTCACAATAGTCATATTGTCTGCCTATGACAAACACAAAACACACATATAGGTGGAGGCTGTACAGCTATTTCATAATTAAGCCCAGGAAGAAAATAGCTGAATAATTTAAGAGCCATTTTCTTTAAAGAGGTGCATTTCCCTGTAAACTGAAAATTGTCATGTTCTTGTGCTCCACAGTACCTTTACTGACTGGTACCTGTATACCTAACAGACATTATGATGTTGTAGTTAGTCATAATTAAGTTTAAAGAATAAACAGTGGCTCTATGAAAACATTTCAAGTTACAGATGTCCTCTGTTGGTTTGATGATCAGCAGAGCTCTTGTTTGACACCATTCACACTCAGAGTAAAAAATGCTTCTCTTACTCACCTAATGTCCTGTATATATGTGCCTACTGTAGCTATTGTGCTGCTTCTTCCTTTCACTTTTCATTACCTTTTATTCTTTTATTACATTTTCCCTCCTGCTCTCTGACCATAACGCTGTGTCAAAGTCCAGACATGCAGGCTTTTTAATTCACTTAGTGTTTATGATGATGCTAGACGGCCTTGTGTATTTGCCTCCATTTGTGCAGGCAAGCATTTTTTCCTAACCTCTCACATAGTGCCACAGTGGCTTTCTTGTCCTTGTCCTCACAGCCTTGATAATATTTCACCATTAACCCGTGATTTATTACCACACAGCGAGGTTTATTCAAAGGAGCGAGTGGCAATTATTTCAAGCACATACATCCTCTCTGAAAAGTGCACTTAGTCTCTCCAATCCAAGTGTGTCTGCTGTGTCAGGCAATTTGATTTCCTCCATTTAGCCCTGTAATCCTACCTTTTATTTATTTATTATGTTCCCCCCTGACTAAGTGCTGCAGGCTGCCTCACTATTCTGTATGAATGATTCAGGTCCTTTTTCTTTCTCAACAGGTAAACAGACACTGAGTCCAAATAAGGTTTACAAAAAACAAAATCCATCCCCTGTCAAAAAGAGACTGAATCTGATGTCCACATCATAGGGCATGGTTGTGTCGGTATTTTGTAATACAGTAAATTGCTGATCATGCATGGGACAAAGCATTAGTTAGACTTAAAGGGTTAGTTTGGGTTTTTTTTAATGGGATTGCTTGAGGACCATGACACTAGTAAATATGAGTGCCAATAAAGGAATTTCTGTGCTTTGTACCTTAGGGGGAGATATCCAAGGTCAGACGGTAACAGGTACTTAGCAGTACATGGTGCCTCCGGAAGCCACATAATTAACCCACTTATAGGTTTAAACTACTCAAAAAACTATCTTGGCTGGACAATATGAAACGGTAAGATACTCTACAGCGTTTGACTGTTCCTCGACAAAGCCCCTGTGTTTAGAACTATTTTGTGATGCAATGGAGGGCTACGTATCCTTTCACCAGCAACTCCCTTCAGTAGATCAGGTCACAGTGCTGTTGTGGGGTCAGATAACGGTCACTGGAGCACAGACTGCTATAAATCGCTAAATTTGTCTTGTTTTGAATATGGACATCAGGAATCACCCCCCTGCAGTGACTGAGCGTTGTGTTTGCAGTGTCCTTTTTACCAATCAGGACTATGACGCACGATAGCAGTCTGAAGGTTTAGCAATATGAAAGAGCTCTGACGAAAGGTTCAGGAGAAGCTGCGCTACTAAAACCTAGTTTGTGGACATGGAGTCACAGTTCATGCATCTGCACCACCTGCTCCTCCGTCCTCCATCCCTCTTTCTATCTGTCACTTAATCTGCAAAAGTTCTTCCTCTTTTACTCCAAGTCATAAAGATATCCTCTCATACCCACAACTATGCAACGACATGTTGATGTTACTACAGTCAAAATCACTAATTTTTAGCTCTGTTTTAGTGAAGTTAGTGTTTGTTGTTTCGTCTGACTACCTGAGTAGCTGATGGCGGAGGGATACAGAACCCCTATGTCCCAACATGTAAGAGTTCTAAACACAGGGGCTGTGTCAAGGGAAAGTAAAATGATGTAAAGAATCTTACTGTAGTGTTTTGTAGAGCTAATGAGGTTTTTTGAGTAGTTTAAACCTATACGTAGATTAATTATGAGGTTTTCTGTGGCACGATGTACTGCTATGTACTAGTTTTCATCTGACCCCAAATATCTCCCCACAGGAACAAAGCCCGCAGGTTCCTTTAGTGGCACTCATATTTACAAATGCCATGGTCCTCAAGCAACCCCACTTAAAAAAACCACAAAACTAACCCTTTAAGTCCAAACAAAAAAGATGCACAGACTTATGTGAGAGAAAACAGTTGGCCAAATGGTCCATGACCCGGTGTTTGGAAAACCCTGCTCTAGTATTTGACATGCTATATCAAACAGAAGGCCATGCTAGGATTCCTCCTGGTTAGAAAAAAATGGCTCCAATAACTCTTTTCTCTAAGAGCTGTGAGTGAATTATGTGATGGATCGAGGATGCTGTACTTGAAAGACGAGCAGGTCAGCCTTTGATTTTTTTTATTAACACAATGATAGCACCCTGTGTGATCAAAGGAGTACATTTACTGTGGAGAAGCCTTAATTGTTATTTATTAGTTATTAATGATGTATGTTAGTGTTAGATTTAAAAGCCTTGACATGTTTTACTTCCAGTTCAGACTAAAGGTTGTCCAAGCATAAAGAACTGCAACTCCACACTGCTTCTTTTTGTTTCGGTCAGTCAGCTGTGCCAGACAACAGCAGGCTCAGTTAGCAGACATGACTTATTGGGGTCCATTACAAGCGTCTGAAACTGACCCTCTCTTCACACACACATGAACAAACACACACATATTACCCCAAACACTGCATGTATGAAAAGACAGACTTTACTCATAATGTACTTGATAACTTAATAAAAAATACCCGAACCACAGTTCTCTCCTCTATGCACATTTTTAATCTTTAACATCAACTGTTGTTTACATCAGGACACATGCACGTGATGCTTGATTGACGGTGTTGAGTCTCCTCTCCAGCTGTAGTAATCTGATCATTCCTGTACTTTGAGAGGGAGTGTGGAAACACTAGATTGAAAACATGATCACCCTGTTTGGGCTTTAAGAGGATTTTGAATAATCAGGTAAACTTATCTGTTCAGATAGCACCTTAAAGCTGTCCTGGTAGACTCGGGATACCTGCTGAAACTGGAGAAAACATTGGCAAAATATAGATTTAATTAACTTTAAAGGAGATAAGCAATATCTTGCTGAGTTCCTTTTAAACTTATCTGAGATTAGTGCTGATTTTTTGAGTCAGAGTTAAAGCCTTTTTTTCCTCCAAATTTACTGCTGGTTCATAGATTTCCTAATCTGAGGGGCTGACACATCACACAGCTCACCATGTTGATTTCAGATGCTGTCTGATAGATGCAAAAAGAAGTAGTTCTTTAAGTTGGAAAACCTGCCCATGGCTCTGCTCTTACTGTATGAGTGAATGTAGTCATTTAATCAGTTCTTCCATATCCCATTTCCGACAATTCCTGAAAATTTCATCCAAATCCGTTCAGAACTTTTCTAGTTATTGTGAACACAAACAAACAAACAAACAAACAGACAGATAAACGCCGGCAAAAACATAACCTCCATGGCGGAGGTAATTAGCTGCAGTATCAGTAAGTCTTTAGTTCATGTCCTTTTAAATGTGTGCAAAATGAAATGTTATGGTCGTTATAACGGTGGAGGTTATTATTTTGATACAGAAAATTGTTGTACTTGAACGTATTATTCTTAAACCAGAGTTTCTTCATCTGATCAATATTATTTCACCCTTCCTCACACAAATACATGAACATAATGTGCACAGTATTTCCATGCTGAAACCTAACTATGCCGTCAGGTCTTGGGTTTGTTAAATTTTCCAGGATGCCGTGTCAAGGAGTGGTCACTGATACTCACCAGGTCTGCTTTAGGTCTCAGGCTGACAGTAAATACGTGCCCAGCTTGTATAGAAAGACCAAGAGATCACAACATTAGGGTCCCACAATCTGTGTTTGGTTTCATGTTTTCAACATATTACAGGTTGATGTGGAATTGAGTGTCTCACCGTATGTTTTGTCTGTATCCAGGGTGGGGAGCACTGTTACTACCATGGACGAGTGCGGGGATTGCCTGGCTCCTGGGCTGCTCTCTCCACCTGCTTCGGCCTACGGTACGTCAAGTACTCTGAGTATTTACTTAACCTTAACTTACCTTGCTAAATTCAAACCCCCATTTTGTAATGCATGTCAGTCATGAACTAAATGTGCTCCTGTGCTTATCCATTATGTTTTGGAGGGGATGTGAAGTATTTTCCAAGATGACCTGTAGCTTAGACAGCATCCTCCTCTCCAACACTGCTGTCAGAGAGTCCAGCTGCACCCCCACAACATCACTGGCCTTGCCTCAGCCTCAGCTCGTTCCCAATCAACCCCTGGAGTGGTTTATTTGCAGCAAGAACACAATTGCCACAGCAATCAACATTATAGGTTGTTGGGTTCACTTATAACTGCTCAACACTGCTGTAGTATTAACAATAATCGCATTACAGCTACCAGGTGACCAGGCTGTTAACGAAGTACTGATTAATATTAATGTTTTGATCCCACAGAGTCTCTTTCTGTGCACAGACACAACATACATGTAAATAGCAACAGGTTTAACATTACTCAACGTCTCTACAGTGGATCATCACAGGACTCAACGACATCCTCCAATTCAAAAACTCATTGAAGACTTTCATACTGTTGTAGTTTAACTTGTTCAAGCAGGAGAATACATTTCTTAACTTTGTTTATCCTGCTCTCAACTACCCTGATTCACTGTCTTTTTCTTTGTGGACACCTATGTATGTGTTATGTTGAAATAAGTTTCCATGCTATCTGTTGTCCCATAGGGGCCACCGGTGAACACTAAAAGCCTGTTTTCTTCGTACATACAGTTTTACACTTACATCATAAGGCATATCACACACTGTTAAATATGCTTATCAGTATAATCTTGCATCAGACATTTAAAACCCACTATTGCTATATAATAGTTTATAGGTAGTTAAACCTGCCTGCTTTCTTCCAATAATGCACAGCACATCTCCAACTCATAGGAATGCTGACTCTGAAATAATGACATTAGGCCCTTCGAGACGGACTCAGCCTGCTTCAAAATATTGCCCTGTGAACTTGAATCGATCCAAAGGGAATATCAAATTTGTTGCGCTTTTTTCAACTGAATCAGAAAAAAATAACCAAGCTGTTGTTTGAAGATTATGAAGATTTGATGAAATTATCAAGATTTTGCATATCTGGTAGTTATTAGAGTCTGTCATGCTAATGCACAGAAGCTAAATGGTGTTTGATATTTATGTCTATGTCTGTTCAAAATCAAGAAAAGTAGACTGAAAAAGAAAGCACATAAATATTTAACTTTGTATTTCATGGTGATTGTTCCCTTAAATTCCTCTCTTTCTGCCTACCGGTCCTGGCTGCCGTCCAATCATCCACCTCCAACACCTCCGAGGAACACAAACAGCCTCAGGCGTTTTCTGACATACTTCTGTGTTTTGTTTGTTTCAGAGGCATGTTTTCTGACGGAAACTTCTCATACGGGATTGAACCCGTTGACAGTGGAGAGGTGAGTCAAGATGGACTGCCCGCATGTCCAGTTTCATGGCACCAAATCAGATACAATGTCATGTTAAAGGTCACTCAAAGGTATCACTGATTTCATTAAGTCATCAAAAAGTGGTTGAACTCTTTACAATGTGACTGTGCTTAGTCTCACTTTCTCCCTGCGTCTCTATATCACCGTTAGACTTACCGTCAGTCCAGTCTGTGTTATCCTATCTCTGATCCGCAGTATGGAAAGTGTCAAGTGGACACACGATCCATGAGGAATCAGGAAGGAGAAAAACAAAATGTTTACAAGGCTCTTTGGATTTATCTAAAATGTCAGATCTGATAAAATATATATGTGTAGCCTCAAGAAATGACATACAACAGAGTGGTCAGAGGGGATGGGGTGAAAATGTTCAGACTGGAAGAGGCCAAGCTTTTTTTTCCATTAAGAGCCACAGTAATCGAAGTGCAGCTCAATTACATAGACTGCAGAGATGGATCAATGGCCTCCCAGCTCATCTTCAAGCTCCCTCCCTCTCCCCCTCTCTCCTCGGCTCCATATCTCCGATGGGTCAATTTCATAAAGTATTTATCCCCCGCTCCAGTGTACCACAGTGTCCAGTGCCGTTATTGCCATTATGACAGTTCTAGTCATTGATTAATTATGCACCAGAGCACTTTCTTTTCCCGTGATTCGTCTCTCTCCCTCAGTGGACATGGTAGTGGGTTTTCACTCAGAGGAGCTAAAAAAGGTTGGGCAATGGGTGATTTAACAATTTCATGGCTAGAACTGTCACTACACTTCCAGAAGGTAAGATTACGGTGCTCTTTCTATCCAAAACGGGCTTATATATGACCCTCAAAAGTTATCCTTCAAACCAATTCCTTTTGCTCCTCTGAATATGGGTCAGGGTGGTAGCAGGCTAAGTAAGATGACCCAGGCACCCTTCTACCATCTGAACGCTCTAGCCCCTCCAATGGCATCCCAGAGTAAACCCAGACCAGAAGGGAAATGCAATCCCTCCAAAGAACCAGTGGTCTTCCCCAGTTAGACATGCTGGAAGACTTCCAAGGAGGAGACCATGAAGAGATGCACAAATCACCTCAGCCAGCTCTTTTTCATCTGAAGGAACAGCAGCCTTACTTCAACCCTGGATCTCCATGCTCCTCACCCCATTCTCCAGGCTTAGTCCAGCCACTTTGGGGAGGACACTCATTTCAGCAGCCTTGATCCACAACCTGATTTTTGTCATGACCACTTTGTCAAGAAAGCAGTTACTTGAATTAGCTTTATTTGCATTGTTTTTAATTTGATGGTATGGCTCTGATTGTGCTCTCCCTGCCCTTCCACACGCCAATATCGGAGGCCCTAAGCAGAAACAACACTCTTTCCTGCCCTCCTTGCAGCCCACAGAGAAAGCATGAGGCAGGGAGAGAAGCAGCAAACCCCCCCCTGAGCAAGCATCAGTGTCAGCTGACATTGATTAAGTCAGAGAAAAGCATAAAGGAGGAGCTGGGGTGGAGGAGGGTTGCAAAGCAGTTTGCAGCTGGAGCAATGAAGAGTAGGCAGGCTAGAGCAGCTCACTTAAAGCTGTCTGAGTGCATTTAGCTAATGGCTGCTTGGAGGCAAATAGCTGGCTGTCAGCAGTGGCAGGCTAGCTTTGATCCACTGTTTAACAATGGCATGCTAGCACTTAACTCTGTGTTCTGCCAGAGCTAACGCTATGCTCCATTGTTTTCAGTCACCAGGTTTATGACCAGACGAGGGTTTGAATATAGATCAACAGGAAAGTCAAAAGCTTTGCCCTCAGGCCCAACTCCCTCCTTACCAAAACGGTCCAGCTTAGGGCTGAACAAAACTGGAAAAAAAATGTACATTGTGATATATATTCTTATTATGCTACATATGTTGTTTTTTAAAGTAAATACAAGGAGACTGCTGAAGAAAAATGCAGCTTAAGGTGTTTTTGCACATTATTTTCAAACAATTCAATTTTCATCTCTTTATGACACTAATAGCCCTTTTCCACCAGCACGCCTTAGCCCTACTCTACTTTATTCTACTCAGCTCCACCCGGTTTGCGTTACGTTTCCACCCGCACGGTACCTCCTAAAACAAACCAGTTTTTAGTACCTACTCTGCTCTGGTTCTAAGCGAGCTGAGTCGATACTAAAAGGTGACGTCGACCGACTGCCAGCGACTGATTGGTCAGAGAATGTCATTACCGATGAGTCATGAGCGCGACGAGCTAGCTAACATGCTAGCGGTAGCTACCATTAGCTTACCCTTGTACGTCTTTTCATTGCAGCTCGATTGGTCCCGTCCTCGGTATTTCTTCTCGCCGCCTGCAGCCTTCTTCTGCTTTCCTCTTTCATTCGGTTTGTGACAAAAAGCCACAGATCGAGCAGCAAGTATACTATTGCCTCCAAGTCCTCCATTGTTTTGATTGTTGTGTCACGCAGTGTCGCCCAGCTGTTTTATGGCGACCCCGCCCCCGCTGGGCAGGGAACCGGGCTGGTGGAAAAGCAGCACAATGCGAGTAGAGTAGTGCCAGGTAGAGTCGGGGAAAGCCGAGCCACGTAGGGTAGGGCTTAGACGTGCTGATGGAAAAGGCCATAAATGCCTTCTATGTAGTTAAAATATAAATTATTCGTCTTTTTATCCCACACCGACAACTTTTAAATATAAAGCCTTCATTTTCACTGTGAATGTCATAACCTCAACTTTTTTCTATTTTGTCTCTTTTTGTCTCTCACTGTTACTTTTGACACCTCACAGAAGAACAGTGACCACATTATATACCGCATGCCGAACATCAACCTCTTCCCACCCTCTTGTCCAGGTAAGACCACTTTAGTGATGTCACCCCTGTTTGTGCTGGTTGCTGGGTAGATTGTGTCTTCACTGCAAGTGAACTTTGGTCAGAAGCAAGCCAAGACCACCTCATTCAAGCGAGGTATGCCAAACAGGGAGCGCCCACTTGTATCAAAGCAACTACCTTAAAATAAAGAATTACCTTACACAATAGACATTATAGACAAGGTTTTGAAATAATATCATAAGAGATTTAACCTGCAAATTGCTCTTTAAAGCTTGATGATGTAGCCCTTTTCTGGCTTCTGTAGGTAAATATCAAAGTCAGATTTTGTTAAAACTTTGCAGATGTAGCTTGTTAAATGAAACTCCAGATGTTGCAAATGCTTCTTGTCTTTGCTTGTCTGTAGAGGACATGTTCAGCCCTGTCCCTGAGACTGAGACATCACAAACAATCCAGTGTGACATAATGCAAGAGCTTTTATTTTTTTGAAGAACTGTCTCACCCAGCATCTCATCATGTCCTCCTCGCCTCCTTTAAATGTCCAATTTCCTTCCTCTCTTCCTCTCATCTTTGTCCCTGACACTCGTCTTCCTCTCATCTCCTTCCTCTTCTTCCTGTCACCCAATCCCGGCCACCCTCCCGCCTCATACCCATCTGTGACACTTATGCTCTCCCTCTCCTCATCTTCTCTCCTCTGCCGGCTGCTTTATTGATTCCTACTGCAGATCAGTGCACTAAAAACTCACACTGACACCCAGACTTTGATTGATGACAAGACATTTTTTCTCTCTCCATGCATACATTTCCCAGGATGCTCCATGAACAGAACAGAAGCAGAGGGGGGGACAAAGGGCCATAATGAAGGAGAGAACGAGCTGACAGAGGGAGATGACCGGTCTGAAGAGCTGCAGCCCATCTTTAAAAAAGGCCTGAGACGCTCAAAGAGACAAGTCAGTTCTCAGAAATTCTCCTTCTTTTCACTCTCAGATGGTATGCCAGAAACACAAGTGTCACCACGAGGGAAACATCAGAGTCAAAATATGCAAACACAATTAAGATTTTACACAGAAGTCTATCAGCGGGAGCCAAATCTCTCCGCATGCTCACAAATAGAGCATCTCAGCTGTCATGATTTTACTGGAGTCTGTTACAAGAAAAATGCTTAAAGCCATCTGAAAGCTCAATCTTTTCTACATCTTTAGGAACGCTAGCAGCATATTGAATATTTGATTAGTCCATAACATATTAAAGAAATCAAGACCTTATTTAAAATTTCATTGTGATTCTTTGATAGCATGTTAACAAGTGCTGGGCAATATATCAATTAAACCAATTAATTTTGATTTTCTGTTGCAGAAGATTTCAAAAATAAAAATCATGATTGTTTTCCTTGATTTACACCATAGTCTGTTTTCACTTTTAGTTAAAATCCTTCTACATGTTTCCTCCCAACAGATACTCATCAACAATTTGTATGTTGTAGCATCGTTTACGGATAGAGATCCTTTGAACTGTTTTATCACAGTAGGCTCTGTCAATTTTTGCATAAACTGTCGGAAAATATAACTGTACAAAAAATACTGTAGAAAATAATAAATAAATAACTAGGAAGTGAAAATGAAAAAAACAACAACCAAATAATAAGGCTGATATGACATTAATGTTATATTTAAGTGTTTTTAAAATCCATTACCTTTACCAAGGAGGTTATGTTTTGCCGGTGTTTTCCCATTTGTTTGCTTGTCCGCCCATCTGTTCATCATCTGTGATCAGAAAAAGATGGATTTTGCTGAAATCTTCAGTGTCATATCAAAACATACACATTTTGTTTTGTCATATGTAGATAGCCACAACAAAAAAGTTACCTTTCTACAGATTTATTTGTAAGTAGAATTTGATCAAGTTTTAACTTTTTTTATTGAAACATCAGTTTCAGCTTCTATGTTGTCCACAGGCTCAAATGTCTGTCTTCAGTGGTCTTGTGCTCTGGGCTTTAAAATGTGGCCTCAACAGTAGGGATTCAGGAAAGTGGATTTTTACCGATATCTGATATGCTGATAATTCTGAACTCATAATCACAGATACTGATACAGATACTTCAAGAGCACAAAGTTGTATTCAGCATGACAGTCTACTTGTGTCGGTAACGGATGTAAAACAAGAAAAAGTTTGACTCTTGAATAAATGAAAGTTGAAATAGATTTTTTAAATGTACCTGTGCAATTCCAGTAATTCCCATGCAAAGTTTCCAACTTTGAAAATTCCTGGAATTTTGCAACCCTATTTCTAACAGATCAACTTTGAGGACAAAATGTTCACTTGCTGCCGCATATATCCCACCCACTAACAGGTGCCACAATGAAGAGATGATCAGTGTTTTTCACTTCACCTGTCAGTGGTCATATGTTATACATGACCGGTGTAACTAACTAGAAGTGCTCAAAGAGCAAAAGCATCCACCAAGGCATTTATAGCATTTTTGGTCGAGTTATCATCAAAAATGTGGAAACTTGTCACACTTGGTGCCATTGGCAATGAACTTTTTGAATTTTAGGGTCAAAGGTAGAGGTCAATGGGTCTCACGTTCGTTAGTGTTTCTGCCCTCTACCTTTTAGGATTTTACATGGAAAGGGCTTGAATATATAATTACAGACGGTTAAGTGTGAGCTGACTCAAATGTAGCTTTCTTTCTTTTATAGCTCCTGAAGTAATCAAATACAAATGGAAAGATTTATCTTTCAGGTGCCGAGCAAATATTGAGCTTGTTGAATGACTGAATGATTGTTGCTTTCCAAGTTGTTGTTGCCCTCTGAAGGACGGCGTATAGAGTTTCAGCAGCATCAGCGTGTGTGTGTTTATGTTCGCGTGTGTGTGCTCAGTGTGAGTTATGCGTTCACCTGCAGGCTTTGTGTGTGTGATTTGTGTATCTGTTCATCCTGTGTGAAGGTGAATGTGACTGCAGACTCAAACGTGAGTTTCTTTTTCCTCTCTCTAGGTGCGGCGAGGTCAACGGACTGTTCAGACTGAGACCAAATACATCGAGCTGATGGTCGTCAATGATCATGAACTGGTGGGTGTGGCACTTCAAGCTCCAAGAATTCATGATCAGTAGAGTGAAAACATTAGACACAAAGACAGTAACAGTGTTTTTCTCCTCTTGTTAGTTTGTGCAGCTCCGTCGCTCTGCCTCTCAGACGAAGAACTTTGCTAAAGCCGTGGTGAACATGGCTGATGCCGTAAGTGGAATTACTGTTGGAGAGTAATCTGTTATGTTCTCAACATATTATCTGTTATTTTTAAACCATGGCAGTGTTTCATAGTGGATCTATTACAGGAAGTCTCTTGAGCTTGCTCAGGCTAGTTTCCACATTTCACAGCTTTCTGGACTGGGACATCTGCCATCTTTTATTCACAAAAAGGCTAAAGCTTTTTGGACAGTCTTTTTTTTAATGATCTCAGGACTGGTCTTAAATTGAGCTATGATTAAGAGTATATTTCTGGTTCATTGCCCATCACAATACAGTGACTTTTATCTCTCTGACTGTCTGACCGCTTCCATGACCCCCTCTCTGTAATCCTTGTGAGGCTCATGCACAGTGTCTTTCGGGCGTGATGTTCTGCAATTACAATGAATGTCACAGAAGAGAAATGGAGGACAAAATGGTTCCTCCTCTTGTGGGGCCACAGCACTGTGTGTGTGCATGACTGAATGTGTATGTATGTGGGGCCATGCCCTCTGACCCTTAGGCTTCTACATCACTTTAAAGTCAGAGCTATATTTGCAGTTTGTCCCTGCATTCATGTTTGCATCTGATAGTAGTGATCTGAGAGTAAATGTAACAAAATAAAAACCAATCATCAGTATCATCATTGAATATTTGTTGACAAGTGATAAACTGTGGTCAGACCTCACCATCAGCATCGTCTACACTCCATTTCTGTGATATTTTTCTTCGTGCATCAGCAGAACTGTCTTGGTGTATGGGTGTAATGAGTGACTGTGTTAACTAATGACTTTCTGATAGATGTTGCAGTCAAAAGCAGGGGGTGCACCCTTCAGTGCTTCACTTTAGTTAATTAATATTTCAAAGAATACTTTGTTAGTTTATATGTGAGAAAATACAGCCAAAGAAACAAAGCTAACATAAACATACCTATTGACAAAGTCAACCGTGACATCAACTCCATGTACACGGTCACCAGTTGAATAAGTACACCCAACCTATTTTCCTTTTTACTTCAAAAGGAAAATTTATCAGTCATCAGCTGGATGAACTGTTTGTGTCTGTACAGTCTCACACATTGTTTAGATGTTTTCAGCTTTTCTTTTAAACTTCCTGTTTGTTTCTGCTGCTGTGATCAATCTGTCATCTCTCCTCTGCGTCTATACTGAACCCAATGTTGATGTGTTGACCACAGCTCACATCTGTGTCACGTTAATTCTGGATGATGGAGACACGCCATGCCACAGTGTAGTAAACAGCAAATTTATCTCTAGGTTAATGAGTTGTGAAGTGGGCATTGCGGAAAATGATATTGCAGTGTTTTTCAATCCGATAAACTGCATCAGGATGTTAAAGGATTTTTTTATATTTTTGCTTACACGTAAAAAAGGAAATATTGTTTTGAATAAAAACCACATATTTTACCTCGGTAACCTCTTGCTCTTTCTTTTAAATTTGCCTAAAAAGCTTTGAGAAATCTCTGAAAATGTCATTAAAATCCATCAAGAACTAGTTGAGTTATTAGCAGAGGTGTAGGACACTGCCCCATCTCCCAATGCTAACAAATGCCTTAAGAAATTCTGAATCTGCATCCGGATTGGAATCACCATCAAATCTATTCACTTCCTTCTTGTCCCATGATGTTCCCTGAGAATTTTATCAAAATCCGTTCTTAACTTCTTGAGTTATCCTGTTCACAAACTTACTTACAAATGCTAGCAAATACATAAACTCCTTTACAAAGGTAAAAACAGGGTATGTCTGCCGTCCGTCCGCTTGTGAGCAAGACAACTCAAAAAGTTTTAGATGGATTCAGGTTAAATTTTCAGGGAATGCTGGTGATCGCATAAGAAGGAAGCAATACAATTCTGGCTGTGATCAGAATCAAGATGCAGATCCAGGATTTTTTTTAACAATTTCTTAACAGTGCAAGATAGGGCAGCTGTCCTCATCCTTGACATTAACTCACATGACAATGTTGGAAGAGCCTTGGTGGAGGTTTGTGCTCTTGTAGCACTAGTTTAAAATAGTTCATCATGCACAAATGATCAGACATATTTAGTTTAATCTTGGCTGGCATCCAGGCACAAATATTTCAAAAAGGGTAAATGAAATAAGATTGATGCAAAAAAGTCAGCTCCTGCTTTGAGCAGATGACCTGGGTTTGCTTCAAACCTGAGGCCCTCTTTTATGTGGGGAAAAGCCCTAAGAGTCACCCCCAGAGCTAAAAAGAAGTCAAGTTATCAGTGCCGAAACCTGTAGTCCCTCAATCTGCCACTTTAGGCCTGCTCTAATTGTCAGTCTTAATCAATCTTTGTTTGTACAGTGCAAAATCACAACAAATGTTATCTCCTGACACTTTACAGTAGAGCAGGCTGAAGCCATACTCTTCATTTTATAGATATACCTATATGCACACACACATTTATGCATATAAATACACACATATATACATATACATACATCCATAACCAACATGAATCGACCATGAGCACAGCACGAGGCCACAATAGATATCCTGCAGTCACAGTGACAAGACAAATCATCTGTTAAGCAGTAGGAAATCCTGTTGGAATTGTCTGTCTCTAAAACCCTTTTACCAAATCTGTCCACTGTTTCAAAATAGTTTGCACCATTTCTAACAACTGTACAGATCTAGAGGTGTCTAAATCTCCTCCTTTAATTTGTATTGAAAGTCAAAAGGTATGGATATGATCACTTTTGCTTCAGTTCTTTTGACAGATAATGGGGGACAATTAACAACAGGACATCAAAGTAATTTATTTTGTAGCGTCTTGGTCGAATCTAAAAGGTGTTTTTCTGTGTTCCTGTTTCCTTGAGTCCAGATCTATAAGGAGCAGCTTAACACCCGCATCGTCCTGGTCGCCATGGAAATCTGGTTGTCAGAAAACAGAGTCTCTGTGGGTGATGATGCTTTGCTCACCCTGCGAGACTTCATGAAGTACAGGAAGGAGAGCATCAAGGAGCGCTGCGACGCTGTTCACCTCTTCTCGTGAGTTCAGCCTTCTCCTCCTTCACTTCCATTTTTTTCTGTTTTCTCTGTATCTCCTACTTTCACCTATCTCCTACTCCTGCTTCTTTTTATATTTTTTTCTGCTCACCCTCCTCTTCTTTTCCATCCTCTCTCATTTTTTCTTCTCTTCAAACAACAACTCTGTCTTCTTCTTCCTACTCCTTTCCCTCTTCTACCACCAAATTCATGCTCTGTTTCAGCTCCATTTGTCTCTTTATCTTCCTCTCCTTCTTCATCTTCTGTCTTTGACCCTGTACCTAATATTAAAGCTGTCTCCTCATCTTTGCAGTGGGAGGACGTTCATGAGCAGTCGCAGCGAGGCTGCCTACATCGGGGGAATCTGCTCCATCACCAGAGGAGGAGGCATCAATGAGGTGAGAGTCTGACGCTGACTCACGATATTGCACACAGAAATTGTGTAGTTGTGAAAAATGTGTATTTGTAGAATTCAAGATTTTTTTGAGTTCAGGGACAGTTTTCTTTGTTGTTGTTGTTGTTAACTAAGTGTGTTTTTGTGTTACCAGTTTGGCAGTGTGGGTCCGATGGCCATCACGCTGTGTCAAAGTCTGGGCCAGAACATCGGCATGCTGAGAAACAAAGAGAGGCAGGCTGCTGGTAAGAATAACACTCAGTGGGACAAGCTGCCTTTTTGTTCTTTTTACAGCATTCAACAGTGAAACAAACATACCCAGAACATTTCATGACTTGATTGTCCACACTTCTCAGTGGAAGGATTTCCTGCAGTTGCATGTCTGTCAATGGAGGGGTGGGCAATGGGAAAAGTTAAAAGGGGGTCAGCACAGAAAATCAGGTTTAAGTCTGAGTTAATGCTTTTCAGTCTGAGACAGTTTTTGCTGTTTTTTTGCTTACCTGACACAAAAGATATACATCTATTTATCGGCCAGTGATGATCGGGTTGCTCCAGGAGCGCCCTCTGCTGGATCAGGTGGTTCACTGCTCCAGGCGCCCTAATGTGCTGTTTAGCTGTTTATTTTATATTTAAATGGGTATTTATACTTGAAGTACGGAGTTTTACACTGATGCTCAAACATATGTTTGAATATGAAGTATAAAGTGACAGTCCTATGCAACAGGCTGTGTATGTTTTCACCTAAATGGTTATTTATTTCACTCTTTGCTGCAGTTTCTGTCCCAAATTAGGCTTCAGGGTGAATCACCTCAAATTACTCACACTTCAGTTATTTTCTGAACTTGACAAATTTGTCTCTTGTTGACCTCTGGCTGACTCTTATTTTATGTTACCCTCAAGGAAACAAGAGAATAAGAAACTTGCATTTCATTGGTCAACAGACCAGACAGAATTTGTAATTTCTTTTACTGGTCAAAGTGGAGGTCATACAGTAACACTGCTACCCTTTTTACCATGACAGTGTGAGTAATCACTTTTTCATGGTGATGGTATTGAGCATTTGCAGATACAAAATCTCCAAAAAACACACTGCACTTCATGGCTGGATTAGAAGCTCTCTAAAACAATATGTTGGACCTTTAGTTCTTCAAAGCAGCACACCCGTCTCCACAAAGATCTGTTGTAAGTTCCTAAGTTACAAGTCAACAATGGCACCAGCAATGCCACAGAGTTGGTATGGTTGAAAAGAAGTGCTAAAATTTGCAGAGTTTTGTGCATGTGTGAATAGTGTTTATGTGAGTGCAGTTTGTTCAAGATGCTTCAGATTAAACTGTAACTCACTTGTAAATAACTCAGTTATGCCAAAGTAGTACTGATGCTTATGTGATGGAAAAAACTGTACTCCAGTTCCCTCAAGTGGTGCATTTGTAGCAGTGCAGAGCTTTATTAAAAAATGGGGGACAGATGGTCAAATTTTTGTCAAAGTTTAAAGTACCGTGGGAGAAATTTGTCTTGGATCAAAGGGCATTGCTGCAGGGCAGTACAGAGACAAAACATATACTATTAAAACATAAAAAATTAGATATATATAATGAAATCATTGTGCATTAATACATATAGTGCTTCACACATTTTTTAGACAGCAACCCATGTAAGGTTTATGCCACCGCTACCTTAATATAACAGCATTTGTAATTACCCAAATCATTTTTTATGTTTCTGTAATGGTTAATACACCAATATGTGGAAGCTCTTTAACTGAAATGGTGTTTTTAATGCTGAAATATAGTTATTATTGTTATCCATGAATTTTACAAAAGAAAAAATAGGGTAAAGCACATTATTTTTTCTTGATTAAGATGTCAAATTTTTGTTATTAACTTCATTCCTGAGCAGAAAAATAGTTTTAGTGGTTGATTGTCATGCTTGATTAATTTCTGACTCCTCAGAGAAGCTCAGTGTTTTTGAAAAACATCTAAAATATATATATTTTACTACCTTTACTACCTTATAACAGGTAGTCAAATCTGTTGAGCACTGTACATATACATACATGCTTACCCATGTACATGTGCACCCCCATTTTATCTACATGTACACACACACACCACTATGCATACAGACAGTACAATCACCATCAGCAATCACACAGGTACCTTTGTTTTTGTTCATCTTTTGCTAATTGCTCCATAATGAGTTTGATTGAGAAAGGAATGAACATGTGTTTGAGCCGATTATGTATACATAAAGGAACAGTATTGCCACTTTTAACTTAAAATAGTGTTTCCTATTTTTTTATTTATCTATTTATTGATTGATTGATTCATTTATTTGTTTGTATCTTTGCCCAGGAGATTGCAGGTGTCCAGACCCATGGCTGGGCTGTATCATGGAGGACACAGGGTATGCGTTTAATTTAGAATAAATCAATAAGAAAGCTGCCAGTCATAATGTAATAATACAAACAGGGCTTTGGGAAATTAAAATAGAGATAATTTATAGCAGAACATTCCACTGTAGAGTTTTAATATTGAAGATTATTTAGCTTTTCCATTTATGTTATGTTGACTGTAAGTTGAATAGTAACAATAACTTATAAAGGCTAAAACCTGATATGAGTTTGGTCAAAACGTTTTCATATTTTACTCATATTCTTATTTTTTCTAATTAATACTGAAAACTTAACAATAAGTAATTTTAATTCTCTTTTTTCTTCCCGTTCATCAGTTACTACCTGCCCAGGAAGTTCTCTCGCTGCAGTATTGACGAGTATTTGCGTTTTCTCCAGCAAGGAGGAGGCAGCTGTCTCTTCAATAAGCCTAGCAAGGTGAGCTGGTCTGTATTAAATCTAAAGCTTGAATGTTTTCCCAGTTTAGATTAAAGTCTTTGTCAAAGCACCTGTGATGAACTTTTGTGCCAATTTTGCCGCCCTCTGGGCAAAGTGGTCCGGCCTCTCCAAGCTTCAACCTTTGTAAATATATGGGGCTATTCCACGAAGTGATATCTGCTCGACTTAGATCGACTTAACTCAGTTGTTTTGGTTTTCTTTTTGGGATTGTACCTTGCACCTTGTACAGTTTACCACAGTATCACCTCCTGCACGGTTTCAAGCAAACTGAGCTGAGACCAAACATGGTGTGAAGACACTGTGAGCTCTAAATGTTCAGATTATTGCCAAGAGTCAGGGGGTATTTATGTTTTGGTATGCTGTATGACTTCTCAAACTCTCCTCTCCTTAAACAGCTAAAATGCTGTTTTGCTGCTTGTAACTGTCTTTGGAACAAATTTCATCTTCCAACTGTTACAGAAAGCCGCAAAGGGGCAGGCAGCTCTATCGCCTTTGTTTCCTCCTTTGTTTTTGTGTGGATACCACCGTAGTTTTGCACAGTGACACTATGAAAACACTGCATACCTTAAAGAGAAACTCATTAAGTCTGTACTGAAATAAAAAACACAGTAGGTAGCATTTAAACTGTGCAGTTGAGCAGAACTGAGCTGATACCGCAAATGGAAAATCACAAACAGTTACAGCCTGCTTCAACAAAACGCTGCAGTCTGAACATAAAATTTATTGTAAGGCTCTCACTGTACAGGGGGTGAATTTATTTCATTGAGTGCCCTTAATTATTTTATCAAACATTCCTGGTTTTGGATCGTTGTAGATTGATTGACATGGCAGCAAGCCAGAGTCACTTTTGGTCAGCGTCCTAAGACCTGCCTCGACTCGACCTCTCTGTCTTTGAGTAGGTTGATCTAAAGTTTGGTTGAGAGCGCATGTACAGTATGGACATGTCTTTGAAAAGCAAACAGCTGATGTCACATGGCTTTGTCTAATTCTTTCTACATTAATCCTTTTTGATTCTGTGGTATGCAGTGCAAGTGTACACATTGTAATGATCTATTTACATTATTGACCATTTTTATCCTGCAGTTGTATGATCCACCAGAGTGTGGGAATGGATATGTGGAGTCAGGAGAGGAGTGTGACTGTGGATCATTAGTGGTGAGTTCATATGAGTTGCTTTTATTTTCATTAAGTAGAACGAGCCTCTTGGCCTTAATTAAGTTGTCATGATCCAGCACATTCCTGGATGGAAATATTAAGGAAAAAGATGATGACTTTTTTTATGTTGTCAAAATAACTTTGAAGGTTTAAAAGGATAAACTTTTAAGTTTTAAGTTGCAGGTTAACTTTCTCTCCAAATGGAATTTCCTTAATTTAGATATATACATAATCACATTATTCTCTAAAAAGACTTCAGTAATGCAAATGTAACTGCAATGATATGATTTTATAAACTTTTGCCTTGAGTTTGATGTTTTTTTTCCATTTTAATTTTAGCCCGAGTGAGCACTTTGCTCAGGTTAAAATTAAAATGCTCACAATTACTTTGCGTGGTTGTTCACATTGTGATTTAAACATTATAATTTTAATGTGACTGCCATCAGACATCAGTATGAACCATCTACCGACTGATGTGGTGTGAAACCCCCAGAATTTTCATGAGCTTCATCTTACATAACACCATTTCAACCTTGTGGCATTTGGACAGTATTACATTAGACATTAGTGCATTTTCTTCACACCATGTAGTGTTTCAAACCACATACATTTACTGCTAAATATTAGGGCTGCACAATAAGTGAATTTTTGCCTGGTGTCTTGATGTCTGATAAGCTGATATGAACTTACTTTAAGATTACACTATTGATACCAAAATGTTAAAAAAACTGAAAATACCTTCTTTTAGATTCCACTTGCATAATACACAATATATGTTTTTATCAGTAACATTAAAATCAGGCTTCATTTGCCCTTATAAGAGCTACAAACATTGATCTACAAACCTGCTGACAGAAAATCAGTGTATATTTGTTGCTGATACTTTATAATCAAAGTTTATATGCAAAAAAACTGTTGCGTTAAAGCTAACATATACTGCTAAAATATCATCAGTCATTATTGGCAGAAATTTTCATATGCCAATAGTGGTATTTAGCTTGAAAGCAATTATCTGCCAATACCAACATCATACTGATTGGATAAAAAGCTTAAAATTATGGAAAGAATAATGTGTACGCTGAAGAACAAGTTACAGGTTTTAAGAAAATATTGAAACCATTTAACGACTTTATAAAAAACGTATATATAGGAAAACCTCTACAGGGGAAGGATCCAGATAAGACATTGGTTGCATTATCAAAAACTTAGGAGAGAGAAAGAGGGTTGGTAGGGGTGGGGAAATGAATTTGAAATATACCCATTTCTTTGTATTTGTATATTTGTAATGTTTTTAAACTGCCATGTACAATTTTGTACCAATTATTCTGAAAAAAAAATATATAAAAAAAAATGCTAAAAATATTAAAAAGAAACCTTGAAATTTACATTAGAACTATTAGAATTCTAAAATTTGCAGCCATTAGTTCTTTTTTTGTAAGTAAAATGTATGATTTTAAAGCAGATTTTAAAGTGACTATCGGTCATGTCTGTTCTCATCTTCACAGGACAATTTAGTTTCTACACAAACAATCTTGTAATCTATACATGCACTTAAAACTCTCTCTCATCCTTAGGAGTGTGCACGCAGTGGAGCCAACTGCTGTAAAAAGTGCACCCTTACCCATAATGCCATGTGCAGCAACGGGCTCTGCTGCAGGGACTGTAAGGTAAGAACTCACCTTTTCCTGAGTAGCTTTCATTGTCTTTTTTATTTTCTTACATCTCTCTCTCATTAATCCATCTGCTTTCTGTCATCTCCTCTTCTTTGCTTGCTTTTTGCCTTTGTCAGTACGAGCTGAGGGGCGTGACGTGCCGAGACGCTGTGAACGACTGTGACATCCCTGAAACTTGCACAGGAGACTCCAGCCAGGTAAGACGGGCCTCAAACACACTGCTATGTTTCTCCAGATAAAAACTTAAACTATTTTCTCCTTTAGTGTCCTCATAATGTGCACAAACTGGATGGCTACATGTGTGATGCTGGACAGGTAAATTCATGTTGTTTGTTATATTTGACTGCTTCATCTGCTAATTTTAATAAAAGATATTTATTTTACGGTTTGTCCTCCTCCCTCTCTGCCTCAGGGTCGCTGCTATGGAGGTCGGTGCAAGACCAGAGATGGCCAGTGCAGGACTCTGTGGGGCTACAGTAGGTTTAGATTGGATATTAACCTTTATTTTTTGATATAGCAGTCCATGTGCTTGTTAAAACAGGATTCACAAATGAAATCTTACAATTTTCTAGGAGCTTTAAAATTCTGACAATGTGAAGTGAACATAAACTTTGATTTCAGACTCAGCCGACAGGTTTTGCTATGAAAAGCTGAACTCTGAGGGCACAGAGAAAGGAAACTGTGGTTCAGACTCCAGTGGTCAGGGTTGGATACAGTGCAACAAGCAGTAAGTAGAATATACGCTTCTGTCATATCAAGCTTTGGACGTCACTTTACTTTTTTTGTTTTTTGACATTTCTGTCCTCCACTGTCTGTCAGAGACGTTCTGTGTGGTCTGCTGCTATGCACCAACCTGACAGAGAGGCCGAGGTTCGGTGAGCTGCAGGGCAAGCTCACCAGTCTGACCATCCATCATCAGAACAGATACATGGACTGCAGGTGAGGGCCCCCCCCCTCCGGCTGCTTGGTGCTTTTACAGAAGACACACAAGGCATAAATAGCAGACATTAGATGGAGGTCTTGTCTCTACTAACATGTTGATGGAAAGAAGCAGAGATCCAGTCTTTCAAATGGGAATCTCCATGAAATCCGATGTGAAAGATTCTCCCCACCTGTAATGTTTTATTCAGAATGTGCCTTGAATATCTACGGCATAAAATAATGGACTTGGAAGCAATGAAATAATGCAATGGATTCCAGAGACTGTAGGATAGTTTGTTACCTTAATTATCAGTATGCTAACAAGCTATTAGCAATTTATTTCAGTTCAGTTTCAAATGCTGATTGCAAATTGAGACTTTCTTGACTGAGGAAACTTTTTTATCTCACTTTACTACCTCATTAAACTTGGGCTATGTCCACACATAAATGGGTATTCTAAAAAACAGGTTTTCCTTCTAGGTCTTCAAAAATAATCCCATCCACAAAGGTGAGCGTTGAAAACATCCATGTCCACGCAAATATGCAAAAACAAAACAAAACAAAACAAAAAAAACACTCTATTCCGGGAAAATCTCGAGCACCCCATCAGATTTCCGTCATTTTCATATTTGTAATTGTATTTTTGGTCTTAGTCAAACTGGCATGTGAAAGAAAAATAAGTAGCCTTTTATTGATGGCCTAGAATTTTATTTTTATCCTGAAGTTCAACAGGGATATTGTATTCTAAAGCATTTCAATGAGCTTTATGTAACTTTTGTCACATCAGCAATATCATATTGCAATATAATCTGTGAGAGTTTGCCATAATCTGAACTTTCTGTAAACAATGACCCCCCCCCCCCCCCCCAAAAAAAAAAAAAAACAGAGAGCCAACCCACAGAAAAGGTCTTTATGATTTAATGTGATCATCTAACCTGTAGGGGGGGCCATGCCGTACTGGATGACGGCTTGGATCTGGGATATGTGGAAGACGGGACGCCATGTGGGCCAAACATGATGTGTTTGGAGCGCCGCTGCCTCCCTGTCACCACCTTTAACCTCAGCACCTGCCCAGGCTCCTCCACCTCACGCATCTGCTCCCACCACGGGGTGAGTCTGTCCCTGCAGCTGAGTCCTGCCTCCAGATCATTTCATCAAATTATTTTTAAGGTTCACATTAAAGTTTCTGCGATTTCTCCCTTGTGTCCCATTCAGACTTGCAGTAACGAGGTGAAGTGTATCTGTGATCCGGACTACACAGGGAAGGACTGCAGCGTGTTTGACCCCATCCCCATCCCCACCCCACCAGAGAGCCAAGACAAGCACAGAGGTAACACACTGAGCCGTTTGGCCCCCCTTACAGAAACTACTCTTTAGAAACATAACCTGCTGAGACAGAAATCAGGAATTACAAGTTTATTAGAAACAAATTACAGAAGTTGGTTTTTTTACAACATTCCTAATGAACTATAGTGTCTACTGTTGCTCTAATACAGTGATTCCCAAAGGGGGGTGCATGGTCCCTCAGGGGGCCCATAGCTATTTCCGGGCAAGGCTCGATAAAACAATGTGCGCTGTTATGCACTGCTTACAAAGTATTGGCAAATTTGTAAAAGGGGCCTACCATTTACTCGAAACTTCAGGAAATTTTCTGCTCTTTTTTGGTCTTTCTTTGTAATAATGCAGGTAAAACCTCAACCCTGTGGAGAATAATCAAACTAAAGACACCTCCCTTTTCAGGATAGCCTGGCCCAACAGAATATTTATGCTGTATTAATGTCAGAAGTCAATGCTTTTTTTTTTTTTTTTTTGGAAGGGTGGTCTTTGTTCACTTTTGTGTTGTTATTTTTTCTACCTGTGTCTGCATGTACATAGAATAATTATTTCTTCCCAGTCTGAAATAAACTACCACTACTACTAAATTAATGTGTTTAAAGCTGCACAACCAAACAGATAAAACAAAAAAATCAAAACGGAATTGAATCTCCCAGAAATGTACACAAATTACATTCAGATTCATTTTGAACATCTGGATATTTTCTACTCAAACCTTGGCGATTATGGGTACAAAAAAACAAAAGCATGCCAAGAGACTCATATCAAAAACTATTCACATATTTAAAAACCACACAGTTTAAATCTGCAGGATCACTTTGAACAGCAGAAATTTCAAGAGTAATGTTTTGTACCCTTTCCAGAACATATTGAGATAAACTTGGAAAATGTAGGGATTTAGGGCTTGAAAATATTTGGGAGGGCTCGGCAGAAAAAGATTGGAAACCACTGCTTTTATTTTTCATGTGACAACAACTGTTTTTTCTTCTCTACCAAAAGTGAAACATCACTCGACTCGTATTTTATAGCTCTTAAATCCTTTCAATACTCCTCAGTTGGCAGAGATTCCAAGCACAAAACTACACCCAAAAGTATTTTTATTTTTTCCCTTTTAGTCCTTTAACCTGCTGTATTTTTCGCCCTCACTGGCTGACTCCTTCACTCCCACAGGTCCCAGTGGTACCAATATCATAATAGGTTCGGTTGCCGGTGCTATTCTGCTGGCAGCGATAGTCCTGGGGGGAACTGGCTGGGGATTTAAGTAAGAGCTGTGGCATGCCTCCATCTGTGTGCGCCTGCTGTGTGCCTCTGTCAGCTAACACACATGCCTGCGGCTCACTGCTGAATGCTGCTCTGCTTGCTGTCTGATCCATACTCACACCCAGAGACCCTGTAGGTTTATTAATAACACTGCTGGATCTGAAAGATGTTTTTTTTTCTTTTATTTGGAAGACCATCTCTGCACCCAAAAAGAATAGATAGGAAAATTGTGAGATCAAAACTAATAGTCATCACAGATGCAAAGCTGATTCATGAAATTGAACTGAAATAGCATGAATATGAGATTTTTTCAAAAAGTTGTAATTATAAGGTGAAAGTGATAATTATGATAAAATGCTTAAAGGAAGAGATTGAAGGTCATTCTATTATAAGATAAAACTTAAAAATTAGGAAAAAAAATGCTGCAATAATAAAATGAAAAGTCAATGTTATTTAGAAAAGCAGAAATATAAGATAATCAAATGTACAAAATAGAGTTAATACTATGGGATAAAAGGTCAAAATAATGGTAGTATGTCAAAAATCAGAAACAGATGCAAGTATGACATCAAAAGATAAAAAAAGACTACTATTTTTCAATTGGAAGCACCAACCAATGACAACACAAGCCCAAATTATTCTTCTACAGAGCCTCATCGCAGAGACAAAACCCAGATAGGAGCAAATAGCGGATCCATGCTGTCAGACGCTCTGCTGTGTATTAAAGTTACAAAGACTTTAAACCAAAATTTCCAAGTCGTCCATCTGCGTTGCCTTCGGTCCACACAGCGACTTTGCTGTGACCAAAGATGCATATCCTCACCCATTGGAAGCACATTTAAAGCACTGCACAGCCCTGATTAACCTAAAAAACAGGAGAAACAGGAGAAACATCACACGTAAACAGGTAAAATTGCCTGCCTGATGTTATTTTACTGTCTTCATCAGTATTATTTTCACCAGATCGGCTGTATTTTGAAATTCTGGAAACTCTAAGAACTTGTTTTCCTGTTTTGGGTTGATGTGCATGCTACCCAAACAGCAGAATTATTGATCCAAACACATTGAAATTATGGAAAACTGAGTTTTATCCTGGCATTGGTGTAAGGGGAAGTATTCTCCACTTTCACGAAATGCAAACACAGAGTGGTGTTTTGACAAAGACTTGTCTTCTTTACAGTGATTTAAGTGGTGACATGAGTGCTAAACAAGGTTTTAAAAATAGTTTAACGTATAGTTAACATTTTCAGTGGGTGTTCACATGTTGAGATGAACATTTAAAAGCCAGTGCCACAGCTCCACACAGTGGTCAAAGAACAGACACTTAAGCCATCCATGCTGGCCATGTGACTGCAAGCTATCAAAAGAAGCATGTAATCCCATCCCCAATGTTTTTTTCAAGACCTTTAAAGCATCTTTAGTAATTTTAGTTTGTTAAATATTTAGCCAAAACTCCTCACTGGAGCGTTAAAACATACCCTTGATTGCAGGATTATTAGAGCCTTATTTAGTAGTGCTAACATGTTTTCCTTTCATAGTTTGACTCACTTCACAGTGCTTAACCTCTTACTAGCTTTGCTGTGGCATGCCTGCAGGATCTAATAGCCAGAATATACCAACTCCAGTCCTTTACCAAGATCTCAGTATTGCAGCTTGTTTGATGCATTAAAAATGCCGGGATTATTAACACCACTGATGCAAGTTCACTGTCAGCAAAGAAGATACATCTGCAAGTTTTTAATGCCTGTGTGATGCTTTGCTCTGGAAGCCTTGGATTCATTGCACGTTTCTTGTTCGAAAAGTCATTCCTGTCTGAAGTTCATGGTGCTGTTGTGTCTTCTCTAAACTTCTATTGTGTTTTTATTTTTCTCTGTCCTGTTTCTCCATTGCACCCCTGGCTTTCTACTGCTCCAGGAACATCCGCAGGGGAAGGTATGATCCTGCGTTTCAGTCCTGATCCAGACATGCAGGCTGTTAGAGCCGATACTTCATGTCAGAAAATGCCATGTGTTTATAGAAAGGCTTTTTAAAATTCTGGCTGGGGACATTTGTAAACGAATTAACACCTGTTTAACACCTATATTTTCTTGTGTAACACATTTTTTTATCCTTTATTTACTATGAAAAATACAAAAGCATCAACCAGCACCACACACCACTGCATTTGTTTTTACAGATCAATCTTCCAGTTAAGAATTTCATTTTTGAATGTGTTTCACTTTATAAAAAATGCTAGAAAGCAATTTATTACTATGGTTTGAATCTTCATTATTTGTACTGCATGCCCCTTTGAGATTTTAACTTTGACATTTTTATTTTATAAACAGTAGTCAATAAATTGTGAAACTTTTCCTTAGTTATTTGCTTTTTTGGTTTTCTTTTGTGCTTTATGATCACTTAACAGTCAGTTGATTCAGGACTTTAAGACCAGGGTGTCCAAACTATTTTCAGTGAGAATACAAAAGGAGGAGTGGGTCACTTTGATACACCTCACCTGAAGTGTATAGAGTAGTGCAGGGATGATGTATTTTTGTTGGCCAATGTGGAACATAGCATCGTGCCCACTGAAAGCCTGTGGAATTTTTTACTTTGTTTTGGATCACTGCTCATAATAAACTCTGCAGCAAACAAAAAGTTATGAAACTTACTTATACTGTAATTTGTGATAATCTTAAGAAACAAGCCTTTTTTTCATGTTTTAAGCTTGAATGTAATCAACAAAAGTAAAAAGCTATTCTTAAGCTACCATCAAATTACAACATGGCAGTTTGACTTGGAAGCAACTACAATATTTCCAGTGTAAAAGATCTTATTGTGACCTATTGTTTGAAAAATACCTCTAATCAAGTTGGTCCTTATGGCTGTGGCAATAGTGCATGAATAGTTGATTAGTAACAGCATTATACATTATATAAGCAAATGCCTGATGGTATGGTTTTGAAGATGTCCCTTTTGGTTTCCAGGAAATTGTGAAGCCATTTTAACTTTTTTCACTCTTTGCTGCCCTAATTTAAATGGTTTCATTTGTCTAAGCTGCATTATTGGGCTTCTCAGATTCATCTTCCCTTTTCTCCTCTTTCTTTTTTTCTCTTCTCTCTCTGTCCTCCTCTTTCTTTCTCTTTTCAGATCTTCAGGTGTCTGAGTCATATCTCTTAGCTGTCCTGTCTACCTTATTCTGTGTCCAGCCTGCTCTGAGGGGACCAAAAAGAAACAAGATGTCTTCCATTTATGAGCCCTCACACCTCTTTTTCCCTTCTTACATTTCATCTGTATTCTCCTCCTGGAGCCTAAAAGAATCAACTTCTTTTTAAACTGTGGCACAGAAGCCCTGAGGACACATTTGTGCCACATCTTACTGGTTGCAGAAATCATCTAGTTACCAAAATCCAAGGCATTGTTGATGGCTTCACTGTGTTTTTCCAGCTATTCTTCTGCCTAACTTTTTATTTCTTAAAGTGACTTTACAAAGAAGGCGGTGCACTTTATTTTTCTGGACTTTTTTTTTTAGATTGAGCCTCCTGTCCATATACAGGTAATATAACCCCATGGAGGGGTCACACTGTAGTGTGGCTTATTCTGCAATAGAACTATATAAAATCAGTAATACTGAATGTTTGTACTCTGTTTGTGTAGAGGATTTTTTTTTATTTGCTTGGCATTTACAGTCAGCAGTGACAGACATTCTTTCCCCCAGCGGTCTTTCATTATAAGTCTGTGCATATCAGTGCTTCTGCGTCATCTGCATTAATGTCTGAATGTATAGTTCAAACTATTGACTGTGTATAAAGATGGACAACCCATTTACACCTCCTCCTACTGTACCAAAGTGAAGCCAGAATACTGCCATAGCAAGTGCTGACATATTGGACATTTGAGGCAGGACTCTGCACTGTAGGGATTAGCAAGTGGAGCCATGTTTTTGAAGCTGCGATGTCATTAAAAAAAAAAAAGAAAAACAATTACTGATCCAAAAACAAATAACGTCTTAGATTAGCATAGTCATCAACAGTCTATCATGGCAATATGTATTTTTTCAATCAAACCAGTCTTGCCACTGTAACACATATTTAATCCCTCCAAAGCTGGTACAAAAGGTGGAGCCTTTGCTCTTTCTTCACACCCCTGTTGCTTTCAATACGAAACTGGTCAAAATATAATACAGATAGCTCATCAGAAGATGTTTTGGAGCCTGTGTAAACCATCTCTAGACAGCCTTTCTCAGAACGCTCAGTTTTGGTGTGTGTGTCTTTTAATTTAAATCAGTGTATTAATCATTAGGTAATAATCAAGGTAATAAACCATGTTTAACCGTTTATTTTTGCATGTTCTTGTAGATGGGGTCGTTTTCAAAAAGCATATGGACAGGGATTATTTTCGAAAAGAGAGGAAAACCTCTCTTTTTAAAAACACTATGTGTGGCCATAGCCTAAAATATAATGTCAGGCTATTATGAATCTTTAACATGGCCGGCTCACAACTTATATTTTATGCTTAACTATGCTAACTTTTATATTTTGCTCTCGCCTTTTCTATATAGATGGCATTTTATGCAAAATACTTAAATGTTTTATATACAAATATGTGTTCTTGGCCTATCTACAACCCTCTTCCCCCTCCACAGACAAATACATCTTCTTCCTTTGTTTCTTGTTCCACCTGTCATAAAATGCGTGCTCAGACAGTCCATTAAAAGTTACCCTAATGATGCTTTTTAGGACATTTTACCTCAACAAAATGGGAGATACTTACTGTGTCATGGGCTTGTTTACCTGCCAGCTGGCTCCAGTAGAAAGCACGTGTCAACATGTCTGTTTTGCCACAGTAAACATTAGAGTCACAGTAAATCCACATCAGTTTCTTTAGAGGGTCAGAAAAAGTTAAAAATGACTTACAATAAAACAAACTGTTGTGAGCAAGGCTAAAACTGAGGGGTTTATAGGCATACTATTATCCAATATCTTAGTGGACTTCAAGACAAGGAAGTTGCTATTTAGGGGACATGCAGGACCAGTTTATTCTCAATGAAAAGGAGTTAATTATGTGACCCTTATGCCCTGTTTACCTAAGACCGTAGTTTTTGGATGTTTGACTAAAATGTATCCAAAAGATCCCAAAGACTTTAGAGCAGGGAGCCAGATGTGCTAAAATACCAAATTACATCAGCATTTTAGCGCTCAATCCTGCAGCACTTTACTCAGTAGGAGGAGGTTTGCTTCTTTCTAATGCCACATTCACACACTGATATTTTGGCCAAATTTTGCTGACTTAGAGGGAAACATCAAGCAGCATCGAACTAAGTCAGGCCACACAGAATTAAGCCAATGTCAGTTGCAATTGACAAATCTTATGCATGCAAGATTTCCTTGGCTTTAGGCAACAATCTTGTAAACGCCAGTTACAGCTGCATTTATCTCTGTCCACTCCAGCTGCTTCCTCCTCAGGACTGGACTCCTGTTGTATGACTTAGGCACCCTTTTGGGACAGCCAGTCTTTCGTTCCCCTAAGTTAATCATGATACCCATGCATTACATCTATACTGGTTAATGTTTAAAACTCATCTACAATTAGTGAGGGGGCCATCTGGGAACGTTATATTTCACCAGCACAACGTTTCCACAACATAGGTTGCTAAGTTGAACACAGCAAAATTGATCCTGTGAATGTGCTTTCACCAAAATATTGAGGATTTTTTGGTTAACATCAGCTAATAAACATTGATGTGTGAATGGGTCTTCAGGAGGTGTTGTTCTGTCCATCTTAATATACAGTCAGTGAGTTAGAGCCTGCTTGACGGCTCTTTTTGTCTCTGCTGAAGAGAGCAAAGCTGAATAACAGTTGCACTTATACAAGCTGATATTTTGTCCTCTTGCTGTAAGATATTTAATCCATCATTGCATCCTTACAACCAATATGCATACAGGTATGCTGATACACTGGTGCTGATGTACATAATGTATTATAAAGTCGACTCATTTAGACTGCAGTAACTCACTGCCGCTCTGAGTGAAAGCACAAACCACACTATCAAGAAAGGTTTTAAATATTTCCTTTTTCAGGAAATCTATGGCTCCTCTTAGAATATTCAGGCCACAGAGAAGACTTGTTAGTGTGTTATCTTTCAGACAGACTTTCCTGCTGCACAGGTAATGCTCATATTAAACAGAATACATATTAAATAGAGGGCTGTGAAGATAATAGTCAGGTTTGCTAAATCTCAGAATGGCTTTATGTAGTTGAATTCTGTTGTAAGACAGCAATAAAAAGATTATAATTAAGGTGAATAAATAAAAACATGCACCATAAAAATATCCTCCTCAAAGTAACAGAAAAAAATGAGTACAATTTCAACCTTTCTTTTCCTCATCTCTATTATCCTTTATTGAAAATAACAGGAACTTCAATGAGGTCTTAAGGAAATGCTTCTGTGAAAATGATGTTATACCGTGACTGTTTAGTAAGCTCCATTTCACAGGAAACATGCATAATAGCACAGAGTGAGCCTGAAGAGATGATTCTAGCTACACTGCCAGTCAACTAATAGAAGAATGAAAGGGATATGTTCTAACTTTAAAGTGAAAGTTTCCATCAGGTTAATCAATAAAACATTCCTTGAAATACAAAAAGTTGATATATGACTTCATTCTTGACTTTTAACAGCAAGTGATAAGAAATTTTCTCAGACTTTATCAACACAGACCACTTAAAAAATGTCATTGTAGTTCTTCAAGTGATCCTCATACCATATAATCTTTAATACTCAAGGACACACTTGGCTGACAGCTCAGGTCCCACTGTGATAACCTCCATGTTCATGCTCACAAGTTGTAGTTGGACTCCTCTAAGGATTTTAGCATCAATAACATGTCAAAGTTATCAAGTATTTGGTTCTACAGGAATGTATCATACTCACATGGCTGTATATTTGAATAAGTATTAAACATATCTGAGCATCAGTGACTGTGTCTTTTTGTGAGTCTTCACTCTTTGATGTAATATTTTAAATCTCTCAGATACTTGCCTCAGAGTTTTTATGTTTCCACACATGCACAAAACTTCTTTACATTTTTAAGAAAGGGGTGTTCCTAATGTAGGCTGACATTTTTTTCAATTAAACTCCCCATTTTGTTTCCCCAACAAGCGACAGCAACACAAGATCAAAATTAGCCCGTAACAAACCTATCATTACTCTGAAAAACCGATCTTAAATCCCCAGCTTCTGCACTGCTCAGAGGTCTGTCTCCCCTGCGTCTCCTTTTCCCTTAGGCTGCCTCCAGTCAGAGTAGAATGACTCCTCGTAGTCCCCCATCCCCTCAAACTCAATGTCAGGAGACTCAGGGGATAGAACAGCGGCTTGCTCTGGTCCAAAAAAGTCCTGAAAAAAGGTTAACAAAAAAATCTAATTTTAGCGTATGTGAAAATGGCCTTCCATAAAGTGTTCGGGTTGTGTCCCAATGCAGGGCCTGCATCTTTGCAATAATGCATCTTAAGACCAATTGCGTTACAATAGCATACCAAAGGCTGTGTTTTTCTCTCTTGCAGCTTCAAATGTGTCTAAAAGTGGAGTGTTCAATATATATTTCACTTATCCATCTGGGCAACAGTCTACAGAAAGTGTATAGGAATGGGAGGAACCTTTCAAAAGCATATCTGGCAGGTAATTGGATGATCGTTCTGTCAATCACATTCATTACAGGCCATTCAAATAATGTAGGCAGACGCTACTGCCTCGGTGTCCATAAGTACCAAACGTTAGCCACTTGGTAGAACAAACTTGTCAAAACATGTCAGAAGTGGAGCCAAAAATATTTTTTTCTGTGGAGAAAGGCTTTCAGTGTTGTTATTTGTTTGTCATTCAATAAAGAAATGCGATCCAGATCTGGTAAAACTGCTACTGAAGCTGTTAGTATCTAGGCTCTCTGTGTGAGGAGCCACTTCTTGCTATCAACTCACTCATAGCTAGCACCTATTTCTTCTTTAAAGCACACTGATTGTGCTGTGCCGGATTGTTGGGCTGACCCATCAGTTGTGCAAGGTTAATCCTAATGCTTGTGGCATAGTAATTCAAACAAGATGGCAAATTCTGAAGTTGTTGGGCTATTCACTTCAAAATGTAAGCAATTGCTTTCAACCAAGTTAAATGGCTACTAATACTGATACAAGAAAAAATCGATCTTTAAAATAGTATGCCCATTTTTGCCTTTTGTCACTGTGACCTCACAGTATTACAGTGGATGAAGGCAAAACATATCAGAACTGGTGGCAAACATAAATAGCCACCAAAGGCTAGCAGACAGGGCAGGAGTCTATCTGTGTTTATATTATACATTAAGTCTTCCATGCAGTACATAACAGCTGAACTTGATGGTAATTTCCAGGAATTATAGATGTTTTGAGAGATCTGGGATCATTTGGCTCTGCTCAATAAGAGGAGCTGGTCTTTTGGCTTTGCTGCATTTGGTACCATGTTTTCTGTCTTTTATACTGTATCAAAGGTTGTCATATACCATAATGCAGCATCGCACACCTGCTGTCCACACTATCTTTTAAAAATGTAATTTCATGACCTTTATTCCCCCTTGTAAACAGTAAATCAGGTGCTTTTCATGTACAGTTTGAGAAATCGACAAAGAGCTTTGTATTGATGAGGGGTGAGGGGTCAAAGGTTCATGAATACACAGCTCTCTGAGAGCTAGTAAAGTGTTCTCTCTCAAAGATGAAAGTGAGAGTAAATCATTTCATGCACCAAATAGATAAATTCCGCTGCTATCGCCGTGTTGCTAAACTGAGTGAGAAAAGCCAAAAGAATCCAAGAAAATCCTTCCTACTCCTCGTCAAAATCCCTCTTTCCTCATCAGCGTCAACACATGCAATGGAGGGAAAAATAGAGAAGGGGCTACAAGGGAAAAGCGATGCACAGCACCTCACTGTGTTGCTCGCAGGCAGTCAGGACACTCATGTGTTACTAGCCTGATTTTGTTGCTGAAACTCGCATGTGCTGCATTTAGTCAGGACTTGGTGTAACTCCACAAGTGAAGGAATGAATTGTAAACTGCCTCTCAAACATAGGCTAGCTCGCATTATTCACATCAAAGAGTTGGCTTTTAGAAGTGGCTTGTTAACAAACAAAATATTACCAGTTAGTTGTCAATTTGAATTGAGCCGTCATTTCAGTTGAACCAAAACTTCACAAAGTTTCTTTGCCAAATTTTCTTTTATTGTTGCTTTTTATAGCGTGTTTTGCCACAAAATGAAAGAGAAAAGCTGTTAAAGAGCGCTGCTAGCTTCCTACCTCAGCTAAGATACCCTTATTCATTTCACTTCATTGCATACAGGAATATTTAACAAGCGGGGACTGGGCAAATGTAAATAAATCACAGGTTGCCTCTGAAGATGTATTGGTAATGCATAGTGAGATTAAACGTCCTTAAATGCTGTCAACTTGGTATTCAAATGCCTAAAACGGAAGTAAATCTGTGTTCAGGCATGTAAACACGGTCTCAAAAAAAGGCAATATTAATGATTAAAAGCTGAAATTAAGCCAGCAAGCTGCAAAGGCTGGGTTCTTTGTAGAATGCTTCCCCTGCATTGGGACGCAGCTAGAGACTGCATATGAAAGTAAATGAAATTTAATTTCCCCAAAAATTAGGACTAAAGATTAAGAGTACCCCATTACTGATGGCCTCCAGTTAAAGTCATAAATCTGCCTTCTGCATAGGACATGGGGCAAAGATTAAAATTAAATCACATTAAATATTTTTACAACTTTATTCAGTTGTAGTTGTTAGTCAACACAGTGATACCTGCAGGGGTGTACTACTTCTCCTGTGGTATCACCAGCTAGCTCTAACCTGTGCATGTCTTGGCACCAAATCACTTAATCAGCGCAATATGCCAATCCCATTAAAGGGCTAGTTTGGCTTCAGTTCTGTGCAAAGACAGAGGCTGGAGATCCATCTTTTTTCTCAGTCAGTGTTTCCTAACTGTATCACACTCTTCAGATTTTATTTTTGCGTTAATAAAGCTCTTATCATTATACAAAAAGGCCCAAAATGAAATCCTCACCTCATCATCCATCTCTAAGTACTTCTGTGCAGATTTCAGCATCTGCTCTAGAGTGACAGTCCGATTGTAGAGTCTGAGAGCTTCCTGTCAACACAAAAAAATCCTGAATAATGAGATTCATCAGCGAAAACATTTGTTTATAGCCAGCCAACCAGTGAACTCTGGGCGAGAGGCAGCGAACACCCTTGACTGGTCTTTAGCCAATCACAGGGTCAACATGAATACACACATATCTAAGAGCAATTTAGAGTCACCTAAAAAACCTGATCTTGAACCAATGCACAGGGAGACCATGCAAACTCCATACAGAAAGGCCCTGATTGACTTGGAGTCAAATTGGAAATCCTCATGCTGTGAGGCACAAGCACCATCGTGTAGCCCGTAATTACAGTGTATTTAGGAAAAAGATAACACTTGTACCAGTTTCTACTTTAAAAATCAAACTAAGTAATTGATTGGTGGCTTTCAGTAGCATTCAGTGATCAACTAAATAAGTCATTCAACCTTCAAAAATCGTCACAATTTGGTTGAGGTGTTTTTTTTCTCACCATCCTGGGTGAGAAGTGTTCAGACTGAAGTCCCCACTGTTCACTGTAGGCCTCATAATACTGCAGGTTCTGCTTCATGACCTCGTCCTCAGGCTCAAACAGGACGTAGCTGTATGCACAGGGTACTGCACGGCGACCGTCATTCACTGATGAAAAACAAAAAATTAAAATAAAAGCAGATCAGTTCTTCAGATGGATATCATATTAAGATGTTGAGCTCTGTAGCTGACTGTGATCATACTTTTGTAATAAGCATATTGGAGATAGTGGTAAACAGTGGCCACAAATTTCTCCACAAAGAATCCTCCAACATTAGGCTTCAGGTTTTCTTCACACCTCAGCTGACACCGTAACACCTCAACAAAAGCTTCTGTGGAAGAGCAGAGATTATTTACTGTGTCTGAGTGCAGCAAGTTTAAGACAAGATCCCACAGATGCTAATATCAATGGATCAGTGAATGAATTACCAGTAGTAAGTTTATTCAAATTTTTGTGGGAAAAATGATCTGCAGTAGAATGAGCAAGAGCTGCTGTATACCTAATGGTTTGTTGACTGGGTCTAGTAGTTTCAGATACATGATGCCAGGACATACTAACCTGCTAAGACTGTGTAGAGGTCAGTGTCTGTTGAAAGTTTACTGAACCCTTCACAGTCAGACTGACAGAGGTCGTGCTCTCTGAGGTAGAGCCTGAGGGCGTCCTCCATGTATCCAACACTGCTGCTGTAATCTTCTGAATTCACAAGTTTGACTCCTCTTAGAAAAGAGACCTGCAGAGAATGGGATGATACTTTAAGTGGTACTATTTGAAATAATAGAAAACAGTCCTTTGTGGAAAAACAGTAATTATGTGCTTGTACTGAAAATTTTAGCAGCAGGTACAGATGCCGCCACTTCCATTTTTCCCTTCCAGCCAAATTCCAGCTACCTGCTAGCCAATTACCAGCCATGCATGTTCTTGCAATTGCAGGGTTTCCCCATGAGATGCAGCTTCCCTTACAAGAACACATTTGGTGGACTTCAGTCTTTGCCCTTGTGATGGAGTAGCTGCTAAATAATCAGAAAGCAAGCCTGTCACCACAAATTCATCCAACCATAGCATAAGGGGCTCTAATTTCGTAGACCAGGCCAACAGGGTGTGTCCAGGGCATTTTGCAAGTTTCGTGCACAGCGCAGACTGGCGCAGGCAGGCGCACCCACGCCTCCGTCTCTCCTACCGGCGCACGTAGCAGAGAGGGAGGAAATAAGACTTGAGTGGGTTTAACACAGCCAAGTGTGATCTTCACCAATCAATTGAACGCCTCTCCTCACCTTTAAATGCGCCGCGGGCGAGGGGCAGTGACAATTTCACCTCGGTGGAGAAGAGGGTCAGAGCCGCTGTCACTTTTACAGCAACTGGGAGAGTGAAGGAGCCACTGGGCTGCACATCGGAGCCACCATGTGCGTCACCGTGTGGACCAACTCATGGGACAGATGTAATCTGTTCCTGTGTCATAAATATGAGTACAAAATTAAGTGATAATTACATTTAAGCACAGCAGCAGGCTAATCCATTCATCATGCTTGTGATCCACCTGCATTCCTCGTCTGTCGTCACCAAATAGCAGAACCTTAGGTGAAAATATATCTCCTCCTCATCCTCCTTGCAATAATGTCCTCCATCTTTTTAGATCACGCTACGAATAAATATTAAAACAGAGAAATATGGGCAATCAAAGGTAAATCCTTAAGACACCAAGTGACTTTCATTTATTTAGCGAGCGTCTCTCTTTTTTCTTTTCTTTTGAATTTCATGAGATGAGAGAAGTCGGATACTCCGTATTGGATGATGTGGCTGTTTGTGGTTGGCTGAGAGATGTGAACTCGTTAGTTATGACAAACATCAGATGTGACGGGACAATTAATATAGATACAAATGTATGTGCTGGTTCAGACGGTTACATGAAATAGTGGTTGTTGTGATTGTTTATTGCATTGAAATGTGCCTGACACTCTGGACGCCGGCCTGTGAGGTTTTGGTGACGTGTGCGCACTGTGCGCCTGTCAGCCAAATTACCACTGCCCCGAGTGCGCCTCTCCTGCGCCGAGAATAGACCAGGTTGGAGCTGGCGGGCTTTCAGCGCACCTTCCGCGCGTTTTTTTGGCACGAAATTGTCACTGCGCCAAGCTGAATCTTTCGACACCTCCCCCTGGTGCGCCGTCACACCCATTCGGCGCAGCCGGTCTACAAAATTGCCAAATTGGCTGCGCACAGTGGTGTGCCGGACAAAATTACCCCTGCGCGGGGTGCGCGGGGTGCACCAGGCTGCGCCACCCTGAGTTGCGCCAGGAAATTAGAGCCCAAAGTTTATGATTTATACCTGTTAGAGAATTTGTAAAGCCAACATGGTACTGTGTATAATTTATTTATACCGACTTTTCTGGTAACTTCAAGACACTAATGAATAGAAAGTCTGGGATCTTTTTGGTTTGTTTTTGCTCTCAGTTTTTGTACATAGTGGCATTTTCCATGTTAATCTACTTTTTTATTCATATCCTGTGAAATATAAGTGGTACGGGTTACAAGTTTATCACATCATCGCAGAAGATCTTACTACAGCCACAACGGTGGGCAGGTGTCAGCACTTTCCTGTCATTGCTTAGCCAAGACTCTGCCAAGGAACATGAGGAAATTGAAATGGCTCCATGTATTAAAAACAGCATGCTTTGTTTTGTTGCTTTGGAGCTGTGGTTCTCAAATGGTGTGATAAGACACCCTTGTGTGCCTTAAGGCAAGCTCAGGTGTGCCGTGGGAATTTGCACAATCATCACTTATACTAATAATGAATGAGTCAATCAGTTACTTTTGTAAACTTCTTCAGTTATACAGCTGCAAATTGTGTTTTAATCAAAAACCTGAATGATTCTGCCTTGAATAGAAATGTGGCAGGTGGAAGGGATTCTTGCATTTGTGTCATCACAATTTTGAATACCTGGTTTGTTTGTTTGTTTTTTTTTACAAATTCTTCATGAAATAACTATTTCCAGTGCAATATGATTACCATTCAGATTTTGTAGGTAGAAATAAACGCATAAAGACTGAGAAGATAAAATAAAAGGTTGATAAAAGGTTATTTTACATTTTATGGCCATGGTTTGCCTTGGGATATTAGTGTGATCTTATGTGTGCCTTGAGGAAAAATGTTTGAACACACTTTTTTTTTTTTTTTAGCAGATAACTGACTACAATAATTTATTTTGTGCACTCATGTAGATATTCATGGAGCAGACTCATTACTTGACATTGAGTACCACAATAATGTAGTTTTCACTTGTCAAAGGGCCAAATTGTTATACAGTGATGCAGGTGCTTAGGAAGACCATCCAATAACTACAATACCTATAATCCAACAAAAGAATAAGTGTTGATGCTGCTGGGCTGAAAACCCATCCCTCTGTTTTTAACAGGTCAGTCCTCTTGATCACCCTTAACAGCTGTGAGTGAGTTTTATATTTAAACCAATTAGAATAACTAAACACACTTTCCAAGTATAATAACACAAAGGTTTTTTTTTTCTTTTTAAATTTTTTTTGATATCCTAAAACATAATCATTTTCTTTCACTTATTTCTACTCATTTTAGCAGAAATTTCACTCAGTGATTTGGGCTTTATTCTAATTTAAACTAGACTTATACTGATATTAATACAATCAAGGTCCATTAAAGTCTCACTTGATTTTTGAAAAGCACCTTAAGATGTCGAGATGGAGAACTGTTGAGAATTCTTGACCTCTTAGGGTACTCACCTCTACCTTGTGAACCACTGATCCAGGGGTGCCATAAAGGGGGGAACGTTAGGAAGATTCTAATGGCCCAAGACTAACAGGGGCCCCTAAGACATATTTTATTGTGAGAACTTCTTTATACATCAGTTTATCAACTTTTTTCCTTTAGGTCTGTAAATATCATTTTCATTTTCACATGCAAAAAATACTAACATTTTCTTGATTTTAATTGCAAAATAAGGAATATTCAGCCATCTTTTGCATTAGCTCCCATAACATAACCTTTATATGTGAAAGAGGCTCTTTGGAACATTTATTAGAGGATATTAGTTTAGTTTATGTTTGTAACTAATGGCATGTTAAATTTTGGGGATCAGATCAGAGATTCCTTTGGATTGTTACGATAAGTAAAAAACATTTTAAATGCCTAAAATTGTCCAAAATTCCATTAAGTTCTGCATAGTACATAGTTTAATTCACCATTTATTCTATGATTTTTACTGAAGAGTGTTTTCTCTGATGTTTGAAGATAATTCAAACAGAATAACTTGGCTGCAATGATTATAAGTGATCTATTAGAATATATGTATCATCATGTTTATTCATCAGTTTGCTTTACAGATTCTTGGTTGTAGAAACTGTGCAGAGCAGGTTTGGGATAGGGCCGTATCTTTAACCATTCTACAAGTGCAATATAATCTTAAAATTCCAAACTCTTAGAGTGTTGAAATTCAGTGTTGGATTTTATTGGCTTTTAGATGAAGGGTTCTCTTGGTGTTATACGGTATACTGAGATTTTTTTAAATAGATTTTTCCAAGCGTAGTTACAAAAATAGTAATATGAGCCCTCCAAAACTAGTAAAAAACAATGCCAAATGAAATATAGAGTAACAATTGACCTCCTCACCTCGTATGGTTGTTCTTCTAGGTCTGTGAGGTATCCACTCAGGTCATACTGGCTCTTGTACTCCTCCATCAGTCGCTGCATCTCAGGGTCCTCTGGGTTCTTTTGCAGGTATGTGTAGGCGCATGGCACAGCTTTCTGCAGATCATTCAGCTAGGAAAAAAACATAAATATCTATTTTTATAGAAAAAAAGATTTTTTTTCTTCCTTATATGCTCAAAATATTGGTTGTATTTTGAGTATAAGAATGATGGTTTGTTTACCTTGGAGTGTGCAAAGTGCAGGTATCTGTATGGAGATCTTCTGCTGATATCCTGCAGTATATCCTCACTCGGAGGAGGCAGCTGTAGCATGGGAAACTTGGCCCTGCACTTTGTCTGACAGGTTGTTGTCATCATGAGGTGCCAGTAGATGCTTAAATCACTGCCTCCTGTGAAGCCTGGCTCCTCATATCTGCTGCTGTTACAGAGCAGCACGCAGTATCTCGCACTGTCTTTAAGAAGACGGTGTAGACGCAAAGTCAGCTCCAGATATTTGATGGATTCTGTCCATTCCTCTGCTGCGTAATGACCCAAAGCCAATCCATATGCAGCAGTGAGAGGCATGAGCTCCTCCGTGGGGAAGTTCTTGAAAGTATAGTTTTCATACTGCGAGGCTGTCGATGAAACGAAGTTTAACACGAGCAAAAACACCAACTCAGCTCCTTTTGAACCAAATGAAACCATGTTAGGGTGATGTCCCACATATTAGTCCTCTTCTTCTGCTTCTGCCTCTGCTGACTTTTCCTATGTCTGTTAGTTTTCGGTGGTCTGCTGAAGTGCTTAAGGGTCTGTGGGAATTCAGGATTGGGTCCTTCAAAGGGGACTGGCTCAGGTTTCTTGTGCAGGCTGACACCAGCTGCCATTTACAGCTCTGTTTCTTTATTTGGCACAAGAATGAGCCTGAGTGAGCATGCCCATTAGGTTCTGTGGTAGCTTTTTTCACACATGCAAGTTTCAGTAAAACAATAATTTCCAAAACTTTTCTGTCATGCTCACTCTTGGAGGAGGAAGAATGCCCCATCCTCCCACTTGAAAATACTGACCTTTTGTTAAAGGGATTTGCCAACTTTTTGATTCTTTTCCTGTCTTGCCTCAGTCCCGAGTCCATGATAAGCAGATAGAAACAATTCTTTTTCGACGGCATTCAGTAATAAGAAAGAGACGTCCAAAGCTCGCCCACCATTAGTTAGCTTAGCTCAAGCACTGGGAGTCAACGGGTATAGCTGGCCTAACGCAGTAACATAACGCAGTAAAAAAATGAGTCACAACAAGCACACAGGACTGTTTAGAGTTGCTGAAGTTTATCTTATGACTGTAGGTAGAGGCAGGCTAGCTATACCTGTTGACTCCCAGTGTTTGAGCTAAGCTAACAAGCGGTGGGCAGAGTTGAAAGAACGGTGTCTATCTGCTTGTCATGGACTCGAGACTCAGGCAAGACACGAAAACAAAGAAAATGTGGGCATATCCCTTTAAGATGTGTTCACACCAAAAGCAGTTTGTCATGATGTAGAAATACATAGAAAGTGACTGGGAAGATGCAAAATTTGTGTTGTTCTGGCAACAATTTTACTATACAGCAACAAACTGAAATTCCCGTTAGGTGTAAACACATCTTTAGGGTAGCTCTGGCCCAATGAAGCTTGGCACTGCTGGTAACTGTATAACAGTATTGGGACATCACTGGACAAATGTCCTATAAAGTGGACATATGTGCCATTTTGCCAAGAGGATGAAAGATGGTTGTCCTCTAAAGCGTGCTTCAAATTGAACATACAGTTAGGCAGGCCCCCAGATTTTTGTCCACAGAGATCAGAGGCTAAATAACGCTTGCCACATGGACAGTCATGTCAACACAAACTGCCACCGACTCTTGACACCCAGAAAGTTGGTGTATTTCTGCCCCATGCAGCTCTCTCCTTGCTGCAGACCATTATTCTACCAAACATGAAGGGGCAAGTCTCAGTTATTACATGGTTTAACTGAAGTTAGTGAAAAAGACTATTTGTTGTTAGTATGGAGAACCATGAGATTCAGATACTGGTGTTATTGAGAGAAAAAAGGGGGAGGAGATGATCCAAATGGCTGCTAAATCAACCATATGTATGGACAAGGCCAGAAATGGAAGAAGTATGGGCTGTATATGACAAAACATTCTTTAAAAGAACATGTCTTTAGCCTGTTTTTGAACAAATGACAACCATACATCTGCAAAGCAATCTTGTTGTCCTCCACATTCGCGTCCATTAAGATTTTTGGGATGTGCTCAGCTGGGAGAAAATACCCATATGCAGAGGTTCAGCTCTTTTTCAGGGAATCTTGCATGGTACAAGGTGATAATAAAAAGTGTTAATTCTTAAAAGTGCATGACGATGGGACAGTTTGCTGCATTTTGGACATTAACTCAACAATGTTGGAAATGCTTAGGCAGTGGTTTGTGCTCTCTGAGCACTTCTAGTTGGGAGAAAAATCTTCCTCTTCTCGTTATTTCCTTTTATTCCTCACCATACTACACCTTTTCTGTATTGAACACGCCCCTGCAGTGATTCCTTTTATTTTGTAGAGGAAGTAGTTCTCTTTTCTCACTGTTGTTACCTTAACTTGGCCCCTTCCTCTCGCAGCTCCCTCCCTCTGGTGAAAAAGTCTTCTTCTCAGCAGACTGGAGATTGTCCACGTTTACAGCCCAGAGCACCGCTGTCCTGCTGCTCCACATCTGCAGCCTCCGCGGAAAACGAGCACAGCTCTCTGTCGAACTGTCCATTTCGGAGTTGCAGGGCTTTATTTGTCTTTGGCTTTAAATCCTTAAATCCTCCGCTGACGCGATAGTTAAGATGTTAGCCCGCTGCATTGCCTTTTTCCTCCTGACGTGGTCTTTTGCGGAGTGCAACCCCAGTCCTGTGCTCGGAGATGTAGTCGTGGACAGGAGCTTCATTCCTAAAGTGTGTGGCCGAGAATCCAAACATGGAGATTTTGTCCGGTATCACTACAACGCTTCGTTTGTGGGCGGAAAGACATTTGACTCGAGGTGAGTTTCCTCTATGAAAATGTTACGGAGAAGAGCTGAGGAGGCCAAAAAGTGCTGTAAAGTTTGTCTGGATGAACATATGAATCCCAGCCGAATGAATGCCCGATGTTTGGACGCACCGTTTTACGGGATTATAAAAGGAGAAATGTCTGAAAACTTTACTCAAGAAGAAAAAATGAACCCCAAGCTCCCATGTCAAAAGTGTGAGAAGCTAGGTCAAAATTTTAAAATAAAAAGTCACAATAATGATAAAGAAAATCCATACTATGAAGAGCAGCAACAATTAAAGATTAAAACGCCCAAATTTTGAGATAAAATGCCAAAATTATGACTAAAATTCTGAATATGAGTCATTGTCGTGTTAGATTCCAAGACAAAATATGATAAATAAAATCAATAAAAAACTAAAATTTGTGATGTAATCTATTAATTTGACAAAAGTTGAAAATGAGGTAAGAAAAAACAATCATACAAATAGATAGCAATGAATATGAATGAGTCAAAATTAAAAAAAAAAAAAAAGTGATGCGATTTTGAGAAAATAGGCAAAATTGTGATTAAAAAAAGTCGCAATTTCGGGATCCAAATCCAATTTTTAAGATAAAAAGTCACAGATTTAGCTTAAAAAAATCCAAAAATAAAGATAACTACCATTCGAGATTCAGAATGAAATTGATAAATATAAAATTGTAAGATAAAACGTTTTTAATTAAAAAATGTGTTGTCAAGATTACTAAATAAGTATACATTTTAAATATTTAATCATAGATTTAAGAGACTGTGTCAAATTCAATGATGATATGTCAGACATTTAAGATATTAGGTAAAATTTTGTGATGCACGAGATTGGATTTTAGCCAATATCCAATTTTCTAATATTTACAAAGTCTTTATTTCTGATATCAACAGTTTTTTGTCAAGAGCACAGAGTCTTGACTTTAAAACATTGAGTTGCTGTTTTCAGTGTGACGGTATATTTTTGTAAGGAAGGGACAGATGTAAAAAAACAAAACACAAAAGCAACATTTCACTCTCAAAGAATGAAACTCTTTGTTTTAAATGTACCTATGCTGTGATGATAAGGTGAAGCATTGTGGTGCGTTTGTGTATTTTGCTGATATTACAGCCGGTATAAGAGATATATGGCTAATATATTGACTGTAAATGCTGATTGTATTTTTATACAGGTAGACAAAATTATGGGATCAAAAGCGTCATTTATGAATTGAAGTCTTAAGTATAAGAAGTAAAAAAATAGATAAATGCTCAGAGATGGAGTCACAAACCCCTAGACTTTTTAAAATTTACTTTGACCTAGTGTCTCATTATTTGACTGTTATTTTACAAATTACGTTTGTTATCTTAAAATTGAAACTTAAATCTCAAGTTTATATTTTTATCTAACATTTCTCACCTTGTTTCTGACATTTATGACTTTCTGTATTGTATATCCAACTTTTGTAATTAAATCATTTTTACATTTTATCACAGAATATTGAGCTTTGATTTCATAATTATGACGTAAGAAATGTTTATCTTTCTTTTTTTTTTTTTGATCCGACAGAAATTGCAAATTAACTTGTCAGTTTACATTTCGTAACTGCTGACCTACCTCTAGCCTCTCATCTGTCTTTGTTAACACTTTTGGTTTCATCCCCAGCCATCAGAAAGGAGAGGCAAAGGTGGCTCAGATCGGGGAGGGTCGTCTCTTGGCGGGCATGGAGAAAGGTCTCCAGGGCATGTGTGTGAACGAGCGCAGGACCATCACTGTCCCTCCTCACCTGGCCTATGGCAGCACCGGGGCAGGTAAACAGAAGTGTCAGACAGTGGATGACATGCTTTTTGGAGGAGTTGAGGGTTTTCCAGATGACATTGCAGCAGCAGCATTTGCCTGTCATAAAATGATGACACATTTAGCCAACACAGCAGTATTGCTATAACCACACCTCCATTACTCAAAAGGCCAGAGGTGGATTCTTAACTCTGTATTTTACTGATCAGGTTGATAGGTTGACTGTGATGGTAAATTGCTCTTGTAGAATAACAAGCGAAAACAAAACTCAACATTCATCCACACAAATGTGGCATTAGTGCTGAGGATTTTATGCAGGGTCAAAAGATATCAAGGTCCAGGCCAACAAAATCTGTAATTTCTTACAGGGATCTCCTGTAAGAAAAAAAACATGAGAAAGAGCTGAATCCTTAAAGTGAAATGTTGCTGTTTGCTGCAAGTTCCTTTAACTTTATTTAACGATGTTTTCAGGGGATGTAGTTCCTCCTGATACCACTCTGGTGTTCGAAATCCATCTGCTGGACTTGTGGAACAAAGCTGACCTGGTTGTCACAAAAACCATCACAACTCCCAAAGACTGCAAACGTTCTGTGATGCGCACTGACTTTGTGCGCTACCACTTCAATGGCACTTTGCTTGATGGCACCGTCTTTGACTCCAGGTGAATTCCGCCTCTGACACGAGTAAAGCAAATGAAAAGCTTTATATACTCTAATAATGAAACTTTAATGTTTAAAAAGAAAACTGACTTTATTCTGTGCACAAAACATGTTGAAAGCATAATCATATTTTCATCTGGAAATGAAGCCCTGTGCGTATGACGGCTCTGCTGTGTTCATACTGTGTCATCCAGGTTAGTTGTGTGTTTGACTTTGCGCTTGTATGAGCCCTACGTAGCTACACGAGGAATCAGACCCACGACTCCCTTGTGGGTGAGGGCTGGCTGATCAAGGGCATGGATGAAGGCCTACTTGGCATGTGTGTGGGGGAGATCAGACACATCACCATCCCGCCCTTCAAAGCCTACGGGGAGAAGGGATCAGGTTGGTACAAACTGTAGCAGATTCAACAATTACTCATGTTATGCTTTTTCAAGTTTTATATGTCCTGTTTAACACTTCCATATGATAGAGTACCTCTATGCGCAAGACAAAATTCTGGGCCATCAGGACTTCTCCCCTACCCCCTCTTTACAGTGTCAGTAACTGCCTGAGATCACTCTGTCTTCCAACCCCCCTGAATAGACCTACCAGTGTGACATCCTACCATTGATTTATCCACAGTTAAAGTCCAAAACAGAGAATAGACTGTAGAATGAATGCAGAGTTGTTGACAACATAGCCCCAAGCAGCGCTGATCTGACCTATACAGTGAATAATTTTGAAGGCCAACCATGAAGTTAGCACTGCACTGGTTCCCTTGACTAAAAGCCTATGGGATTTTTCACTGTGTTCTTGGATCACTGCCAACAGTAAGGTATGTGGCAAACAAAATTCATATTTTTTTTATTTAACAGGATCATCTTCATAAACAAGGTAAACTCTCACAATTGTTATACTTACATGTAATTGGCAATAGTAAAAAGCTACGGTTAAGCTGTTATGGAACTACAGTACGGCGGTTGGACCTAGTTGCATCTACCACACTTCCAGTGCCATGTTGTGACCTTTTGTTTGAGAATTTCCTCTTAATTGACTGACCTGGTGAAGTGGGTCCTCATGGCACTTATTCAAAAAGCTGTTCTAAAATTCCAGACTTTTGGCCTTGGGAACCTGAAGTGCTAAAAAGCTAACTGACCACGTTTTATGACACATTCCTGTATCTCTCTGTTACCCGAGAGTAGACTGGATAACTAAATAGCTCAGACTGGGCCCACATGGGGAAGAGGGCCTAACAGAGCATCTCAGACAGTTGTAAACAATTTTGATGATCGTCTGTACTGCCAACTGTTAATTTAAGTGTTACACTGCTGCTCTAATCATAGCTGCAGAGTACAGCCAGAAAACCCTTTAGCCAGAGAGCCATTAACGTTCACCTTTGTTGTACAAACAACATGAAATTCTTTACTGAGCTTCCCTGCTTGACTGCAAAACTCTACTGTTTGTGGTGGTTGTGTGTGGATGACTCACTGCCTGGTGACCCAGTTCATGCTGTGGCCAGCTCACTCTCTCCAGTGTACAAAATTACAGTTATTGTCAGCTACATAACAGTGTTACATTCATTGGATCAAGACCCGTATATGTATAGATTTGTTGTCGTTGACAGACAGGGGGATGTACTGTCACGCCCATCTTTCCCTGCTAACATTTTGGACCTGTTTTGACTGATTGTCCTATTTAAGAAATTCACACACAGTGCCTTTATCTTTAAAACCAGGCACAGAGATCCCCTCCCAGGCAACCCTTGTGTTTGACGTTTTGTTGGTGGACATCCATAATCCAAAAGATAACATCAGCGTTGAGGACCAGGTGGTGCCTGAACCATGCACCCGCAAGACTGTGGTTGGTGATTACATCCGATACCACTACAACGGTTCCTTCCTAAACGGGCTCACCTTTGACACCAGGTACAAATTCTGCCTTAATTCTGCCTTATTCAACTTCATAACTCAACAATGCATGTTAATTCAAGATGTTTTGTATAATAATATTCATGATGCAACGTATATCAAAGTTCAATTTTTTCTTGTTTGCTAACAGCTACCAGAGGAACAGCACATACAACACCTACATTGGGATGGGGTATGTGATTGCAGGAATGGATCAGGGTCTGCTGGGGGTCTGCACTGGAGAGAGAAGGAGAGTCACTATCCCTCCGCACCTGGCCTATGGACAGCAGGGGGCTGGTGAGCTGATGAAGCTTTTGTCGTAAAGCTTGTTTAAATATTGGTGCAATTCATTGTTCCAGATGTTGCCGCTGTCAGGCACAAACCTTCTATCTCCAAAATTCCTACTTTTCAGGAAATAAAAATGCTTGAAAAACTGGATGAACAGATGTTTTATTGATCTGGTTAGAAACTGTTTTTTGCACTTTGCTTTAAAATTTGTAAAACCCACCCAATAATATAAAGGATGACCAAAAGCACATTTTCTTACAGGAACATTAAAATTATAAAAAATTTGAGGTATGAGGTTTTGGGCCTGACAGTGACAATGTCTCTTTACAGAAATTGAGCGATGCCTGTGAGCTAGTTCAGACATCTCTAGCTGCACTGATTTTGACACTGATCTATGTGATTATTCAGTCCCCTGAGAAACATCCTCACAATTGACAGGCTTTTGAAGTTTCAAGATTCAAAGCTTGCCAGCTCTGCCCTGCATCAGTTTGGCACTTTAGCATTCAACCCTCCACCACCCAAGCATCCACTTTTAGGCAACAGGGGGTTTAAGATACTTCCTTATCACTCCTCAAAATTCTGCATATAAAATAATTCTGCAAGAAGTGGTGAGGTCAGAGCCAAGACAGGAAACTTTAATAATGTTCTGCTTCTGCAATAAATGCTTTATTCCAGGGGTGGGCAACTGGCAGCCCAGGGGCCACTTGCTGCCCTCTTCTACACTCAATGCAGCCCACCATTCATCTTCAAAATTCCAAATATTCTAACTATAGCAACAAAAAATCTGTATATGTTTGATTTGCCACTATGGGTAAATGGACTTGAGCTTATATAGCGCCTTTCTTCTATCTTTGACTACTTATCAACACAGGTCACAGCTCCCCCAGTCATCCTCACATCCACTCACTGATGGTTCAGTTTCTGTGCAGGTTGTCCATCAGTATTAACCAACACAGTCACACCCTTTTATATCCATTTATACACCACTGATGTGGAAGTGGGAGCAACTTGGGGTTAAGGGTTTTGCCCAAGAATACATGCATGTGACAGCCGGAGCTGAGCTCAAATCTGCAACCCTTTAATTACAGACAGAGCGGACTATCATACTGTGCCACTGATGCCCACTATGACAACGTGCATGCAGGCACAATGCATTAAAACCTGGAAAATGTTTTTTATTTCAATTTAAACACTGGTTAAATTTCATTCTACCCAAGAAATTGTTGTATATGGTTATCTTTAATGTTATCTTCCATGACATTTTATGATGCATCATTAATGCATTTGGATCAATAAACTTAAAAAACATCAATAATCAATATTTAGGCAGTTATACAAATATTGCATAAAATATTGTTATGATTCATTTTTAGAGTTTCACAGCCACTCCAGTATCATTTCTAAGAGAGATATTCACAATAAAAATTGTATTTGTTTTAGGTGGAATGAAATTTTCAAATTATTCTGACATCTATCTTCATTTGCTCTGTTCCAGTAACATGTATACTGATAATTACACATCTGGACAAATCTCTCAAATGTTACTTATATTATGACACCAACATTATTCAAATAGACCTTGAGGTTGCAGAGATACACTCTTTTCTTTATGGGTATGGGTTTCGAGCAGAAGGCTTAAAAAAGGGGCTGGGGCTGAACAGGTTTAAAATGATATGCCAAGCGGAAGATTTGTGCCTTTTGCTGCTTTAAGTCTTTAATCATCAGTCAAGCACAGACTCCAGATTTAATTGTACTTTTTTTAGGCAAGCAGATACAGAATGGACCATAGTGGGCCACAGTTGGCCCCTGGACCTGACAGAGCAAAAACATGCTTTTTTGATATGTTTTTCCTCATTTGGCTTGTGCTTTATAGAAATGTTATCACTTTATTCATTTCAGGATAAAACAGAGTCGACAAATTTTTACTTCACATTTGGACAGAATTTATAAAGAAAGAAAGAGAGAAGTACAAGAGCAGATTACACTGTCAGTTTGTCGATTAAATCTACTTTTAGATTTTTCTTGTGATGTCTGGAATCACAGAGGGAGCTTCAAGATGAGTTAATTTTCCTCTTCCCAGGTAATGTCATCCCTCCATCTGCAGTCCTGGTGTTTGATATTCACGTCATTGACTTCCACAACCCAAACGACCCTGTGGACATCCAGATCACCCACAAACCCGAGGTGTGTAATGAGACTACTGAAGTCAACGACCTTGTCCGGTATCACTACAACTGCACCCTGGTGGATGGCACACCACTCTTCTCTTCGTGAGTCAAACGCTAACACTAATATTTTTGAAACTTTAAAGGAAAATGTCAAATATGTGACCAACTTCCTCCTCAGACATGACTATGAGAACCTTCAGGATGCAGTGCTGGGTGCAGATAAAGTGATTGACGGGCTGGATGAGGGCCTGAGGGGCATGTGTGTGGGAGAGAGGAGGCTGGTTACAGTGCCCCCTCACCTGGGCCACGGAGAAAGAGGAGGTGAGACTTGAGCTTTGGTTCATGCAGCTAAGGACTACCATACAGTGCTCTTCTCTGTTGTTAGGGTTTTGTCAGGAGCATCCTTAACCTGGTTTATAACACTGCTATTAGACTACAGGTCAAAAATAGGCCTGGCCTTTTGTCTGTGTCTTGAGTCAATATTTGTTGTGGAAATGTTAGATTGATTGATTTACTGATGTTTTTATCATTTGAGAGAATATTCTGAAGATTCAAAGGCAAGGCAACTGGACTGTGTAGAGTTTGTTGGGAAGACGTTTCACTTCTCATCCAAGAAGCTTCTTCAGTTCCAGTTGGAACTGAAGAAGCTTCTTGGATGAGAGTGAAACGTCTTCCCAACAAACTCTACACAGTCCAGTTGCCTTGCCTTTGAATCTTCAGAATGACCATGACCTGGATGAATGAGAATCTACACAGACGTATTTGAGAGAATATTTATGAAAAATTCAGTTTTTCAGAGATAATGAGATAATTATCTCAGATTTCTAAGATTTGATTTTAATATGTTCCTACCTTTTTGTGAATTGATAAGATGTTTTTCTTAGAATTATGAGATAATTTTTTGTAGGAAAAAAATCTGCTGACCACTGGATGTAGAGAAATACATCCAGCTGAACATGACAGGGTTTTCATTTGAACTAGGCCTGTCACAACATACCAGTATGGACAGTAACCCTATATTTACTTTTGCCATGGAGGTTACGTATTTTCTGGTGTTTGTTGTTTCCTTGTTTTTGAGCAGGATAACAAAGAAATTAATGAACAGATTATGATGACATTATCAGAGAATGTGGCGGCACAGTGACATAACAGGTCACGCACCTGCCTCACAGCAGGCAGGTCGCTCAATGGGATGTGATTACCTTTTTAGGGAACGTTTGTAACGGCACAAGAGGGAGCTGAATAGAGTTTGGTGGTGATCCAAATCCAGATGTGATCCAAAGGATTTGTTATCATTTTGAGATAGGGCAGCTTCCACTAACTGGACCAGTTTTAATTTTGGCAGCACTTTTTAATGTAGTGTTAGTTTTAGTCTTTTGCCTAAATATCTTTTAGTTTTAGTCATAATTCAGTCATCTAAAATGTTTTAATTTTAGTCTAGTTTTAGTTGATGAAATTTCACATTATAGTCGACAAAATCTACTGTACTGTAAATTTAGTTGACTAAAATATGAATTGTAAAGTTTAGGGCATTTTTTTATGTTTCCTTGAATGTCTGAAGTCATGTTTTACACTTGGTTTTATACTCCCGCCACCATGAAGCTAAGGCAGTTGTGATAGGATGTCCCTCTTAACTCATCCAACCTTTCCACACAACCAAAATAGCTGTGATTGGATATTTACGTAACTTGTCCCTACTTTTTACATGATGAAATTAGGTCTGATTGGATTTAGTCTCTGTCAAACATTTTAGTCTAGTTTTTATTTGTTGATAGAAATGTCAAGTACGTTTTTTTTTTTTTTTTTTTTTTTTGGTCCATGTGCACTTTTTTTATTAGTTACTGTCTAGTTTTCGTCAGGGGAAAAAAGGTTGTTGACAAAGGCTACAACCAAAATATTAAGTCATCAAAATTAACACTGGTTTAGTTCAGAGTTTATGTGATTAGACTTCTCACCAGAAGATGGAGCTGTTGCACTGAAATAAAAAATCACTATCTTTAAAGCCATGGATGTTGCAGTAGTTGTCTCAGCCCATTTGTGTCCTAGCAACACAATTTAAATTACCCACAAAAAGCAAGCAAACTGAACTCTGCCTTCATTTTTTTAAGTTTCAGATTTTTACCCAAATATCACTGTTGTCAGTAAGAAACAACCCCTAACCCCAGTATTTCACCTGGCCTAACATTAGCTGTCATTAGGATAGAAAAGTTGTCAACATGAAAACATTTTTATGCCTTTTTGATTAAAATTCATTGTGGTGCTAGGTGTTGATGAAAATGATGCCAAAAATAATTAGTCGACAAAATAAAAACTGAACCCGACCCACCAGATGGACTGTTTAATAAGTTTCACTAGATGACCTGGAACCCATTGAAAGTGTTCAGGAATGGGCAGAACCTTTCAAAGCCACATCCGGCAGGTGATCGGATGATCGTTCCTACAATCAAATCCATTATGGGCCAATAGAGTAGTTTGTAGTCTTTTCTATAGAGTAGTTTGTAGTGATATTTGTTTTTCATTTAATAAAGAAATGTGTTCCAGATCTGAACTGCTGCTGAAGCTGTCAGCATGTATTGCTAATCTCCGTACATGCTGTCACTTCCTGATGTCATCTGGCCAATATCTTCCACCTCTTCCTGCCCCAAAGGACGTTTATGGGATTGTCCCACTTTTGGTCGCTCACAGTCATTGTACAAGATGGATCTACCTGATTACAGGCATTAGATTAGACTGATCCATCTGCATTACAAAGGTAGTTTTCCACATTTTTGCTAATAACTCAGTAGGCTCTCATCAGATTTTCATGACATTTTCAGAGAATGTTGGTCATGGCATAAGGAAGAGCTGATTACAGTTTGTGCACTCGGAGCACTTGTAGTTTTGAGTGTTCTCAGGTCTGTGGTAAGTATGACTGATATGAGGTCAGAGGAACTGAAGCATGTTCATGTCATAGGACTACAATTATGCCATGTGGCGGACAGCTTATGTACCAGTGTTAATGTTAGACTGCACACATTTTAGTAGGAAGGATTTCAGAACAGTGCGAGACAGGGCAGGGTCTAGGTATGAATACATTTTTGGCAGGATTTGAATCTGTTGTGCCTAAGTTTTTCCAGTGGAATTAAGGACAACATTTCTTTAATCCAGGTCATAAATGATTGGGGAAGTCTTTAGCAGACTTCCAGTTGCCAAGATTCTGTTTTTGAGCTTGGAGTGAGGAAAGAAATTGGTGAGTGTCAATCTCTGCGTCTTTGTCAGGAACTCCAGAAGTAATCCATGGGCTTGGTTTAATTGTTTGAGAGGGCTTCAAACTCTCTGTGACCCCAGAATGAGGGCAGGGACTCACTCTCCTAAAACACTCACCGTGCAGTTTGGTCAAATTTAGGCAGTCTGTCTCTTGTGAGTGACGTGGTATGGATGCACTGTACAGCTTTTTCACAAGTCTCACTTGCAAACTCAATTTGGAGATCTCTTTCCCAGGAAGCAACAAAAAAGTTTCTGGTAATTCTGAGATTATTATGCTGTCAACTCTGGGAACAAAAAAGACAGCATACCATGTTTTCCCAAGGTGATTATGTCAATAATTCAGAAGAACAACTTATTCCCATATAAATACAATATGCTTCCCAAGTGAACAAACAATTGTGGTCTTATTTTTCACTGAAAAGCTGCATATGCACCAAGAGGTAAACCCAAATTAAACCACGTTTCTATTCTGTTTTGTTTTTGTTGCTTTCTGACAGCCACTGGTGTGCCAGGCAGTGCTGTGCTGGTCTTTGATATTGAACTTGTGAGCTTTGAGAAGGGTGTGCCGCCTGGGTACCTGTTTGTGTGGCTCCAGGACACCCCTGCTGACCTGTTCGAGGCCCTGGACCTCAACAAGAACAAAGAGGTGGCCCAGGAGGAGGTTTGTTGACCTTTTTAATAGAAAAAAACGTACCATCAGGGGTAAAAGATCAGGCTGATCTGTAATGTATTTTTTTGCACTGCTGGTGGTCTCTTCTAATTAATGGGGCATCTTATCCGATCCCTTAAGATAATAGTGTTCTTACATATGTTGAGAGATTCAATTATTACCATTTTTATTTATATGTATTATCAATTGAATGAGCTCATTCCCAGACTGCACTCTGATGTTTCTTTTTGTTTTTTCTTAACTTTGTAGTTTGGAGAGTTCATCAAGCTGCAGGTGGCAGAGGGCAAAGGTCGTATCAAACCTGGATCGGTCATGGAGCAGGTCATTACAGACATGTTCCAAAACCAAGATAGAAATAAAGATGGTGTGATCACAGCCGATGAACTCAAACTGAAAGTAGATGAAGACAAAGAACGGGAGGCAGCAACACATGACGAGTTATGATGAGGAGAAAAGCTTCATTTCTTTCTCAGGGATAATAAACCCAAACACCTTAGAAACAAGCAATGAGCGACCTTATCAACACACTTTCACAGTTTATTACCATCTGCACTGCATCGGACAATCTTTAGAATTCATAAGAAACTATGCAAAGGGCTGTTTTTGTTGAGTTTGTGTTGTACGTTTGTTTTCGACTGTTGTATTTCAGAAAACCAAACAAGCACCTTGCTTTGACCCTAAAAGATTTATTGATTAAAATATTTGTAAGAAAATTGTTTGCTTATTTCTAACTCAGCTAAGTCATAAAGTTGAGCGCCAATGTGAAACTTCCTGGTTTTAATTTGTCAAAGTTCTCCAATATTCCAGGCAATGTAGGGGGAAATAACCACAAGTTTTGACAAAGATCACTGAAGTCTCTGAAATGAAAAAGAATGAAATTTTTTTGGAAATGTAAGAGTTTATATAAAAAAATTCATAAAAAATTTCTTGATGTTAATTTGAGACATTTTGGAGGATTTTCAGTGGAAAGTTTTCAAAATGGTATTGTGACATTTCCTTCTAAAATATTCTTGAAGGCTCTTTTTTTTAAAAAAAAAAAGAAAGTTAGTAGTAGTCAGTAGTTAAATGTGAAAAATACCTCACAATGAAAAACAGAACTTCAAAATTTTTTGTAAAATAAAATCTGTGATTTTTATTTTTGTTTTTGTACGTCCTATCTGAATATTCAGTGTCATCAACCAGCCAAATTTCTTATTCAGAAAATCTACGTTTCTTCAAGTCAAATAACCTAAATTTGATGAAGTTAGAGTTAGAAGTTAGAGGTCTGTTACTATTTACTATTCCAAAAATAATTATTTTGACCACATCAACATTGGCTTCTTTTTACCAGGGTCACCCCTCTTTATTTTACGTCTATGTAGTATTTTAGACATTCTCACTCAGTTTAAGTTAGTTGTCATCATTCTTTTTTCTCAGCTAAAGCTTGTTTTTTTTTAAAAAGGGATTAAATAAATGTCACCTAGTAACATTTTAACAAGGGATTCATATTGCTATTGCTGTGTTTTGGTTTAATCCAGTGTTAAATTTGACAGCACTTTTTAATTTAGTATTTTGCCTAAATATCTTTTAGTTTTAGTCATAATTTAGTCATCTAAATTGTTTTAAGTTTAGTCTAGTTTTAGTTGATGAAATTTCACAACATTTTATCAAAATGAACACTGGTTTAGTTCAGAGTTTATGTGATTAGACTTCTCACCAGAAGATGGAGCTGTTGCACTGAAATAAAAAATCACTATCTTTAAAGCCATGGATGTTGCACAAACACACATATATAGATGTATATACACATATATATATATGTATATATGCATATATATATATGTAAATACATACATATATGGATAGATAGATAGATAGATAGATAGATAGATAGATAGATATAGATATTTATATCAAATGTTCACCTGTGCATTGGTTGCACTGCAAAGTGACAAAACTGACAGACAACAATGGTAACAGCCCCACTTTATAAGGAAAATATCAGGCTTGTAGTCCACAGAGCGGATCCTGGCTGCAATGCACAGCAGAGAATGTGTCCTCTTGCGCAAAATGGGGCCCCCCCATGGATCGTGGCGGCGCTGCCATAATGCAGGATCGCTAAAATTAGGGCCCCCTCCCGCATTACCATGACTCTCTCTCTCTCTCCCCCGTCTTCTCTCTCACCGGTATCGAGTCTGTCCCTCTGCTCCGGGGCAGCGGAGGGACTGGTGAGACAAAAGTTTAACATTTTGGAAGGTGTGCATCCCATTGCATCTGGCATAAAAACAACACAGCATTTGATAAAAAGAACATCATAGCAGCAGTCATGGTGGTGGTAGTGTGATGGTCTGGGGCTGCTTTGCTGCTTCAGGACCTGGACAACTTGCTATGATTGATGGAACCATGAATTCTGTTGTCTACCAGAAAATCCTGAAGGAGAACGTTCGGCCATCAGTTCGTGATCTCAAGCTCAAGCGCACTTGGGACAGGACAATGACCCAAAACACATTAGCAAGTCAACCTGTGAATGGCTTAAAAAAAAACAAAATTAGATTTTGGAGTGGCCGAGTCAAAGTCCGGACTTAAATCCAATTGAGATGCTGTGGTGTGACCTTGAATGGGCAGTTCATGTTCAAAAACCCTCCAATGTGTCTGAGTTAAATATTATATTATATTTTGATGAGTATGTCAGAGCGCAGATCTTGTGAAGCTCTGGTTAACTTTTCATTTCTTTTTTGGATATGAACAATCACTGTCATCTTGAGCTCAGCTGCCTGGAAGAATTACATCCTGTCCCTGCTGTAATTACAGTCGTTACTGTCGGGAACAGCAGTTAGGTTGGAGTTTAGTGTGGCCATAACTGTGAGTGACTTTGGACTTACTGTAAGGAACAGGGAAAACAGAGGGCAGTTATTACGCTGCATTGCACCTGTGTTTACTCTCTTGACAGCAGTATGTTCATAAAACTGGCTGGAGAAGAATGCTATGACCTGAATATGTCCCAGAAAGTGTGCTTAAAATACATCATAATAAGCTGCACCTTTTTTCCATGAGTTAAATATTAATGTTTGGTGACGATGATACTTTTCAGTGATCTTGTTGCTGGCAGCTGAAATAAGAAAGTGCCTTTGCTGAGTTCAAATGTGTTGAACTGAATGTTTTTATTTTAGCACATTTCTGTAAAGGCTTCTTGAGCAAGCAGAAACATAACAGCAAAATGTTCCAACATATTAAGAGCAAAGGTGATGCTTACAGCATTTATCACACCTGCGAGAATCAATCAGTTAATCAAGTCAATCTTTAAACCAATCAATCATTATTTATTTGGTCAATATCAGCTCATTACAAATGTTATCTCCAATAGAGCAAGTCTGAACCTTTGTTTACTCCACAGCATTTAGCAGCAGATAGCAAAGTTATGCTCACACATTCCCCTCCTCCTCAAGTTGAACCATTCTGCTCCTGGGCCCCAGGGCCGAAACTAAAAGGGATTTAGAATACTGGATTTGAATAAATGCCTGAAATAAGGTTTGGGGTGAACACATGCACATGAGATTTTAATGTTTTATGGGAAATAATAACATACATCTGCTTTGACCTGCTTCTGAATCTTCAACTGCTGTCAGGCCTATGTGTTTAATTGCTAACTAACTGCTAACATCAACAACAAAAATGACAGGGGACCCAACAGAAAGCATTTCTGATTGTTTTTTAATTCATCACTTATTCACACACTGTTGCTGCAACCATGTAGACCAACTAAATAAGGTCGATCGAAGAGGAAATTTTCAAAGAAGAGGTTATGACAAGTTGTTATTCATTGAAAATATTGTAGTAGCTTCTAAGTTGAACCTTCATGTTGTAGCTCAATAGTAGCTTACTAAAAGCTTTTCACTCTCGCTGATTACATTTAAGCTTAAAACACTGGGAAAAGTAGGTTTGTTTGTTAAGACTATCACAGAGAACAGGACATGTAATTTTTTTTCAGCCACAGAGGTTTTAATCAGCAATGATCCAACAGTAAAAAAATCTAGAAGGCTTTTAATGGGCTTGCACATAGATATGTATAGAAGACTATATACGTCAGCGCGCTGTAGCAGGCCGCTAAGTGACGTGCCTACGTGGCGGCCATCTTGGGTAGGTCACCATTCCCATTAAAGGCAATGTATGTACATTGAAAATAAATCATAACTTGCTCATTTCTTAACAGATTTTCATGCAGTTTTTTTAATTGTAAACGTCAAAACATGCAATATTACTACATAACATTTGATTTAAGAAAAAAAAAAAATCTACCAATGTTGCCTACAATGTTACCCTTTCAGTCTAGAGGCAAGGAAATTTTTATGTTCAGCCATTCTATAGATATCTAAATGCATATACATAGATATATTGTTATAAGTATAAAAACAGAAAGATAAACATATAAACTATGTTTTTAGATTGAAAGATTAAATGGTAAACATAATAAAGTAATCATTTATATCATCATTTATATTTATTTTCTCTCTCTCTCTATTTATATATATATGTTTATGTGTGTGTGTATATATATATGACTGTGTATATATATATATATATATATATATATATATATATATATACACATACATACATATATATGTGTGTATATACATATATATATATATAGATATAGATATAGATATACATATATATATATATATATGTAAGTATGTATCATTTGTATGTATTTTCTCTCTTCAGCAAAGAAATATTCTTACTTATAAAATGTTATTCCTTGTTTCCTCGTTTCAATCGTACGGCGTATTTTACAATTGTATGCAGCACAATGTGCCGGCATCCTTACTGTTACTGTCTTCGCCCCTTCTACAACCACGGAATGCCCTGACACTTTGCCCCCACTAGCTTAGCTTCGACATAGGCACGCAGCTCAAAGGAGCATGTCGTATCTAGTCTTCTATGTATATCTATGGGCTTGCAGTCCAGAGACCCAGTGCGATGATAGCTTCCATGCTGGCCTACAAAAACGTCATCCCTGCACTACTTTATTCAGGCTAACATTGTTTAGGCTGAAGCAGATACTGAGCAGCAAAATTAAAAAAAGCTGTAATTAGGATGCATGAGGTGGCATTAGCACATTGACCAGAGAGATGTGTGGCCATTGTACAAAGAATACAGATGTCAAGCTATGAGGAGCACAGGACGCTGACTGGGCTAGCAATTCTAACATTAGCCACATTCAGCTTTTAGGGTGTAGCAGGGGTGACAAATTTTTGTGGGCCAACTCCGAAGATAGTGTTGCCTTGATTCTCTTAACCAAAGGCCTATGAGATTGTTCTCTGTGTTTTTGTCTTATTGCTGATAATAAGGTCTGTTGCATTTTTTTTTGCAAGATATGCTTATTTATTTATAATAATTTTGACAAACAGTCTGCTTTTCACAATGTTTTAAGCTTAAACATAATTGGGAAGCATGAAAAGCTATTAAGCTACTATGAACAGGTAGAGATTTAGAAGCAACTACAATATTTCCTACATTTGACGTCATGATATAACCTCTTCTTTGAGAATTTCATCTTAATCAAACAAGTTTATCAAGTTGGTCCTCATGGCTGTGGCAATGGTGTATGAATAATTAGTTATTAAAACCGTTCATATGCCTGCTGTCTGGTCCCCCGGCCATTTTTGTAATCCTTACTGTAGTTTGTAATCTTCCGTCATTTTAAACACACAACATTGCATTAAAATTAAAAAGCAGGCAACATCAGATGCATTTTATTCTTTCCCATCAAACATTAAAAATCTCATGAGTGTGTTCATCAAAGATGTTTTTCAGGCATTTATCCAAAACCAGTGTTCAAAAATCCCATTTACTCTGCAACACTGGGGACCAGGAAGTGCTAGATGTAAGATACAACTCACAAAGTTTTGAACATATTTTGTTGAAATTCCTGGGAATGTTGGTCATGACAAAAGGAAGAAGTGATTTTGGTGGTGATCAGAATCTGGATACGGATCCGGATTTTTTTTAAATGTTTGTTAAAAGTGTGGGATATGGCAGTTATCTCCATTTTTAATTTCAAAACGGCTTATGTTGTGAGAAATGCCTTGGTTGTTTGTGCTCTTGGAGCACTTCTGGTCATATATTAATAACTATTTTCACTTTCATCCAGTGGCGGCTCCTAACAAATTTCTTAGGGGGGGCAACAGTTGCGATGATGGCTAAGATGACCTATTCAATGGGTAAAATAATAAACAAAAGTCAGATAGCTAACTTCACAGTGTTACATTGCATTGTTTAATTTGGTTTTCCTGTTCAACCACTAGATGGCAACACCAGACATAAAAAGTGCATACTGTACAATATTTTTGTATAGCTGTATCAAGTTAAATGTCTCAAATACAATAAATTTGGTTCCACAATAAAACACGTACTTATTGGGATGTCCCAATTCTTTAATAGACAATTTATTCACATTGCTTCAATGGCTGAATGGTAATTCCCTCAATGAAATGATGGAGTTACAGTTGCCAGCCATGTTGATCTTGCTGTCTCCCGATGCGTGCCTGCGCTGTACCTATCATCCGAACACTCATCAGTGGGTATGACGAAATCACATTTGGGCAAGCCCTCCAGGGCCCATGAAATGCATTGTAGGGTCCAAAATTTGAAAAAAAGAGCCTGGAGCAATTTTCACTCTGACTGAATTGCCCCAAGAGGGTGAGGCTGTTGGTTGGACAGTGACATTCAGGCTGCTGAATGTCACAGCGATATTCAGGCTGCTGATTGGATGATAATATTAAGACTAAGACCGACAAAATAAAATCTTTTCTCTCTCCTTTTTTCATGTGGCTTAAGGAGGGCGATGCACTATTGCCCACTATGGGCCAGCTGCCCCTGCTTTCATCACTATATGTCACCAACTCTCAGCAAGTTGATAAATGTAAAAAAAAAAGACAAAGCATACCTCTTAAAAACAAGTTTTGAATGGTTATTGGGGTTGATTATTTATCCTTGTTATCCTTGCTTATAGCAGTATTGTAATTCATATCATTGGAAAGCTTGATTAATTACCTTTAGTACAAGGTACTGCTGATAAGGATTAAGTATTCATGGAATGTGCAACGCAGCTAAACGTGTGGGTAGGTTCACTTTGATATCAATGTACAGACATGGACAAAATTGCTGGTACCCTTCTGTTAAAGAAAGAAAAACCCACAATGTTAACTGAAATAACTTGAAACTGACAAAAGTAATACTAAATAAAAACTAACTGAACATTAACTAATAGAAATCAGACATTATTCTGGAATTGTGGTTCAACAGAACCATCATTTTGTCCAGGGTACCTGGACAAAAATTATGGTACCCTTAACTTAATATTTTGTTGCACAACCTTTTGAGGCAAACATTCAATGGGATTTAGATCAGGGCTCATAGAAGGCCACTTCAGAATAGTCCAATGTTTTGTTCTTTGCCATTCTTGGGTGTTTTTAGCTGTGTGTTTGGGTCATTATCCTGTTGGAGGACCCATGACCTGTGACTGAGACCAAGCTTCAGAGTAGGTACAGTGTTCTTTTCTTTGTATGCTTCATTTTTGTGTCTGTGAACATAGAGCTGATGTGACTTGCCAAAAGCTCCAGTTTTGTCTCATCTGTCCAAAGGACATTCTCCAAGAAGCTTTGTGGCTTGTCAATATGCATTTTGACAAAATCCAGTCTCATTTTTTATGATTTGCTTTCAACAGTGATGTCCTCCATTAAGTCCACTTTGGCTTAAACAGTGATGGATGGTGCAATCTGACACTGATATACCTTGACCTTGGAGTTCACCTCTAATCTCTTTGGAAGTTGTTCTCGGCTCTTTGGTTACCATTTGTATTATCCATCTCTTCATTTTGTCATGGCCACGTCCAGGGAGGTTGGCTACAGTCCCGTGGACCTTAAACTTTTGAATAATATGTGCAGCTGTAGTCACAGGAACATCAAGTTGCTTGGAGATGGTCTTATAGCCTTTACCTTTAACATGCTTGTCTATAATTTTCTTTCTAATCTACTAAGACAACTCTCTCCTTGGCTTTCTGTGGTCCATGTTCAGTGTGGTACACACCATGATACCAAACATCACAGTGAGTACTTTTCAGCCTTTAAATAGGCAAACTGACTGATTACAAGTTTAAAGACACATGTGATGCCAATTACAGGACACACCTTAGTTTAACATGTCCCTGTGGTCAAATCATTTTTGTTGAGGCCAGTTTCATTATTTTGTTTTTAAAAATGATTCCTTTGACCCACAATTCCAAAGCAATGTCTGATTTTCATTAGTTAATTTTCAGTAAATTTTTATTTATTATTACTTTTGTCAGTTTCAAGTTATTTCAGTGATTATTATGGGTTTTTCTTTCTTGAACGTAAGAGTACCAACAGTTTTGTCCATGTCTGTAAATACTCTTCATGGATTGGATGGCATCAGCCACACTTTCTAACCTTGTTGAAGTAATGAAATTAAGGCCTCAAATTCATCAAAATGCCAAAAAGACACGACCAAGGCAAATATTTGTCCACCAGGAAGTAGCCAAGCATAGGGTTTGTGATTGATGGGCCGGCTAACCAATCAGAGGGCAGACAAAAGCTCATGTAGTGTTTAAGGCAAAGCAGCTCTTAGATTTACATTAACATTTATAGTAATGGTTGTAAATGTAAGACCGATGTTGATAGTTGTGGTAGTCTGGGTCTTTCAGGTCCACAGCAGTAGGCCATCTGTGCCAGTGTGAGCATGTGAAGTATGTGTGATATTTAAAGGAACAAACATAATTGCTAGTGTGACATGTTTTACTGTCTTTAGTGAACGATCATACACATTTATCTACACCTTAAGACAGGGTACCTGATGAGCTTTATTCATCGAACCTTATCTTGACAAATTTCTTACTTGTACACCATAAACACAAAAAACACTGAAATTACTATGAGCCATTTCTATTGTCTTTCCACTGACGTCAATGGTGACAAGTGTCATAAGATTGTAGTCATGTTCATGAATCAGGGGTCAAAGTCAACTTGTGAATAAAACACATCACGGCTAATGAAAGTTTAACTCTCATATTAAATGACCATGACTTTAAAACATGAGCACAAACTTAAAATTCTGAAAAGAAGGTTTTATCACTCTTATATCCAAACATGAATTTGTTTTGGTCTTCATCTTTTCTAACCTAATCTTTTCCTGTTTGTACTGTGATAGTTTTATCAAACATCTTATTGCATATTGAATCAAAGGTCACATCGCCTTCAGCCCCTCCACTTTTATTGGCCATGTCTCTTCCTGATAACATTTGCTAATAAAAAAAAAAACTGGTGTAATTAAGCTCCATCATGACCCATGTTTTAGCTTCTGTTACTAAAATCACTGAGTTTCACTGAAAAACACTTCTCTTACTGTGTAGTTTGAAAATGTTTACATGGGGCCTGTGAAGAAATCATGTTAATATCAGCTGTCCCAAGGTCTGTGACGTGTTTTGTGAAGTGCAATAAATTCATAAAAAACCTGGCAAGGAATGTTATCTTTGACCCTCTTGTTCCTAACAGCCCTTATCAGGACCTTGTGTAGTCTCAGACTGAGATGACCAGTACACCAAAAAATGCTGAACATTGACACTAACACAAGTTAAAAGGGCTAAATTTATCAATAACCATTTTTTTTATTACATTCAAATCTGTCTTTTAGACTTAAGAATAACAAAAGATTCATTAATTATTTTTTTCTTTTCTATGACAGTCAATGAAGTAGCTAAGGTGGAAAACACAACAACAAAACAACAACAAAAAAATGTAAATAAAATGAATAAGAAACAAAAACTGAAAAAGACAACAAGACACAAAAAAGACCACATCAAATTTGAAAACACAATAACAAATGAAATCATTAACAAAATATAAACAAATTTAAAAACTAAACAGATACAACAAAACTCCAACAAATTTAAAAACACCACAGCAAATTAAAAAAGAACAAATAATCAAAAATACCCTAAAAAACAAAACTAAATGACATAAAGGACAATAAAACAGAAAACAACAATTAAAACCAACATCAGGTAGTCAACAATTAATAAGAACTCAACAAATAAAAAAAAAACACAAAAACAAATTGAACAAACAACAAAATAATTTAATCAAAACCAAACAGCAAATCAAAAACACAGAAAAGACCCAACAACAGACAGGTCACTAAAAGTTAAAAAATGCAACAACTTACTGAAAAAACAACAACAACAACAACAACAACATAACAGCATCAAATCCAAAACACAATAAAAAAAAATTCAAAACACTACGAAAAGTAGAACGCAAGCAAAAACAGCAACAAACAGAGCACACACCAACAAATAAAAAACAACAGGACATAAAAATCAACTAATGGAAATGGGCAACAACTGTAAAATCAAAACCAAGTGATAGATATTAAATCAAAGAGTCAAAAATACAAAAATAAATTAAAAACACAATAACAGATATAAAACACAACAATAAATTACTTGAAGATAACAAGAACATTAAAACAACATATGAAACCACATATCAAAAGCTGAAAATCACAAGTTAAAAAAAGAATGTTTTTAATATTCTATGTGCTTTTGTGGTTTTTTAATTAGAATTTGTTCTCTTATTTGTTATTTAGAAATTTTGTGTTGCTGAGTTTTAGAAATACATCAGTATTTTATGTAATGTCTTGTCATTTGTTTTTGCATTTGTTTTCCACTTGTGTCGGTCAGTCTTCTTCTATTCTGAATTTCTTATGATTGTTTTTTTTAATTGTCATAGGGTTTTTTGGCCCTTTTTGGTTTTGTTTTTTTGATTTGCTGTTATATTTTGTATTTCATGAACACCGTGAAGCAGTCATAAACACACAAACACACCAATAGACATCATATCTGTTAAAGATATCTGTAAAAACACATAAAAAGTAAAATCCTTCACTTAATTTTGATAATTATTCGGACAGAATAACAGATGTTGAATAATGAAGACTCACAAGAGAATTAAGTCTTAAAGAGAATAAGCAAAATATTAGGAAATTGTATTTTTGATTTTTGACGTTAGCCACTGTAAATGTGTGGAGACACTTTTCAGGAGGGGGTCCTTGCCTGAGCAATAGTGGATCTTATGGAGAAGTTTAAAAACTCCTGTGTGTGTCTGTGTGTTCTCATTCTGTTGACATTTGTTACTGATTAAGAGAATCAGTTCAACCATGAAACACTGACTTGAAATCAGGTGGTGACCAGTATTTTATATGACACCATGATGACAGCCTTTGTCCGTAAATGCTCTCTGTTGATCATCGTCAAGTTTTATTTGAGGAACTGGAACTTTGTCAACTATGTTAAAGAGTAAAGTCCAGACTCAATGTGAAGTTTGCTGAAGTTTGACCTTACAGATACAGGGCATATTTATTTATATCATCTTATCAATGTCTCCTTACTGGTAAATGATCATGTTTCCTGCTGAATTTCTCTTTAGATGCACTTGAGATTTAATTAATTTATGCCATTACCTCTGCCTAGGAAGTTATGTTTTTGCCAGTATTTGTTTGTTTATTTGTTGAAAAAATAACTCAAAAAGTTATTAACAGATTTTGATGAAATTTAAAATAGTGCTGGTCATGGCACAAGGAAGATGTGATTAAATTTTGGCAGTAATCCAAATCCAGGTGTGGATTGAAGAATTATTTCAAGGATTTGTTAACAGTTAAAGATAGGGCAGATTTTCACATTTTCACTAATTACTCAATAAGCTCTCAATGGTTTTTGATAGTTTCAGTGAATGTTGGTGATGGCAAAAGGAAGAACTGATTACAGTTCGTTTAATGGGGGTTTGTGCTCATGGAGCACCTCTAGTTTTGAATGTATGAGTGATATGAGGTCAGAGTTGATTTAAGCATATTGACCATGAGCAGTCACATGATTACCATTATACCACTTGGTGGACAGTTGAATTACCTGTGTTGATGTTAGACTACACACATTTTAGTTGCTAATTATATTTAAAGTGTATGGAGTGGTGTAGTAAGAAATCCTAAAATGCAGAAGTAGGTTTGCATGTTGGCACTTCCTGTTCCCTCGTCTCAACGTCCATGGAGTTTTCTATTAGTTTTTTTTAGATAAATCCCTGGGATAAGGTCAATGAAAGACACATATATAAGATTTGTTCAAGCTTTTTCTACAAAATAAAATATTTCACTGGAATTTCCCCACTTATGAATTTAAAAGCATGATTGTGTCATTAAAGAAGAGTTGCAAACAAACTTCTATCAAGGACTACAAAATGGCCTGGGGCCATAAACTTTATCATTTCTGATAATCTTTTACAAACAGTGTTACTCGCACGATTGCTACAGCCATGACAACCAGTTTGAAAAGGTCACAACAGATTATTCTTTTTAACAGTAGGTGACAGCAAGAGATATATGTTGGAAGCAAAGATTTCCAAAACTTTGTTCAGACTTTCTAAGGACTGTGGTCATACACCCTCTCACATCGAAAGCCTTATTTTCAACAACTCTTAAAGTTTTTAGTCTGAGACTGAGATATTACAAAGACTGGGATCTTAGAGGGTCAGTAGTTGTTATGTAGTTACATGATTATGACAAGATGTAATGCATTCAAGCCCATATGTCCTCTTAAACCTATTTTAAAGGTCCCATGCCCTGGTGTGTTGACCATTTACATCATGTCTTGAGTGTTTATCAAGCAAGGATTTGATTTTAGTTCAATGAGGAGGGAAAAAGATCTTTAAGGATCAAATGCAGCTCCTTTTCTCTCCCATCAGGAAATGCTCTGATCTGAGGGGGCAGGGAGGCTACAGGAGGCAGTGATAATGAGCTCTATGCTGATTGGCTCAAACAATGGGCAGCCAGTGGGGGGGTTACAGGCTGTGGGACGGACTCATAATACAGTCATAGCATCTGTGATGAGCAGAAAACACATGTAGGTGGAGGCTGTATAGTTATGACATAAGGAAACGTAGAACGTAAAACACAGTGCTTAAGGGCATTTTTTTAAAGAGGCCCAGTGCATTTCTCTGTGAACTGAGAGTTTATTAAAAGTTGTCATATTCTTCTGATACCCAAGCCCCTTCTAACAACGTTAAAGGCAAAGAAAGTTGCACTCTGGAAGACATGAAACCTTTGAGGCCACTGCCTATAATCTCTGATAAAATTTTCACATGCAACACTACTGCAATTATTGTCATTAATGTTCACTTCTTATTTGATCAACATTCTATTTAGGTTATGTTGGTATCATAAGGATTATTGTAACAATATGTGGGTGTTAAGCGCAAACACTGAATGTATTATAGCACAGTGTTGAGGGTATGCATTGACGTCACAATTTTTGTGGTAACTGATCTCAGTGGAAGGAAACAGAACACTTGGGGGGGGGGGGGGGGGGCTTGCAACAATGTGCAGGCCTTTGGGTATGATGGTTTATGAAGGATTATAAAGGATTCAAATTTCAAATAGGTCATCAACTATCTATATTCACTTATTGATTCATGAAAGACACTAAAAGACAGAACAAATGATTTATTGAATTCAATGTGTGTGTGTATGTTTGTGATTGGTGGGGTTTTATCTTATATGGATAAAATTGACCAGGCTATTCAATGAATTTCAATGGCCTTTACGACTCTGTTCAACTGTTTGAGTCCAGCTTAAGTGGAAGTCTAAGAGTGTGTGGTGAAGCTGCTGAAACTAACAAGAATAGTTTTGGCTGAAGTTCACGTGCGGTCCAACTGTTATAAATAGCTGATTTTCCCCGAGATGAGCTCTCGCTACGTTCCTTTTGTATGATAAGTAATTTCATAATTCAGTGGGCTAAAAAATCAAATGTGAGAGTGTAAAAAGGGATGTTTTTGCTTGAGATGACTCTGACATCATATGCATATGCTCTTTTAAGTTTTGAGTCTCAACCCTCAAATGTTTTTGCTGTTTTTCAGTGGATTTGGTGATGCACCCGTCCCTATATACAACAGAGTAGGGAAGCAAAATACAAGTATTGAAAATGCCACAACCTTCCAAATCCTTGCCAAGTTTGGTACAGCTCTTTGCCCAAGGATCAAACCACTGTCCTAAATGGGCTATGGTTTTTTGCTTAGTCTACATGCCTGTGGTCATTTTGGCTTAAGACTGCATTGCTAAGTCCCTTTCCTTATAATTGTTCAGAGAGGGAGACATGGCAAAGAAAGATTCTTGCTCCCTCCTTCATCAACTTTTTTCCCCACAGTCCTGGGTTATGCAATCCGCCATCTTTGGCTGTGTTTTCCAGCCTTTTGGTCCCTGTTTGGGTGAGTAGATCTTAGTTCCCCAGTTAGTATCACAGTGGATCTTTTTCTGGAAAAGGCTGGTGACCACCGGCAAACACAGATGTTAGTGATTCTCTAAAATGAGCTGGGTTACTGTGAAGAAGCAAGTGAAAGAAACTTTTGAAGACCAAACTGAAACAGACGCTCTATGGGGATGGATGTCTAGAATTAGCCCCACTTATACAAGCTAACAACTACTGAGGAAATGTGGTCATTTGTGGCCCATCTATCTTTCTGCCATTGTTTATTATTAATGTTTTTTAATGAAAAAACCAAAATTGAGACTACTTACTTGCTATTCATTTTCAATCAGGTAGGGTAAAATGAAAAACAGCATTTAAAAAAAATAGAATAGATCTTTATAGTCACTGTAAAAAAAAAAAAACATCGGCAGACAACATCAAAACAGTAAAGAACAATTTAGAAGCTCGACAGTGCATGGCACAGTAAAGACAAAGGCTAAATTAAAATAGCTAAAAGTTCAAATCAAATAAATTCATTAATCTTCTCTGGGTAATTTGTTTGGAGCAGCGTGTATATAAAACAGAAACACCCACAGTAACTTAGATAAAAAACAACAGATGAAGTTAAGGAAGAAACAAAGCACAAACCGAAACCTTATATAAATAAAGTAATTCGTAACTAATCTGTCATGATTAAAGACTGACTGCAGGGGAATGAATGATTTACAATAGCAGTTAGTTTTACAGACAAGTTAAACATAACAACATCCAGAAGGCAACAGAGAAAATTCACACGAAAGCACATGATCAGAAGATTCCAAATCTATTTCAACAACGTTACCTGAAAGATTGGTTTGAAAGAACTGTCAATATTGTTTCATTTGTTGTTTTACCATGTGGTATTAAATGAATGAGGATGGTCATTTAAAAATTAAAATAATGGTACAGGTTTCTGAACTAAAGCCCAAAAATAGAGTGGTGCAGGGATGATGTAATTTTGTAGGCCAAGTTAGTATCACTCTGCCCTGAAAGCTGAAGAGATTTTTCACAGGGTTTTGGATCACTGACGATAATAAACTCTTTTTGATGAACAAAAAATTTACTAAATTTACATGTTTTGCTCTTTGTGGTAATCTTAATAAACAATCCCACTTTTCACAATTTTTTAGCTTAAACTAAATCACCCAGCTATTAGTAAGCTATTAGTAAACTTCTATGAAACTCCAACATGGCGGAGTAACTTAGAAGCAACAACAATATTTTCAGTATACTGCATCTTGCTGTATCTTCTTCTTTGAGAATTTTCTCTTCATCAAACAACTTTATCAAGTTTGCCCTCATGGCTGTGGCAAAAGTGTATAAGTAATTGATTGTTAAAAAATGATCAGAAATTCTTGCTGTTGGGTCCCCTGCCATTTTTGTAGTCCTGATTACACTAAGTTAGCAACCATCGTTTTAAACCCACAGCAACGGTTTAAGATTCAAAAGCAGGCAATGTCAGACACATTTTATTATCTCCCATTAAACATTGAAATCTTGTGTGCATTTGTTTGCAGCAAACCTTATTTCAGGCACTTATCTGAAACTGGTATTCTAAATCCCTTTTAGTTTCATGCTTGAGAACCAGGAAGTGCTAACTCACTTCTGCGTTATTGGACTCATTCCTGCACCGCTCCATTGCAACAAAAAACATTGTGATATATTGTGTATGGATATTTTCTTGATCCCTGAATAACGTGTAACTCATGAAATTTTTCTACAACAGATCAGGGCCAGGGATGAGAAAGAATTGATACCATAAGTAAGATACTTTTTCTTTTTTGCTGAGAAAAATGGATGAATTGTTTAAAAATACTCTTTAAGAAAAACATGCATGCTTACATTTGAGGGAGTCATCAATTAACCAAAAAATATTACTTTAGTCTGTCAGAGATAACCACAGTACCTGCAGAAAAACTCAAGCATGCACTGGGAGAACATGCAAACTCCACGCAGAAAGGCCCAACCATTAATCTTATCACTGTGAGGCACCAACTCCACCTGCTGCACCATCATGCACCCCAAAAAACAAACAAAATGTAAATAAAAAATGCATGCCCAAAAGATCTTTTTTGAAAGCTTGTTCATCTTCTATTTCTTCGACATGCTCTTGGCTATAACACCGGAGCCCACCGGAGCTCTGCCTCAGTCAAATAAATGAATTATTCAATTCAAACTGGCAGCAGCGCCGCAGACGACAGATTATTTTACCTGTGTGGCTCTCTCAGAAGCACAAAGATGCACAACAAATCAGAGCGCAACATCATTGAGGGGTATGGGGGGGGGCGTATGGAAGGGGCATGGAGGTATATCAGAGATTATCGATGAACTGCGAACATCTGCGCGCGCCTGAAGGGGGGCTTGACTTCGATAAAAAAACATTCTCTCTACAAGCGAGCACGAGGGGCTCCTCTGTGTGCCGCTGAGTTTGTTTGTGAGTTGTTTATTGTAATTCAGATGGTGTCTCATTTGCTTATGTGCACGGTTTAAGTGAACACAATGATTTATAAAATGACGAGTTAGTCTTTTGGTTACTTAAAACTCAACATTCCTGAGCAGTCCAGCTCTGGTTTTCACTTACTTTTTCTAAATGATAAATACATCCTGAAGTATCCTGCATCAATTATTCTCCATGATATATCTGTAAAGGATCAAGCTCCCAATGCAGTCTACTACTGCAGTGGTTCTCAACCTGTGGGTTGAGGCCCAAAAGTGGGTCTCAGAGCTGTTTTCAGTGGACGGTGTATAAGTCAGGTAAAAATGTGGCAGAAATGCATATTTGCTGTTCTCTCAGGATCTTGACGTATCCTGTTATCTTACCATAGAAATTGGCATTTACCTATGATGAACTTTTGACTTGAGATTTCTGGAAAACAACCAATATATAAATGTTATGATGGGACAAATAGTGAGTAAGATTTATGGATGTGTGTTCTCCCAGGGCTCTCATTATTAGTTAATGTTTATAACATTTTTTCCTCCAGTCTCTTTGCACAAAAAATGTTTTTTTTTTTTTTTAAATCTTACGTCCAAACTGCAGTGTTTTTTCACTAAACAAATTAAAGTGGTCGATCTTTTTGAGACCGGGGTCATGATGACTATTAAGATGAATGTTTCTCAGGATAGAGCTGTAAGAGCCTCCCTTCACTGTATGTTTTATCTAAAAAGTGAAAATATCAATGTTTCCTTCCAACTCACAAATTAACTAATGATAAATCTTTCATGCATTTCCAGCAAAAGGACATAGTCACCCCCAGAATTTACCTTGTTTGACAAATCTGTCATCATACTGGACATCAGTGATCATCAACTGGTGGCCTTGAGGCCACATCAGACCCTCCACAGCTTCCTAACTGGCCCCCAGAATGTTATCAAGTTGAAAAATGTGAGGGGGGAATAAGTTGTAATTTGAAAAGTATATTTTTTCATTGATTCCCTATAGCTGTAAATGCAACCCCTGAAACTATTGGGTCAGTTTTACAGAAATCTACCTGTCAGCCAATATTAGCCAACATTCAACCAGGAAAACAAATATATTTAAAGGTGCAGTGTGTAGAATTTGGCAGCATTTCGCCGAACAGAGACGGTGAATATAGGATATAATGTTTCTATTTGAATGTAAAGTCCGTCAAAATAGGAGTACAATCATCCCCATAAAACATTTGTTTTATTTTTATTTAGCTATAAAAAGCTTAAAAAAATTTACATTACTGCGGGCCGCGTTCATGTAGGCCGATATAATGATCTGCCACGTTGTCTACGGGTGGATTTTAGGGACAAAAAGAACGAAACGCATATCTGTCCGCCGGTTCTGAAATCTACCTGGAATATGGGCAAAGAAGAGGAGAGAGGACGGCGGTGGATGTAGAGACAGTTGTTACTCTGCACTAGGGATTTAACCTGAACCCAAACCTTGTCACTTTAGTGAATGATGTCATGTTCATGATCCTTTTTGGTCTTCACAGGTTTTCGTTGCTCAGCGATGTGACGTTTTGGTTACAGTTGGGCTCATTCTAGAATCTGAGCGATAGATGTCGCTCAAATGCCAAATTCTACACACTGCACCTTTAAGTCAAACCCAGTGATGGACAGCATGAAAGAACAAAGAGAAGCAGCCAAGATAGGCTCGAAAAGAATCGAAAGGACTTGAAACTCCAACTGTAGGACTTCAGGCTTGGCTTGAGACTTGAGTCTTGATTTGGGAGTTGACTTGGGACTTAAGGGCAATGACTTGAGACTTACTTGTGATTTGCATAACAATGACATGGTCCCACCTCTGGCTACAGGTAATATATCACTAGAAGAATTAGAGTTTGCTGAAAGAGGCATGTTGTAGTGATGTGTCGGTCATGAACGTAACGGCTCTGAGAGCCGGCTCTTTGAAGTGAACGACGGGAGCCGGCTCCTGATTGGGGGAGCCGCTTTTTTTGTTGTTGTTTTTTTCTCTCTTATGGCAGCCGCACGTGATTGGCCAATATGTGTGGTGTCGTCTCTGTGTCTACACTTAGTGCGCTGAGCAGAGGGGGGAGGGGCAGCAGCAGCAGTACACGAACAGGTCAAGAGAGCAGAGAGAGTCAGAGAGACGAGAGAGAAAGAGCGCAAGGAGCAACACGGAGTGATAAATTAAATATTTTAATTTATGTTTTGTTGTGTTGTGTGTTTTTCAGGGATTCTGTGTTGCTTGACTTTAAATTTGTTTAGTAGAAAAAAGTTCAAAGTTTAAATTTGTTAAAAGTTCAATTGTAAATAGTTAAAAGATTGTTTTTGTATTTTATAATTTATATTTTTGTTGCACTGTAGGGTGAAAAATAAAGGCATATTTATATAATAAACATATATAAATAAAAAGGATAATGCAGGCTTTTTTTACATTATTAATTCATTTTGTGCATAATTTTACGTTATTATTGGTAATATATTGATTAAAGCAACAAAAAAATCTGTAGAGCCGTTTGGTAGCCGAAAGAACCGGCTCTTTTTAGTGAGCCGAGCCGAAAGAGCCGGTTCTCTAAAATGAGCCGGAATTCCCATCACTAGCATCTTGTCATTGATGCATAACATTAGCTAACACAGCAGGAGAGGTAACGCATCTTAACAAGTCTCTGGTGGAAATTTATTGTTGACGCATTTCATGAGAGAAGTTGTCAGTCTGATTTCTTTTATAGCAGAATATGACCATGTGTAGATAGATACTTAATCATACATTCATACTGTCCTGTAATTCTGCTTCATTTTTCTCGCAAAATGCATCAGATTGATGCATTTAAATATGAAATATTCAACATTTTCTTCCAGGGGAGCATCTCCCCTTGACCCCCTAGAGGGGTCATAGCCTCCTCACCTTTTTCAACTCCGACCTGCTTTCATGCCTGATATTTTCTCCTTGTGTAGCAATTGTAGTTAGTTTTACTTTCTGTCTTTCCCCTGCCTTTCTTGATCTCCTCATGTGTTTCATCTGTCTTGTTTCACTCATCTGTGTGTCTACACTGGGTGTTTTCACTAAAGTCTTTGTCCAAATCTCTGTGTTAAGTTGTTAGTTTGCTTTGTTTCTCTGTGTTAGTTAGCCATGTTAGATTGCTACATGTCTGTTTTGCCTGTTAATGCGGCCTGTATTTTTCTGTTGAGAATAAGGCCGATACAGTTTTTTGCAATAATTTACATCATTTTTCCTACTGCGCTGCAACACCGTATTTTAGGGCTCCCCCACCCATCAACCTCCACTTTAACCACTGGCTATAATCATCTGAAATTGATGGTGGCTGTAATTAAAGAACTTTATGATCTGTGACACACTTTTAAAAGATCAATTAAGCAAAGTGATGGAAACACATCTATGTCATGGAAGAAGACTGATAAAACTTTACTTCAATGTGGGGCTGGGACTTGTACTTTAGCACTGTGCTGCCCTCTGAGGAGTGGCTAATGATTAAAACAGCCAGTGGAGGACGCCTGGGCTCTTAACAGCAAAGGCTTGACTGACGAGTGGTCCACACACAGCCCTGACTCGCTTTCTTCCCAGTGTTGAATTTGAACCTTGAATTTTTATCACAATGGCTCGATATTTCAAGCTCCTCGCAATGCTTTGGCTGGTTGCAGCCAGTCTTGGTAAGTCACTTCAACTGCATTTCAACTTGAAATGCTAATTATTTTACATCTTTGTTACATGAAAGTCTTTTTGAAAATGATGTCCTACCAAGAGCCTGATCTACTAAAGGTCTACATGTATTAAACACGTGCAAACTTGATAGAGCGCAAAGCTGAATCTGTTACATGAAAATCTTTTTAAAAATGATACTAAGTCTTAAGAATCTTTGTACCACTAAATTCATCGATCTGTTTCCAAACAACCATTTTACTTACAGTTTGATTTAAGATCCTCGGACAATGAAAATCACCTCTTCATAACGTTGCTGACCTACCTTGTAAAAAATTGAATTCAGTGAGGAAAGTCAGCTTGTTCCTCTTGGCACTGCTTGTGTGGTTAATGCTTCATATGGTTAAAGTCCTATATAAGCCAAGGTTGACTTTTAATGGGTGGATTCGGGACCTGATTTTAGTGAACAAGTTTACATGAACATGCAGGAGAACATTCTACCTTCATTTTGTATCCAATGTACCTAAAAGACATACAAGTGTTTATCACATTCTGTTGTGTTTGATATGTTTTAAAATGGTCATTTACACACTCATATTAATGTGTCCTACTGCTCAAACAGATGATTGGCCCAGGTTTTGATTTGTTTAAACTCTTTTTAGAAAATGGATTAAGACTATCCTGCCTGTAAAACTGAACTAGATGTTGATTTCAGTCATCAAAGAATGAGCGTGTTAATTCATCAGGGTTTATCGTCTCAGCTTCAACACTGGAAGGTCTCAGCACCCTCTGTTGGCTACAAGTCTGTTTGTGTGTTACTTACTTTGATAAAAGTAAACCTGTAATTCCCCACGTCAGGCTTTGGTAATGAGCGCGTCAGAAGGCAAGCACAATTCTCAGATTCAATTTCTAATATTATCAGAGCAAAATATGACAAGTTCAGGCTTTAAAGCTCACTTTCTTGGGCCTGTGGGAATTTTGAAGGGATTTTTGAGAAATAGGTTGCCCTCAGTTATGTCACCTCACCACAAATAACCCACATGAGAAGGAAGGAATATTCATGTTTTGAGTTGTTTGTGTCGAATTTTCACATCAACATATAGTGGCTGACATTGAGCAACATTGAGAAATCATCAAAATTTGGTTGAAAGTACTTCCCCAGGGTCAATTTTGCTGTATTCAACGCAAGTCAACATATCTAAAGTGGAGGTGAACATTTTACTGGTGAAGTATGACCTTTCCCGACAGCCCACTTACTATACATGGATTGTAAACTTTCGTCAACGTAGATGTTATGCTGATGTTCATGCTGCAGGACTCCCAACTCAGACTTGTCATATCCTCTTGAGATCCTCCATATTCTCAGACTGAGACTTGTACTGCCTCAGGTCTGCTGATCCTTTTAAAGATCAAGAAGTATAGGTGCTGTTGAACATTTGAGGTGAGTTTACAAACCTCATTAGCGTTCACTATTGCATCTGAAAGTTCTAAAACAATCATGCAACATTGATCTACATTGTGTTAAGGTGATGTCAGTTCTTCTTAGTTAGGGGTAGAATGTCTAAAGCTGTCAAATGAGATGAATTCACTGTGCTGGAACTACAATCTGGCCATTTGACACTACTACTCTGCTGGACGTCCACAGATGTTTGTTGAACAATGAGGGGGCAGGCCCAAACATTTGTCAACCGAGACAAATGCAAGGTCAACTCTTGCTGGTGTTCAATTTTAGAACATGCTAAAATTTGTCCATGTATCCGACAGACATCAGTGTTGCCCAACAAACATTAACTTAGTTCTGCATAACCTGACTTGGCTTGGTGCTGCTAGACAGCAAAAGCTGACCAAAATGTCATTGTGTGAATACAGCTTTCCAGCTGTGCCAACTGGACAAATCTGAAACAAACATTAATTTTTTTGCTTTTGAATCTCGACAGAAGTGACAAATGAGGTATTTTTTTTTATTAATTGATGGATGAACAGTGGCAGAAATGGATAAAAACCTCTAATACTTCACTTCTGAATGCAGAAAACAATGTGAAATGCTACAGTAATTTAGCCACTTATCTGGCAATAACCTAAAGAAATACAGACCAGACAGACAATGTTTCCAGAAATATACCATCATTTGGAAGGGGAGAGTTTGTCCTTTAGCTTGTGTTTTCAGTCACATAATTTATAAACAAAATGGCAATATTAAAACACATAAGCAACAATATGATAACTGAAATGCAATGCTGATATTAATCTCAGGATGTTAACCACATAAAAGTAAGACTGAAGACTTCTATAATCCTTCCATTTGAACGCCATTCAAGAGGTCTGCTGGACTAAGTAAATCAGTTGCCTCATGCCAGGTAAATCAGTCATTGTGGGAAATAAAATCACCTTTTTTGTCTCGTGAGGAATATTATCCAGGGTATCTAAAATTTCCTGTGTGTGCAGGTAGAGTTTTAACAACCACTTCCCCACATTCACATTGATTCCCAATCAGTGTGTTTCACTTCCTGTCCCACATCTGACCTTTGCCAGTATTACAAGACAGGAAGTAACCTATTCCTGATAATGATCTTAAAAAATGTTCATGAAGCCAGAAGTTTTGTTCATCATGATAATTTTCATAACTGAACACAAGGATCAGGATTTTTAAAGCATAAATGTAATGTGGCCGGTGTTTAAAGCTATTCTTTGGCTGTTGTGAAAGTACAACATGGCAGTTCAACACTGGAGCTCTACCATGCTTCTAACTTATATGTCATACCAGATTTGAAGCATGTTCAGATGAGATCACTTTTCTCTTTAATGGACATTGTGCATACTTAATGCATTTAGTACACAAGCCAAATGACTCATCATCCTTAAGATCTCTTTCAGCAGTTGACCAAATTGACCTGAATTAGATGAACGCCCAGGAAGGATTAATCATGGGGAACCCCTAGAATTGGCTCATAAATATTTGCTTATTATTTAGAAATTCTAATATTCCTCTTGGAGTTAGGTTATGGCACCAAGAAATCTCTTTTAGACCCTATCATCACATGTGAACACCAAACTTACTAAAGTAAAAGTTCCCTCTATGAGGACATCATTTTGGAAACTTTAAGGGAACACAGTGGAGACATTTTATGGTCCTATGAAATGGCCTCAAAACTTTTTACCTCCACAGAAAAGTGCGACAAATATGCTGAATTTGGGTCTGTCCAAAGTCTTTGATTTTTCAAAAGAAAGACTGAAAGAAACAAAGAAAGAATAAAACATAGTAAGAATGGATACCCATCCCTCAAGTTAAAAAGGGTCTTGGTCAGGGGTCAATGCTTTTGCTTACCTCTGGGGTTCATCCTTGGTTAGGCTGTTTAAAATCTTATCTTATCTTGAAAACATCTTAAATTAGCAGTGTCTTAAATCATTTTGTCATATTATCATTTCACCACTACATTGTGATTATTCAACCACAGGAGCCTCTCTTGCTGCAACAACAGCTAATCCCACAACTGAACCTACAACATATACTACAACAACAGCTGATCCCACAACTGAACCTACAACATATACTACAACAGCTGATCCTACAACTAAACCTACAACAGAAGCTCCAACAACAGCTGATCCCACAACTGAACCTACAACATATACTACAACAACAGCTGATCCTACAACTAAACCTACAACAGAAGCTCCAACAACAGCTGATCCTACAACTAAACCTACAACAGAAGCTCCGACAACAGCCGATCCTACAACTAAACCTACAACAGAAGCTCCGACAACAGCCGATCCTACAACTGGACCTACAACAGAAGCTCCGACAACAGCCGATCCAACAACTGGACCTACAACAGAAGCTCCGACAACAGCCGATCCAACAACTGGACCTACAACAGAAGCTCCGACAACAGCCGATCCAACAACTGGACCTACAACAGAAGCTCCGACAACAGCCGATCCAACAACTGGACCTACAACAGAAGCTCCGACAACAGCCGATCCAACAACTGGACCTACAACAGAAGCTCCGACAACAGCCGATCCTACAACTGGACCTACAACAGAAGCTCCGACAACAGCCGATCCTACAACTGGACCTACAACAGATGCTCCGACAACAGCCGATCCTACAACTGGACCTACAACAGAAGCTCCGACAACAGCCGATCCTACAACTGGACCTACAACAGATGCTCCGACAACAGCCGATCCTACAACTGGACCTACAACAGATGCTCCGACAACAGCTGATCCTACAACTGGACCTACAAAAGAAGCTCCAACAACAGCTGATCCTACAACTGGACCTACAAAAGAAGCTCCAACAACAGCCGATTCTACAACTGGACCTACAACAGAAGCTCCAACAACAGCTGATCCTACAACTGGACCTACAACAGAAGCTCCGACAACAGCTAATCCAACTATAACTGGACCTACAGCAGATGCTTCAACAGCAACAGATAATCCAACGACACCTGTTCCAACAACACCTGGACCAGCACCAGGTAATTTCGCCATTGTGAAAAATGCAACTGTTCTCAAGGTATCATATATTTTACATTTTCATTTGATGCTCTGAGCTTTTTTATGTCTGTTTTAAAAATTTTGTATGTTTCTTCTATTTAAGACCCCTGTGCTCAGATGCCATGTGGCAGTGGCAGCACCTGTGAACCTCGATTCAATGGAACATTTGTTTGCATCTGTTTGGCTGGAGACTTGTACAGTGATGAGAGTAAAAGCTGTGAGAGGGGTAAGTCTTTTATATCTGAAAACTACCTATGTGAGGTTTTTACTCCATAAAAATGTTATTCAATGAGCCCTTCACAGACAATCAAAGTCATGTGTAAAGGGTCAAAGGGGATATTTTTGAAAGTAGCACATGTCAAATTACCATTTGCAATGTCTAATTAGCTCTGGTGGCTAGTATAAATGGGCTAATAGGGCTGAGCTCTATTATTTTTCAAAAATAAGATTAGAAAATCATTTTTCAAATAACTTAAGGAACTGAGGAATAATGCAATATCTCAAACTAAGCTTGTCTTCTTTTTAAGCTGCCAACCTTTGATCAGTAACGCATCTACAGCATTACTTAATGTAGAGGTGCTTCTAGTTCTAGTACCCATGCATTTATAATCCTGTAATCAACAAAAAAAACTTATTCCAAATCAGTTGGGACACTGTTTAATGAAAATAGAAACAACACTTTGGATATATAGGCAATTGAGTAAAGCATGTAGGCAAAATCTTAAATCATACTGTTAAACATAATCGTTTTTTGTTTTTTTTTAATTTATATATGAATTAAATGTCTTTGACAGAAATTGCAACTGGAGCATAGTTACTATTGTTAGGCTACGTCATCTTTTTCTTCTAAAAAAAAAAACATTAAGCACCTGGAAATTACTGTTGAAATACTGATTGTTGATATTTTTCTGAGTTTTGCTTGATGTACATCTTTATGGTCAACAGTGGTGTCCGGTGTAGTAATTTTCATTTCAAATTCTGCCAACAAAATTAATCAGAAAACAGGTCTGGACTGCATGCAGACCAGTTTCAATTTATTTTTCTTTTTAATGCAAAGCCATGCTCTTTTAATTTATGCATTTAGCTTGGCATTGTCTAGCTGAATTGGGCAGGGACTTCCCATTAAAGATGTCATGTGAATGGAAACTCATGGTCTTTCACAAGGCAAATAACCCTCAGACATACAAAGCTCTTGAATGACTAAGCATGAAAGAGTGTTACTTTTTCCCAGTCATTGAGCTGTCACTTATTTCAAATAAACCCATGAAGTGTTTCAGGTGGTTTTGAGCATTTCACTACTTTCCCAGTCTCTTTTTGCCCCTTTGGCCCTGCCTGTACAATTCTGGCATCAAGGCCAGGTGAGCAATGTGTATGATCCAAAACAATAACGAAACAAAGTTTACCAGTTTGAGTGTAGATATCTTGTTTTTGAGCTGTATTTAATTCACAATTTGCAAAACGTCCCAACTGTTTTGGGATTGAGGTTTGGATATAAACTCAAAAATACAAGGCTAGGTAGATCTTAAAGTGAAAAAATGTATTAATGTTAAAGTGATCACGACCTGGATGCAGGTTCTGTAAGATAGCAAAAGGCAGTTTTTGGTAGGTGTTTGCATCAAGCTAATGGCATGATTTAAAAAGATGAGTGCTGATTTATTACGTTTATTAAAAGTATAATGCAACTTTCAGAGAAGCATAAACACTCAAAAGATACGACTCTTATTATTTTTGCTAAATATAGAGCTTAAGGTAAGAAGATGTTTAGCTTAGCTTTGGATTGACAGAACCAGTGTGCTAAGCTAGCCTACATGCCTTGATTCTTGTCTGAATAAGGCAGACGGAGAACTGTGCACCTGAAACAACCTCACGTTATTAAACAAAATTATTATTTCAAGGCCAGGGATACAAAAACAGCTTGCTTACATCAGCAGGGCTCTCACACGCACATGCGTGTGACACACGCATTTGAACCTTTTCACACCCTCACACGCCAAACCTGGTATTTCTCACGTATGAAAATTTATTTTGTAATGCCAACCAAGTTACCGCTATATATGCATTGGAACATGTAGCAAGACGCTCTGAACATCATAGGGCTCAACGAGAGCTTGACACGACCCAATCAATAAGTTCAACTACCCATCAGTCAGTCAAAAAATAACATATAACTACATATCAGCCAATCAGAAAATAGTACTGCTGTGCTTGATCCGACTGCAGAGGATGCATACTGCACCAACACAACAAGAGTGCCTTATCACATGAGTGCAGTAAGTTAAGTCGTCACTTTGTAGCCTACTGATTAATGAAATTAGTTATTGTACAAAAGGAGAACAATGAGAGCTTAGTCTCATTCTTCCTCCACACCTACCATTAAACAGTAAATCACATTGACATACAAACTGTGGTTACCTGGCATCACATAAAAACAAAATAATTATTGTTAATAGTTATACTTAGAACATGAGAAATGTTTGGCTATAGTTAAAATCAAAATTGCACATTTTTAGTTTGAAAGAGCATGGTCAAATGTTGGAGGTAAATAATAAAAAAAGAACCATAACAATTAGTTTTATTATGTTGCATCATCACTTGATAAAATATACTAACATAACAAAGTAACAATAAGACCCACTAGGTAATTAGGTAACTAATTAACCTAATTTTAATTCTAAAATACGATAAGTGCATATACCCAAAGGCCTGCACATAGTTTGGCCCCCCCACCTCCCAACCCCCTACCCCACCCAGCAAAAATCTCACTCTGACCTGAGATCAGAACTTGAGAGCAACTGCTTGGTGTTTAGAAAAGACCAATCATAATGCTAGGCTAATTGCCTGCTGGCTTCTGTTATTTTCTTGTTGATTGTTGTCTTTATTCAAGCATTTATAGAAATTGATAGGTTCTTTAAATCAGCCTCTCAGCAAAAATGAACTAAATGTATTTACTGTTGACTGAAAAGCTGTAATATGTTTTGTACAATTTAATTGTCTCATTTTAGCCAAGGTTTTTCCTGGAAGACTAACTCTGGGTGAGACATATGATGAATCCTTGAAAGATCAAACATCTGAACGATTTCTGGACCTCTCTCAAGTCATTGTGGATGTGGTAAGCAATCATTAAACTCCTTTTAAGTGAAACCACCACAATGGTGACTTTTGATTTAACTCCTCTGTGGTGCACATATAAGGTGGTTCAGGGATGACATATTTTTGAAGGCAAACATGGAAGTTAGCATTGCGCTGGTTCTCTTGACTAAAGGACAATACATTTTTTTTTTACTGTGTTTAGATCATTGCTGATAATATGCTTGTAGCCAACAAAAATGTTGCAACTTAAACCTTTGTTTCTTTGTGATACTCTTAATGTGCATGCCTACTTTTCAAGGTTTTTTTTTTTTAATTTTAAACTTAGATGTAATTGTTGGGAGAGAAAAGCTATTATTAAACTAACATGAACAACATGGTGGTTTGACTTAGAGGCAGTCACAATATTTCCAATGAATAACTTGTTGTGACCTCTACTGTGAAAATTCCGTACAAATATATTAAGCTGATCAAGTTGGTCCTCAGGGCTGTGGCTATGGTGTATTAATTATTGTCTATTAAAAAACTGTCAAAATGCTCACAGAAGGGTCCTTTGGAATTTTTGTAGTCCTTGTTCGCAGTTCGTTATCAGGTGTCCTTTTAATCACACAACAATGATAACTTCTGGGTCAGCTGAAAAGAAATGTCCTTGCACCACTCTTATTTCCATGATGTCATAATAACCCAATATGAATGTGCTCTCTCTTCTTGGTTTTACTTTTTCAAGTAAATTGAAACCATATTTTTAGCCGGAAATCTGTCAGTATGCTTAGATTTTTTTTTTTTTTTTTTTAAGTTCTTTGTTTTTACACTTTCTCAAAGTAATATAATGTTTTAATCTACCGGTTTACACAAGTAGCTAATTAGGTAGCTTATTAGCAAATCACATTGCAGCATCTTAGAGAATTTAGGCATGTAGACCCTGCTGAAGTTCAAACCGAGCATTAATGGATGTGATTAAAATGACTTTGAACATGGCATGCTGTTGGTGCCTCGCTGAGTATTTAGGAAATTGCTGATCTCAGCAGATCAGCAACCATCACCTCATTCACTTGTTGCAAACTTAAAACAACCTTTAATATATAACTTTAATATATAACTTTGTGTGAACCACGTGGTTTTATCCTCATAAGCACAGTCTCATTACTTAATAGCCATACCTTGTACTTCTCTTTTTGCTGTTGTTTTTTTGACCTGCTCTGAAAGTGATGTGCCTTAAAAGCTCTCTTTTCTGTCACAACAGTGTATGTATCTCATAATTCTAAGGTCCCGCCATTCAACAAAAAATAATAAAGTGGAATTTTATTTTGTCTTGTAGGTTTGTCATCATTATTCTGACACTACCAAGTCAGTAATTCAGAAAACTGAGCTTTTTTCTCATGTAAATAAAATATGTTTTCATCTTTACCTGAGCACCATTGGGAATACCTAAAGCCCATATTTGAGATGTTTGAATTAAAAATATATATATATTGTTGTTTCTCATGAGCATGCATTGTTAAAAAAATGTTTTCATTTTTGTTTCTCAGAAAAGAGATGAAATACTGAAGTTTTCCTAAGTACTTGAGAACTTTACCCAAGTAAAGAGTTGACCGATAAACTTTTATGTGAACTGGAGTAACTTTTGACTAAGAGTATCTATACTTTCACTTTTACAGTAGAGAGTTTTTTTCCACCCCTGCAGTCTTAATCTTGTGTTATTAAATGTACAAAGATAAAGCTTTCAACTGGCCTAAATGAATGCATTTTCTCTTAAGCTATCCGAGGTTTATAAGGACACTGAGGGCTACGACACATCAACAATCCAACGTTTCGAGTAAGTGTCTGTGTGTTTCTTCTCTCTTTCATGAAACCTGTCTCTTACATCATACTGCTTAACAAGAACTGAACACTTATATGTTTTTTCCCAGACAAACACAGGCATCTAATACCAGAGCTTGGTCCAGGAATACAGGACATGTCCTGGCTGTAGTCGAAATCATCTTTAAGGCAGCAGCTGAAATCACAGAGGACATAGTCACATCAACAGTAGAAGATGCCATAGATGACTTCCTGCCAGGTGCAACATTTGCAGGTGAGTTTTTAGGGTTTTAATTTTAGACCCAGCTTCAACCACAGCCAATTCTTTAAGCCTATTTAGTTGGACTGCTGTTTGTTTTACCCATCAACTGTATTTGCCTTTATGAAATTATCAGGGGGGGTTTTATGTTGCATTCTTTGATTTGCCTTTTTAATAGCAGTACAGTACTTTCTTTCCTTTTTTGTGATACATACAGTGAAAATTAAAAAACGCTAGAGAAGTACTGTATTTATGTTAAATCTGATGGGTGTGCATTCCTAGACTCTCTGCTATGTTATTTAACATGTTTAAATCCAAGAAATGAATACAGACATAAAATAGAGAGAAGAAGAGGGTTTCCCTTCTATCTCTTTGCATATGGAAAATAGAAATATGTATTTATTTTCCTGTGAAATATACTGCATTTGTGTTTATATACACATACAAGTATATAAAGGGTTACATACATGACTTTTTAAAATCATTATTATTATAATATTATTGTTACCATATATGTTGGTACTTTTTAGTGTTTCCTTTTTGGACATGATGGGTTACGTGTGACTTTTTGAGTTGGTTATGGGATAATGACGATTTCATAATTTCATCACATTGTAGATATTTCATCTTAAGCTGTATTTAATTAGTTTTGTGATCTTATGTGCCTAATTGCATCAACACTGTATTTACAGTGGGAGATCTGTGTGACAGAGGAGCCTGTGATGCTGAAACCACTAATTGCACATCAGCTGATGGATCTTTTACCTGTGATTGCTTGGACAATTACTTTAAGACTGAGGACGACAGCCGAGTTTGCATTGGTAAGAGCAGGCAGTGAGTTGGAGAGAGAGATTGTGCAAGTGCGTATATGTTACACGGTTCTCTTGGGCTTGGCTACAAACTATCTCAACTTTCTCCACCTTTAGCGGCCTGTCCCGATGGACAACATCCTTCAGACAAGGGTTGTGTGAAGTAAGTCATAGCATTTGTTCAAAATCTTACAATTATCATGAAAAGTTTTAGAAGTTTTGATGCCAGTCATAGTAAGTATGATCTGTGTTAGTAGATATTATGATTGTTACATGAACTGTCTTTGTGTTTTTCAGATGCAGCTTTGGTTATTCTGGCTTCAACTGTGAAGACGGTGAGTAGACGGGGCCATGGCTAAGGCTGGAGATGTGCTCGCTGTTTTTCATTATGTTTGTTCTGGCGTCATTTGCGCTTTTGTTTATATACATGCTTGTATGCAATGTGTGTCACTGGAGGAGACCACTAGAGGGCACAAAAGAATTAAATCAGGCTATATGCAACTACCTGTTGTGTGAAAAGTAAACTCTAAATATGGCAACAATTAAGGTAATAAGGCAAAATATGCAACAGTAATCAGCATCAGATATATGCAGGCAACTGCTGACCTGTGGTGAGAGCACATCATCAGCATCATCTGCTGTCAGATCTTTGCAACGTCCTCCATGCATCATCATGACTGTCTCAGTGTTATGGTTAAATGAGTTTTTTTTTTTAACAGGCGACTTTAAGCTGACAGTGCTAATAGGTGTTAAAGCACCACCAAAATCAGTGTGCCTATTAAACACAAAAAAATGTATCCATGATTTATATACCAGAAAATTCTCTGACAAAAACACTGCCACAGATAAAGTCGACTTAAGTCACCACTTTAGAGTAACTAGTATGACTTCGGTTACCAACTGTATCCACACTCAGGTCCAAACATTTTGCAGATTGAAGGGTACAGAAAATGACAAATTTATCGTTGTCATAAAAAGGTACTTAATCAATATTTTCAAGCATTTAAAATTAAATCCAGTTAGCAATGCATAACCTAATGTGCTGAATTCAAAATAAGAGTATTTGCTGGACAAAGAATATTTTGCTTAATTTTTTTTGTTCTGTTTTGGCAAATACATAAAAGGAGTGTCACAGAAACAATTCCAGTCAACTATAGCTATATTTTTTGAAAAGATTGCTATTTTTAATACTGCCATGGCAGACATTGTCAGGTTTCCTTCACAAACATATATTTTTTTGTTGTACCAAACTGACTGTTGGGTTGTATTAAAGGGATAATTCAGGTTTTTTGAAGTGAGGTCACCAGAGGCCCATGGCACTAGTAAATATGAGTGCCAATAAAGGAACTTGTGAGCTTTGTCCCTGGGGGAGATATCGGGGGTAGACGGTAGCTGGCACATAGCAGCACATGGTGCCACCAAAAGCCTTGTAATTCACCCACATATTGGTTAAAACTACTCAAACATCTATGTTGGCTCAGCAATACGACAGTAAGATTCTTTACAGCGTTCAACTATTCCTCGACAAGACCATGAGGTCTCATGAACATTTCTTTATTATGAACTGCATATGTCAAGACCAAGAACAGAGACTCTATGGCCCACCTCAGCACTATCTTCCTTGGGCAATATATGGCTCACAAAGATATAAAACTAGAACTTAGATCCAGTTGTTCAGTTTAGTTTACATATAATATACACGTGTCCAGGACAAAATCAGCACAGGGATTTTACATACTGCTTTATCCATTCAGGATATCAAAACTGACACAGAGAACCCCAAATAGTAGCTTTAAGTCAATCATAAAGAAAGCTTGGTTATTAATCTCCTTGTCATTGTGTTTTGTTAGATTGGCAACTTGTGCTGGTGATAGTCGGGTCTGTGTTGGGAGGATTGCTGCTCATCTCAATCATTGTTTTGATCGTTTTGGCGGTCAGGTGAGTCTTTTTTTATCAACCCATTCACCTCGTCCTTTTGGTCACTGCTATTCATTTGTTCTATTCTCTGTTTGGTCAGACAAATTTCAGTGAAGCAAATATACAAATATCTGCGAAAACCAATATTGTGCTCATAATATGGGGTTTCAAAGCTAGCACCTCAGTCTGCACTCTGAAGGACAATGTTCTTATTGTGCTTCATAGGGCTACATTTCTTTAGTAGAAAGAGTTAAATGACATAGCCCACACATGACTTCACATCCTTTTCAACTTAAAATACTGCCAAACTGCGTTTTTGCTATAGAGGCTAACCATGTTGTCAATGCTACTTTTTCACATCTGTGTAACTGTTTCACATAGTTTTCTCTGTGTTAGTGTTTAGATGTAGCATTTGACCTGCAGAACTGAACTGATGAAAGAAAAATCAATCAGATTAACCAACTATTAAACATATTGACATGAGAGGTGTGTATGTCTCTATTGGTAAATAAAACATTTTGTGATGGATGATTTTTGTCAAAAAAGGTAATTTCTTTATTTTTGATTTTAAAGAAATACAAAAATAGTGTAAACTCCGATAAGTAGAAATTAAAAAGTTGATTTTCTTTTTTCGCAAGTCAAAATAAGGAAATACAGAAACACATTTATTCATTTTTTTTTTTTACCAAGTTGCTAAAACAAAGTGGGAAAATTTAAAATATATTTTTTCCAGCAAGTTTTTGAAGTGGACATTGTTGTCTATAAATTCCTTTTTTTGTTGCTATTTGTTGATACTACTCTGATCGGGTTTTAAAAAAATCTCAAGCCCTCATCTCTGATTGGATTTTTGATATAGGAAAAAAAAAGTCAAGCCATGTAACCAGACTACCAGTTGCAGGGTTGAAATCCTGAAAATGTTCAAATTTTGGGGAGTCACTGAAACCTGTTATTTGATCTAACTCAGGTCTATTGATTGTGCTGACTGCTTCTGATGGCAGCCTGATGTTCTCCTGATGTGAAGTCATAATGTTCGGTGTAGATCGATTTCTTTGGAAGTCCCCAGTCATAATTTTCAAGTGCTTTGCTTTAAATGCATTAACAGTGTGCATCAATTTTATCCAGCCTTGCTGTGCCGCCCCTGACATGCTGTGTTGCCATGGTCCCCACTTTTTGAACCTACGGTGGCAAATGGCCTACAACTGCTCAGCGCAGTTCAATGAGAGGAAAACACCTGAAAGAGCAGAAATGTGATACAAAATAGAAACAAAGCAAAGCCCAAAACAATCCAAACCCAGAAAACACACGCAAGAGCAGAAAAGGAGCGTAACAAAATACAACAAGAGAAGTCCTCCAGGCCTGCAGAGGGGTCTGGAGCAGGGAGAGCTCATGGAAGAGACAGACCAGATACTGCAGTCAAACCAGTTGCTCCTTTGTTTTCTGTGGTCAAATGAGCCACTCCTAAACTTGAAGTGTTCATCTGTTTAAACCTTTATAGTACATGCTCAGGGCCAAGCAATAGGGGTAGAGAGGCAGGCTGCAAGACTTTATCATGTTCCTTTATCCTTTTACCATCAAAAGCGTGAATTATAGGAGTCTTGCCTTAACGTCGGCTTGGAGATGCCTCTTTTTTTGAATATAAATGAACAAATTGTGTGATAATATTGTATCAAATAGAGGATAATGAATGCATGATGTGGTTTATTTCAAGCCATTTTGACCAGATATTCAAATGAAACAAGATTATTTTCCTCCATTTGCACCTGATGAAACTGGTATCACTGTAAAGAGGACCCCTGGACTATATGTTGTAACAGTATGCAGTACTTTTCTTTGTACTTTTTGACTAATCTATTTTCTTTTTTTTTTTTTTAACTTTTTTTTTATAATTTACTTTCAACAGACCTGTTTTTGTTTGTTTTCTTTGCAGCTCTTCTTTTAATTTTTTTGCCTTTATTTTCCATTTATCCTTTTTCTGTTCTGAGAAAAGGACAACCAAGCATTTTTTTTTAGCTTTTTTCACTTGTTTGTAACCATTAATAAGAAACCATCTTATTTTTTATTAGAAAATAAAAATCAATGGAACATTTTATGTTTTTGATATCTGTTTACTAAGTTTTTATTCAACAACATAAGATGAAACAGATCAAGGTTCTTTCTTTAACTGTTATTTAGCCGCCTTATTGTGCATATCCCTACATCCAACCTGTGCTTCCTATCCTACAAGTCATCCCCGACCCCCTCTCCTCAAAGTTCCTGCTCCATCATCAGTCCTGTTTAAGTAAAGGCAGAAATTGCACCACTAAACTCTTTAAAAACACTCTTGATATTTATTTTTAGATCTTCAAAGAAACACAGAGATGACAGCAGTGAAAAGGGCAGCAACTACTCTTCGAGGGCACCATTGGTCAGCAATGTGGGTGCAGCCAGTAGCCAACCAGCCACAACGAATGGTGCAGTCAATGGCTTCGCCAATGCCGGAGTCCCCAGAATCCCGAGGGCTAAAACCACAAACAGCCTGGACCGCAGGGATGACATGGAGATGGCTCCAAGCAACAGACGACAAAACCCAGCTCCTGCAGGAAGGAACCAGGTGAGTCATGACCTGTTCATACATACATGCACAGAACTCTTGATGTGATGCTTCATAGCAAAGTTTCAGGAGCAGGACCACACCTCAACCACGTCTCTTCCTGTGTTCCTATGAATTCAAACCCGACCATTTCCTCGCACCCCTCCTTCCTACCCCTCCTTTTCTATATCATCTTAACTCCTATCCTTAGGGCCTTATGAAGGGCGTTCATTATGCCCAGGAGCTATGGCAGATCCCTCAAGACTGTGGTCCAAAGAAGTGAAATTTTCATGATCTCCTCCAGTTAAAAAGCAAGAGTGAACGCAAACCAAACAATTCCCTCCAACTTTGAACAAGGATAAAGATTGTTGCTGGGGGAATCATTTGGTTATGCTGGTGAAGGAAGAGGGAACTCTGAAGATGCAAAAAATCCCTGATGTACACAATTTCCCTGATTTTTTTATGTTAGGCTCCCAAAATACATTAGAGCTCTTTGACCAGTGGTTCTTGACCGGAGGCTCCAGTACGGTGTCCTACGAGGGCAAACGGCCTACAATGGCACGATCTAATTCAATAAGAGGAAAACACCTGCAAGAGTGGCAATGCGCTGCAAGTTAGAAACAAAAGAAACAATCCAACCCAGAAAACACCTGCAAGAGCAGAAACAGCAAAACCAAGTACAAGAACAGAAGAGCTCCAGGCCTGGAGAGAAGTCTGGAGCAGGGAGAGTGCGTTGGAGAGACAGACGAGAGCGACGGCGGTCAAGCTAGCTGCTCTTCTGTGTTCCGTGGTCAGATAAGCTGCTCCGAAATTTGAGGTGCTCATGCATTTAAACCTTTGATGTAAATGCTCTGTGCCGAACGAGAAGAGTATGAAAGGCAGGCTCCATGACTTTATCATGTTCCTGTTTTACTTCTACCACCAAACGTGTGTAATACAGAAGTTTTGCATTAATGTTGGCTCTAAGATACTTTTTTTCCAACATGAATGAACAAAAAGCATAATAATATTGTATCAAATGGAGGTCGATGAATGCATGCCATGTTTTATTTTGAGCCTTTTTGGCCAGATATTAAAATAAAATAAGTTCATGTTCTTCCAGTTGTACCTAATGAAACTGGTGTCATTGTAAAGAGGACCTGCTGGAAAACATGTGAAAGCAGTAGGAAGTACTTTTACTGTGTGCTTTTTGAGTAAGTAATATTTTTGTGTACTTTGAAAATGGGTTACTCTAAAAGTCGATACAATATTAATAGACATTCTGTTCATTCATGTTGGAAGACGAGGCATCTTGGAGTCAACATTTATGCAAGGCTCCTATATTTCACACTTTTGATGGTAAAAGGAAAAAAAGGGACCATGATCAAGTCGTGCAGCCTGCCTGTCATCCCCCTGTCGCTCAGAACAGAGTATTACTCAAAAGGTTCAAATACTTGAGCACTTTTTTATTTAGGGGGCGCTGATTTGACTGCAGAAATCAGAGGAGCAGCTGGCTTGACCAGAGTCTCTCTCGTCTGTCTTTCCCATGAGCTTTCTCTGCTCCAGTGCATTGAGCCATTGTGGGCCATTTGCCCTCATCGGCCATCGTTCTCCAGGGCCTCATCAGGCCACACAATTCTTCCCATTTGCTCTCAGAATATTCTGAAATTTGTATAATGCAGGGAGGAATATTATGCAGTGAGTTTTTTCTACATTGAATCCCCAAGCTTTTGACAAAACCCCAAAAACAACTGAGAGTGAAAACATTTCTTCAAAGACACAAATCAAACTGACAGCCATCAGTAGTGAATATTCAACATGGAGTTTAAATACATTGATGCTGGACAAGAGTTTAATTTATGCTGACTGTCACTTATACATGTCTAATAAATATATTAGTTTTGGATAGAAATATTAAATATTAAAACAATAATTTGCCATTTATGTCAAAATATTTCCATTCAACTAAAAATCTGGCACCAACAGCATCTGTCAAGTAAAACAAATGGCCTTTGTTAAATGTCTTGATGATCTCTGTCTTGGACTATCCAATAGGGGGCACATGATGCCACAGTGAGGAGTTCCAGCTGCTGACAAACAAAGCACAGACTAGTCTAAGACAGACAGTCTGAAGGCACAGCAGCAAGTACACAGCGTTAAAAGTCCAGTGGTAACTGAGCAGTATGAACTAGCTGACAGGGCACTACAGAGCGACCTCTGGGGCAGGTTTTTGTGACATTTTCTTGAAAATTTAAAAGCTGCTTTTGTCTCTGTTTTGTTGTTTGGTTGTTGAATTTGCTCAATGGAATTTACTTAACAAAATTGTTTTCTCTTTGTTGTAGCGTCTCTACGAAGACCTTGATGACATGAGCCCATACTCACAGTCTAAGCCTCAGAGCAGCAGCTATGCTCAGGTTCGACCCCAGAACAGCCCAAATGGCCAGAATCGTCCTCAGAACCCATACTCCTCCAACCAGGGCTACAACAACCCATATTACACCCATGACAATGGAAGACGGTTATATTGATGAGGAACAACAGATGGACCTTTAACCGATTCAGAGACTAATGAACATTTCTTAAATCATCACAAATGACCAGAATTCATTTTTCACCATTATGGCAAGTGTTGTGCATAAAGAAGTAATTATTACTTCTTCTTATTCCTCCAGTAATGAGCTTTCACTGAACTGGCCTGCATAGAGTTCAAATGTGAGCAATTACAAGCTTTCACTTATTTTTATTCATTCTTTTAAGAAAGTTTGGGACATGAAATAGACTGCAGTACTTTTTACAGGCTTCTTTAAACTTAAATGGTGCCTAAGTAAAACTCATGGAGAAACAGAAAATAAACCGAGATCAGGATGAAACTCATGGCCAGTATCTGTAAATTATAACTCTATTTATCTGGTGACTGTCTTACTCGTCAGTGAATTTGTGAGCTATCACTTTTGCATCAAAAATTTCAAAGCTCATTTTATTTTGAAGGAGACGAGCACCATTTATTCTGATCAAATTTCATATCCATCTATCTATCTATCTATCTATCTATCTATCTATCTATCTATCTATCTATCTATCTATCTTTCTGTCCATCTATCTATCTGTCCATCTGTTGTGTAAAATATTTACTTCAATAACATTGTTTGATGTTTTTGTATCACTAAGAGTATGTTTATTGTGTCAGTGATGATTTTAATTGGTCATAACTTGTTTAATGGCATAAAATACAGATATGAACAATGTCTGACAAACTTTTGTACTGTAAACATATTTTTGGCCGTTATTTTAACTTCTTGTGTAATGTACAGTTTATTCAAGCCAGAAAGAATTTAACTATATGAAAAACATGATGTAAGAAATAAAGTTTAAACAGTAATTATGAGAACATTCTAATTCAGTGTATTGAACACATAAATATTGGTTGTATTGATGTGAAAGAACAAATAAAATACTCAGAAAAGATACCCTTCAATGGGAGGCTGTTTAGGGCATAACATATAAAAAATCTGCACACAAACTTACAGTGTACTCGCACACACATTGACAATTGGCACATATGCACCGAAACAGGGCAAAACACATCAAAAAATCTGTTCACACACACAGTTTACATACACTCATACTGATAGTGGGTACATACGCACCGTAAATAAAGGCTAAACACATTAAAAAGCTGCATACACGCACTAAAAATATGCACACACAACCATACACGCACACACACACACACACACTGAGTATTCACACACACTGACAATGGGTAAATACACACTATGAAACACACACTAAAAACCTGTACACAGACACATTGAGTATTCACATGGACCACCTATCACACAGGGGGTAATAGCTTTCATGTCTGTGTGTAAACTTATACGATTGATCGTGAGTCTGGGAGTGTGTGTGTGTGGGTGTGTGTGTCTGTGTGTAAAATAAATTCAGTGCGCCCGGAAGCTCCAGTCAGTGTAACCGGAAGGCACCTGAAACTGCTTGTTTGCAGGAAGCCCGCCAATGGTTCAGCTACTTCCGATCTGCTGCTTCAAAATATTTTTCTCTTTATTATAAATTGTTTATAGGCTATACTATAGAAACTTCATACTTGAGGGACAAGGACTTATTGTTCATTATTTTGCGTAAATTTACAATATATAAGAACAAACCACCTCACTCGCTTGATAAATAAGAGTTTTACCATGTTTGAGTGTATTTTATTCTGAAAGCTATGACAGGAAGTCATAGTATCTACCCCAGGGTTGGATGCACACTCTCGATTTCGATCATGACAGAGCGGGGGGGTTAAATGGAGAGAATCAGTGGCTGAAGTCAGACAAACTGAGGAGGCTATTGCTATTTCAATTACTTTTCCCCCAAGCTAGGAACAATTTTTACATCATATAGTCCTTAAAATATGGAGGCGCAGAAGTTCATTCTACTTGCATTTGGACTTTTATTCTTTCAGCCGTATACAATGATATTTTAAGGACTATACGATGTACAAATCATTCCTAGCTTGGAGGAAAAGCACTCATTTTGTGTGTGTGTGTGTGTGTGCATGTATGGTTTTGTGTGCATATTTTTAGTGTGTATGTGCCCATTGTCAGTGTGTGTGAATACTTAGTGTGTGGGTGTGTGTGTGCGTGTGAGTGTGCGGTTGTGTGTGCATATTTTTAGTGTGTGTATGCAGCTTTTTAATGTGTTTAGCCTTTATTTACGGTGCGTATGTATCCACTATCAGTGTGAGTGTATGTAAACTGTGTGTGTGAACAGATTTTTTGATGTGTTTTGCCCTGTTTTGGTGCATATGTGCCAATTGTCAATGTGTGTGTGAGTACACTGTAAGTGTGTGTGCAGATTTTGTATGTGTTATGCCCTTAAAGGCCTCCAATACCCTTCTTCATTACTGAACAACTCAATAGTTTACATTGAAAACAAAGCATACCATGCACATGGGACAAACTTCCATGTAACCTCCTAGCCTGCTTTGGTTACCACACAAAGTGAGAACAGCACATACATTAGTTAACGTAAATTAGCATAACGTAGCACTTGAAAAATAAAGCAGTGCCAAAAACTGCAGTTCCTGAAGAGTCTGCTTGAGGCTCGCTGCAGGAGACTAGGAAGTTACATGATTTTGTGTTGTTTTAACAACCTAAAAAAAACATGTATCCAGCCTAGTTCAACAAACCACTATGGTCCTAATATGATTTACGTAAGTAACATGTATATATATATATATATATATATATATATATATATATATATATATATCTATCTATCTATCTATATATATATATATATACATGGAGAGAGAGGGAGAGAGAGAGAGAGAGAGGCTTAAATCCCAACTCAACTTGGCTGTTCTGTCTGTACGTAGATTGATCTGTAGTTCAATTGAGCCACTGTAATTGAAAATATCTCTCAAACAACTCAAAGTTAATGGGGAATAGGAACTGAGGCGAAAACTACCTGCAGTCCGAGTTGTCAGAAAGACTAGAAAAGCTCTAAATTACACATTTAGAGCAAGATAGGAAAAAAATACTGCAGAGAGGGCTCTAGCTAAATATCATAAGACATGGCCATCTATCCTGGAATACTTAACACCCGTCCTGGTACTAGTATGATTGACTGAAGCAAAGACTGTACCCCACCCCTTTTTATTGTTTTAACTTTCTTAAGGAGGTTATGTTTTTGCTGGCATTTGTCCGTCTGTCTGTTTTGCTAATGTCTGTTGTCTATCAGCAAGATAACTCTAAAAGTTACAAATGCATTTTGATGACATTTTAACGGAATGTTGGTCATGGCAAGGAAGAAATTATACGATTTTGGTGGCGATCCAAATCCAGATGTGGACCCAGGAAGTTTTAAAGGTTTGTTTACAGTGCGAGATAGGGCAGTTTTCCTCATTTTTTGACAATAACTCACCTGACAATGTTGGAAATACCTTGGTTTAAGTTTGTGCTGAACTCAGCTTTGAATTTTCATAAACTGGCCATATGATCTTTGTTTCTATTTTTACATCATTTTTACATCATTATCCATGCCTATACAACACACCAGTTTAAGTTGAATGGTGATAAGACCAGAATGATGAAGCAGAAGGCCTCGACCTCTGACAGTTTCTGGAGTCAGCAGTGAGAAAAAATAAGAAGGCTGTTTATGTTGTACGATGGTACAAAGAAAGGTATACCAAAGTTTCCTCCTTCTGTGGTATAAGAAAGAACAACCAACTTTGTCATACAAGCCACTATGATGTTAGTGAGCATACCTTCTCTCGCCCGGTGTCAGCTCTACCTCCACACAATTCAGAGAGGTACAAGCAGTGTAGAAAATGCTGAAAACAAACAAAAGTGAAATATATATAGTTGTATATTTGACCCTGCTACAGGGCCTTGTTTCATAAAACCAAGAAGAGGTTGACATGTGTACTTTGTGGAAATATTTACAGACAAGTATTTTTAGTAGCACTTTATAATACAGCCCGCGTCTTACAGTGTAGTTTCCCGTCTCTTACAGTGTAGTTTCCTCAACTTTTAGGGTAACTGTCCGAAATGTACATGTCATTTTGCGGAACCTGTGGAGTAGTTAAACTTGCGCCTTACAGTCTAAGTCCCGGAGTCTTACAGTGTAGTTTCCCGTGTCTTACCATGTACTTATCAAAACAGTGTAATTTTCCTAGAAATATGCTTTTACTGTGCAAACCTTGACGTGCCACTTCCTCTTAAGAATCAGCATGGATACAGATTGTGTAGACCAATGATAAACTGAAATGCTGTAATGTATTGATGAGTATGTGTCTCACATAATAATGACAAGACATGCAGAAGTATAAAATATCTTTATTTTTTAAACATACAGAGACCCTACTTATAGCCCTTTTCCACCAGCACGCCTTAGCCCTACTTCACTCCACTCCACTCGACTCTACGCGGTTTGCATTGCATTTCCACCGGCACGGTACCTCTTAAACAAACTAGTTTTTAGTACATACTCTGCTCTGGTTATAAGCGAGCTGAGTTGATACTAAAAGGTTGCGTCGACCGACTGCCGGCTACTGATTGGTCAGAGAATGTCGTCACTGATGAGTCATAAGCGAGCGGGCAAGCTAACATGCTAGCGGTAGCTACCATTATCTTACCCTCATACGTCTTTTCTTTGCAGCTCGATTGCTCTCATCCTCGGTATTTCTTCTCGCCGCAGCCTTCTTTTGCTTTCCTCTTTCATTGGGTTTGTGACAAAAAGCCACAGACCGAGCAGCAAGTATAGTATTGCCTCCAAGTCCTCCATTGTTTTGATTGTTGTGTTGTGCTCAAAATGACATGAACGCAGTGTCGCCCAGCTGTTTTATGGCGACCCTGCCCCACTGGGCAGGGAACCGGGCTGGTGGAGAAGCAGCACAATGCGAGTAGAGCAGAGCCAGGTAGAGTCGGGGAAAGCCGAGCTGAGTAGAGTAGGGCTAAGACTTGCTGATGGAAAAGGGCCATAAGTAATTCACCTTTTAAGTTACTCAGCCCTTAAGATCACACTTGTCTTTCCTTACTGTCTAACATCCACTGCAACAACCCAGCACTTTACCTGTAACTACTGGTCAACATCTGGAACCGAGCTGGATCATAAAGTGCACACTGTCCTCCCTTCCCTACTATGCACAAACCTGGTACTTACACTTTAAGAACCCAAGCCTTAGACTGTAAGTACCCAAGACTTCCCCTGTAAGTACCAGGGATTATGAAATATTGTTTCCATTACTAAATCAATTTATTTTGAAAATAACAAATACACAAAATAGAGCAAAATAATTTAAACATTATGCATTATTATGAATATTCTTAATTATCAGACAAAATATTATTCTATTTATTTAAACAAACTAGTTCATATATAAAAGTAATACTAGATTTCACTAAATCATAATTGTGCCCAATTCCCAAAAGCAAAAATATCACACAAACTCCCCTCAAAAAATACACTAAGAACAATGTTTTTTCATAAAAACTGATTTTATACTTTCGAGGCTTCTTTTGCTTTTTGTCTTTCTGCTTCTTCTTCTTGTTCTTCTTCTTGTTTTTCTTTCTTTGGTCCTCTGATGAGGAACTTGGGGATGAAGATTTAGATGAGACTGCCAGGTCTTTCTTTTTTGCTGTTGTCAGTAATGAAGAAAAAGCAATACATTTTATTAAAAAATTGTGTGCCAACACTCAACACTGCTTCCAAGTCATTAATGTATTACAGCTTGATCAATGACCACATCACATGCTTAAGGCTTACAAGCATGTGTGCTTCTTCATGGAGATTTGGCACAGCGAACTTTCAGTTTGGTCAGTCATAACTTAACAAGTTAAAAAAAAAAAAACTGTTGCCTACACAATGGCCTTTTTTGTTGTTGTTTTTGTTGTTGTTTTTCCTTTTTAGATCAGGCTATTGCAACTCCAAAAACACAGGTTCTTGAGAGTGACTGCTACAAGTCCAAAACACATTGTTGTAAATTCCCTGTTAGTTTCACTACGTAGACCCGTTAATTTTAGTTAGGCACCTAGTTGGTCAGCCCAGGTTCAGCTGTAGGGTCCTAGTTTCAGGTTAGAGAATGCATAGATACGTCAGCGCGGGTTATGGTGATGCGGATAATTCTGTCTATGCAGAGAATGCGTTCATGAAGAGAATGAGTTATAAACACACTGCAGAATGTATAGTGGTTGATTTATGAAACTCCTGCCACTGAAATGGCGTATTAGGTTTTAAATGTTCAGTTGATTGTTGTTGTATTGCGGTTGTTTCAAGTTGCTTTGCTGTTGTTTGAATGTAAAATATTTGTTTTTTAAAATTACAATGTTTTAATCATAGTGAGTATTTTTTTCTCAATGTATGTTATAAATAAAGTTCCTTAGTAATGTTTTGAATGGTGTTTGTTGTTTGAAGATCCAAACAGCTAGACTTTGGTCCATAATTGGAACAGGAAGTACTTACAGGGGAAGTGCTGGGTACTTACAGGTAAAGTAGTGGGTAGTTAGACAGTAAGTAAAGCCAACAAGTGTTCACTTTATAATCCAGCCCGCTTCCAGATGTTGACCAGTAGTTGCAGGTAAAGTAGTGGGTAGGTAGACAGTAAGTAAAGACAAGTGTGATCTTAAGGGCTGGGTAACTTAAAGGTGAATTACTAAGTGGGGTCTCTGTGTGTTTAAAAAATAATGATTTTTTATACGTCTGCATGTCTTGTCATTATTATGTGAAACACATACTCATCAATACATTACAGCATTTCAGTTTATCATTGGTCTACACAATCTGTATCCATGCTGATTCTTAAGAGTAAGTGGCATGTCAAGGTTTGCACAGTAAAAGCATATGTTCAGGAAAATTACACTGTTTTGATGAGTACATGGTAAGACACAGGAAACTACACTGTAAGACTCCTGGACTTAGACTGTAAGACGCGAGTTTAACTACCCCATAGATTCCGCAAAATGTCATGGTAGATGTGTGAGAGTTACCTCAACAGTTGAGGAAACTACACATTAAGACACGGAAAACTACACTGTAAGACAACAGCACTTACACTTTAAGACACAAGTGTAACTACTCCACAGGTTCCGCGAAATGACATGTACATTTCATACAGTTACCCAAAAAGTTGAGGAAACTACACTGTAAGAGACGGGAAACTACACTGTAAGACGCGGGCTGTATTATAAATTGCTACCGAATTTTTTGCAAACCAACAAACAAATGTCATACTAGTACTCAGTATCATGAATTTCCATTAATCAACACACCGATGTCTTATTATGTCTTATGACCATGACGAAACAAAATTGAAAAAACACATTTGAATTTAATCACCCAGAGCCTTAGCTTTACCTTAGCTCAGTCTACTCAATGGTATACCCTGAAACTACAGTCAAAACTCTAATGTACACTCTATGGTTTTATACAGAGATAACACAGATTTCAGCTCCAATGCAACATACTCCATTCAAGTCAAGATGCACAATGCATTGTGTTTTCTTTGTTACTGCCACTGGAGGGCTCCCTATGCAAACACTTGGAAAGTCATGAAAGTTACTGAGCAGGGGTGGCAACAAGAGGACCCGTGTCCATATGCAGCCTCATAATCCTCACTTAATACATTTATTTATCTATTTCAATATAAATAAATATTAAACATTGTGAAACATGACAAAACCTTCCATAAGGGTTTTCAGCTTGTGCTTCCAGTTAGGGATGAACCTGTACCACTGTTTTCAGACAAAGTACAACTCATATTTCGGGTGCTGATAAATATAGAGTGAAATACGAGTACTTTTAAATACCACAACAATTGTTGTACTTATTACACTGTATATTTTCCACTCTAATAGTTAATAGTTTGCAGTCTGCTCTCCTATTGTTATCCTCATATATGCTGATTTTACCAAACAAAACACATGGCTCTAACTTTAACTGCCTGTTCCCACACTGATCGTGACGTCGTGTTGTAAAATGAGCCAGACTGATAACACTATCAGCAAGGTTTCAAAGTACAGGTACTTAGATTCATCAAGGACATTTGTTCAAAGTTCGAAGAAAATACCCAGGCCTACTTGAGACAAGGGTTGCAAAATCCTTATTAATTCCCATGGAAGTTTTCAAAGTTGGAAACTTTCCATGGGAATTAACAGGAATTGACAAGAATAAATGGGAATAAACCTTGAATTTACTAAATTGAAGGTTGGCCCGCTGGGATTTTAAATATAGTTGAGGGTAATTATTGTGTAACTGCCTCTCATCATTATCTATGTTAAGTTTTGGTTGTCCATCTATTTTTTTGTTTTACATGAAGTTGCATTTAAGCAGAACTAATGTTGGCTTATGAGTTTCCACCCGGCATCTGAAAACTCAGAACACCTCAGAAGATAGTGCTACAGAAGACAGGTAAAGAGCAACAGGTTCATTTAAGCCCACATAAGTTTCAAGAATTAAAGAAAGAAAGAAGAACAGAAGACAATTCAATATTAAGCACCCTTTAATTACAAGCAGCCTACGAGGTATGTTTATATCTTCGTTTCTAGCTTTGTGTTGTGATTTATACTTCCTAGTTTAAATGAATGAACTGCTATGCATTACTTGTCTAAACTACTATGCAAATGAGAACATTAATGTTGTGTTTTCCATGCCGTTTTTATATGCATGGGTCATGAAATTCATAGTTTGAACTGAATTTGGTAAACTATCTTGTGTTGCTTGTAATGTACTTATTTGAATTTGTGTTGTATAGCTTGAAGGCTACATTTGGGATGACAACCATTTTATTCAATTTATTGTTTATTTTCACCTCTCTCAACCCAGTTCTCATGGGTTTGGCCTGAGAATAAAGTACCCATTTTTTAATCAAGATCTTGTGACTCTTGCTGTTACTGGAGGGGGCTACATATTGTAGGATCTTGACTTAAACAACCAGATTTCATGTACGTATACTTGAGAATATCTACACTATCGGTCAAAAGTTTTTCAGTTTTTCCAGTTTGTTACTGAAAATTTTTCAGTTTAATGTCCTATTGCACTCTGAAATGAACACATAGTACAAATAAGCAATTGGAGTAAAAAAAGAAATCCTGAAATCAATTTATAGGCCAAAATGTATTTTAAACTATTGACTCATCAAACTAGCTACCTGTGGCAGATATAACAGCTGAACACACTTGAGGTATTCTTTCTACAATAGAAATCAAATATTCTTCAGAAAGTTCTTCCCACATCTGTTGCTGAAGTTCCCATAAATGCTTGGCACTTGTAGGTTGCTTTACTTTTACTCCTCTGTCCAGTTCATCCCAAACCAGCTCGATAGGGTTCAAGTCTGGGGATCCATGTTTTCAAGCTTACCATCTTGTTCTTTTTTCCTGAGGTAGTTCTGGCACAGCTTGGACTTGTGTTTTGGGTTATTATCTTGCTGTTAGATGAACTCCTGACCAATTAGGGGCATACCACAGGGTATTGCATGGTGCTGCAGAATGCTGTGGTAACCTTTTTGGTTCAGGGTGCCTCTCACTCTGTACAAGTCACCAACCCTGGATCCAGGAAAACAGCCCCAGACCATCACACTTCCTCCTCCATGTTTTACAGTTGATGTCACACACTGTGGAACCATCCTCTCACCTACTCAATGGCGCACAAAGATCCTGCATGATGAACCAAAGATTTAAAATTATGATTCATCAGTCCATAATACAAGGGCTGATGGATAAGTTGTGAGCCTTGTATTGAAGAAGATAAGCAGGGATTTCCTTTTTCAGCTCTACTATACCCTGACTATTTAAGGCTGTGTACCCGAAACCTGGTGTCATTTGGTCAGTTTATGTCAAAGAGGTAGCACTCTAAAGTAAACAAGGCAAGTGACTTTTGCAAAATGGACAAAATGCCCCTTTTCACAAGTCTGTCATTGCCATGGCTGCCATTAAAGGTTGTGGCTTTTAATTGACTGATTGAGCATCCACCTTATTCGCCTGATCTCGCTCCATCAGACTTTCATCTATTTCCAAAATTGAAAAAGGCCATTTCTGGTACCCACTTTCAGTCAGATGATGACGTCATACATGCAGTGGAGGACTTTCTGAACGGTCAAGAAAAGGACTTCTTTAAAAGTGGCATTGAGGCCCTTAAACATCGCTAGCAAAAGTGTATAGATACTGAAGGGGATTATGTTGAAAAATAATGCAATATGTCTGCCAAAAGTCAAACCCTTAAATATGAGGCTCACAACTTATCAATCAGCCCTCGTAGTTCTTCCAGTCTTCAGTAGTCCAATGATGGTGTTTCATTGCCCAGGCAAGCCTCTTTGTCATGTTCTGATGTCTTAGAAATGGCTTTCTTGCTGCAACTCGTCCTGTCAAACCTGCAGCTCGAAGTCCTCTCTTCACAGTTGAAACTGAGACTTGTTTACTACGACCACTATTAAGCTGTGCTTGAAGCTGTTGTCCTGTTAGCTGCCTGTCACGCAAACTGTTAACTCTCAGAAACTTGTCCTCTAAATTTAGTTGTGGCTTTGATCAACCTTCATTGCTGCAGAACAGCTTTAAATCGTTAACCCATTTCATGTTCCCTGAAAGAGGCCTTTTTGTATAATTCTTAAATGTACATAATTTTTCAGTTTTGAGTAACTTAACCTTTTCTTTTAAGCTATGCCAGTACAGCACTTACATTTGTGACATTTCAAGCTATTCATTGGACTTGGACGACTTGAGTTGCAATAAAAACTAAAACTTTTGACCAGTAGTGTATATATCTTTGATATTCTTCAATCACATGCACACAGCACTCTGTTTACTGCTGGGGTATTGAGGCCACTCCCCTACATGCACTGTGCGTTCCTCCATCACATGCACAGATGATTCTAGAACTTGGACAATTGAGGCCACAGTTTGACCCCAGAGCACAAGACTGTTGAAGCCACACATTTGAGTCTATGGACTATATAAAGTGAAGTTGAAAGTGATGTTTAATAAAATAATTAGAACTTGATAAAAATTCAACTTACATCTTGAAATGTTCTTTTTTGTCTTGTATTATTTCACATGGATGTCTGCGCATGACAAAACAAAATGTTTATATTTATGTTGGAAAAAGATTCAAGGATACAAGGAAGTTTATTTGTCATTGTGCAACAGATTGCACAATGAAATTAAATTGTGGCTCCAAAACAAAATAAAAACAAAACAAAAAGACACCCATTAAACATGGAGGAGTGTGGATGGTGCATTGAGCAATCTCACAGCCTGAGGGAAGAAGCTCCTTCGCAGTCTGATGATACAGCAGCAGATAATTCTTTATCTTTTGACTGATGGCAGCAGGGTGAACAGGCTATGGCTCGGGTGGTAGTTGTCCTCCAGTATCCTTTGGGTTCTGCGAAGGGGACCTCACATCCCTAATAGATGATGGTAGATGAGTACCAATGATGTTTTGAGCAGTTTTAATCACTCATTGCAGCGTCTTCCTGTCCTGGGCTGTGCATCCCATGCCAGTTTGTGATGTTTCCAGTTAGGATGCTTTCAGTTGCTCCTTTGAGGAAGTTGACAAGAACTTGGTGTTGGGATGTGCTTCCTTAAGTTTCCTGAAGAAATACAGCAATTTCTGAGCTTTTTAAACCAGAGAGTCATGCGAAGTCCATAACAGGTTCTGTTAAAACTGCTTCTACTTAAAGCTACTTCATCAGGATGGGGGTGAGTGCCACAGGGCGATAATCTTCAAGATCAGACAGTGCAGACTGTTTAGGATCAAAGACAATGAAGGCTGTCTTTAAACAGGTGGAAACACTCCTGCGACAGTAATGTCAGTAATGACATCTATAGCTGGTTGGTACATGTTTCAAGTACATGGTTAGGGATGTTATCAGGCCTAGCAGCTTTACTCATATTCACTTTTAGCAGGACTTCCCTCACATCCGCTGTGGAGACTGCCTGTGGCTGGTCCTCCGGAGGTGGAGTCAACATTACAGCTGACTCTGTGTTGAAGGGATCAAAGTGTGACCTCACATGTGATGGGGCAGCCTGTAACACTTTTGACCGCCTTCCACATGTCTTTGCTGTTGTTGGTGTTGACGTCTCTCCCCAGTCCCTGCTGATGCCTTTGCCTAGCCTCCTTGATGCCACCTTTCAGTTTTGATGAAGCTGATCATTTAAATTGCCGTCAATTTCCAGTTAATATTCCCTTAAATTCCTATCATTCCCATGTAAATTTCCAATATGGAAAATTTCCAAATTCCCAGCTCAACTTTCTATGGAAAGCTTCTGTAAATTTATTAAATATGTTCCACCCCTTTGCCACCCTCTCACTGGCTCTCATTCATTAATTGTACATACATTCAAGAAGTGCGTGTCCATTTTTTTCCAAGCAATTGTTGAGCTGAACAGGATTTGAATGTGGGTGTAGGATATGCTCAAATCCAACATAAAGTCTGAGTTTGTGTCCTTAAGTTTTTATATAGTGTGGACTGAGGCTGCAACAACTAAAATCAGTCAGTGAGAAAAAAAAGTGTCTTTGTGTCATACTCATTGTGCTTTTAGACTGACAGGTTCACAGCTTTAAAGCTGAACAGCTTGAATCATATAATTTGAAATGCATTATGTTGCACTCCACCTCTGATAAAATATACAGTTTTCAATAATGATGAGCAGATTAAGCTCTTAGCTGATTAGTTTACACATTACTAATAATCAAATTAAATTACTGTGCATACATATGATATTGAAGTACTGCTTAAGCACCTCTGGTTAGATGCTATCTGCATTTCGTTGCCTTGTATCTGTGACATGTGCAAAGATAATAAAGTTGAGTCTAATCTAATCTTTTCTTTATTGATTTATTTTAAAAATTAGAGGGATGACTATGAGTAGTTATTATCATTTCTTTTAGAACAATAAAATCTCTTTAGCAAATATTGTGGAAGATCTAAGCAGAGAAACGTAAGGAGAAAATTAATTTATATGTTATACCAGTGTTATCTTCAAAGGGCCATTTTTAGCATTATTTGTGGGCAAAACTTTAATAAAATATTGCTGCAGCCTTGTTTCCACTGTGGTGTGAGAGAGATGGGGGGTGAATGAGGGACGATCAAAAGTAAAGTTGTATTTTTTAGCACAGTGATGGAGAGAAAAGAACCAAAACCTTCAACAGGTTTTCAAAGGTGATGTAAGAGAGAAAAGTTGTTCGACAAATCCAGCCTGTTGTTTTGCTCTGGTAAAAGAGTATTTCTCTCTAAACAGCTGCAGCATGCTTTGGTGTGCATTAATACCCATATACCTGCTCTGATGATCATAAACCCCCTCACATAAACTATGTCTTTCACTGTGAGATTTAGCATCGGGTAATCTGTTAACTATCTCAAAGAAGTTGCCTGTGGGATCTGTTAAAACACAAACTTCCATGAACAATTAAAATGTTGATAAAATATGCTTATTTGGGCTGCAGCAAGTCTAATTTTCTTATTTAAAAATTCTTAAAAAAAAAACAAAAAAAAAAAACAGCCTTGATTTGCAGACATGACATCTCTTTATCCCATTAATCTTATTTTTAGGCTGCAAAACTACATTTTATCATTTTTTCTTCTCTTATTACAGATTCATCCTCCTGCTCTAAAAAGTTACCCATCTTTTTACTGTGTTATTATTGCCACATCCACCGATTAAGTTCCCCTCTGAGTTTCTTCCTCATGTGTCGTGTCTGGTCATTCCTGCTTTATTTTGAAAGTACTCACTGTTGTGTCTCATTTCAGGGGTTGTTTCCTGCCCTCCCCTCTCTGTGTCTCCCTGATTGTTGATTCCCTTCCCCTTTGTTCCCTCCTGCATCACCTGTGTCTGATTACCCCCTGTGTGTATTTAAATCCCCTTACCCTTGGTTCTGTGCCAGATTGTCATTGTACCTTGTGTCATCCCATTTCAGCATTATTCCTTGTGTGTCCCTCCATGTTATATATTATATTAGTATATTTTTGATCTCTCTTTTACCTGCCGATTTTGAGACCACTGTCTGTTCTTGCATTGATATTTTTTGTGTACTGAACTTCTGACTGTAAAAGGTTTCTGAGACTTTGGACTTGTCAAGTCTTGCTTTTGGGTCCTTTCCGGTTCGGCTTTGTTACAGTTATGCCCCTCCATGGCATAAATTCTGAGCTTAAGAGGGAATTTTTAGGGCATGTTTGATGTGATTATTTTCAGCCACCACATTTACTGATTCATGGTCGACTCGTGTGCTGATTTTGGCCAAACATGCACATTTCATGAAATCTGTGCAACTTTCTACGCCAGGTAAACAAATTAGGGCCATCATTTTCACAAACAAGGTATGAACATGGGACCAATAGACCTTTGACCTCTAACCTCTAAATTTAGGTTGAATTATCCTTGAGTCAGGGTGGACATTTAGGAATTGATTATCCCTCAAAGCGACATTGAGAGATTGGGACCAGAAGATCTTGACCTCTGACCTTCAGAATCTAATCAGGTCATTCTTCCATAACAGTGGATGGAAAGCTCTTTTTAATAGCACACGTAGAAAGATAAATTTGAGGTTAGTTGATAGGAAATATTAGGGACAGAACTGATGTCCCCTTCAAGTTTTAGCCATAATTTACTCCAATTGTTATCAGTTGAGAGTGAGTTTGTGAGGAGACATAAGTGGTCACTGCACAGAGCAGCATATGACACAAGACTCAGAGAAACAAAAGACTTTTATTTGATTTTTCTCTGCATCACTTTGCCACATTTTGGTTGCTGTGAGTGATGTAGCTGAAGACCTTCATCAAGGAAAACATTCTGACTGCAGCATGGGCAAAGATACATGACAATCAGGTACATACACAATCAGGTGGGTCAAATAAACATACGTTCTCCCACAGACGGGATAACTTTGCAACCATTTATGGAGTGTTAGGTGCGTGCATTATGCATCCTCGTGGCTGATATGTAGCTTGTACTTATAGACTGGGGTGTGTCGAGCTCCTGTTGAGGTCTACGATGGCCAGTGTCTTGCACGTTCCAATGCATTCAACGTGATGCAACTCGATGAACAATACAAAATAAATTTTCATGCTTGAGAAATACCAGGTTTTGCATGTGAGAGTGTGAAAATGTTAAAATGCATTTGTCACACTCTGTGACTGATGTTTTGTTTGAGCAGACAGTGACATCATATGCATATGCTCTTTCAAGTTTTAAGTCTAAACCCTCGAAAAAAAAAAGTTTTTGCCGTTTTTCAATGGATTTGGTGATGCAACTGTCCCTATATACTACAACTGAGTAGGGAAGCAAAATACAAGCAATGAAAATGCCACAACCTTCCAGATCCTTGTCAAGATTAGTACAGCTGTTTGCCAAAGGAGCAAACCACTGTTCTCAATGGGCCGTTTTTTTTGCTTATAGTCTTCAAGCCTGTGGTCATTTTGGCGTAAGACCACTTTGCTAAGTCCTTTTCCTCATTGTTGTTCAGAGAGGAAGACATGCCAAAGAGGGATTCTTTGTTAGGGAATATCCCCGGTTTTGATACTGAGGACTGGGTTCGTGAAGGCACTGGAAGAAAAGAGCAAACACAGGGATTAGCACAAGCACCAAAAAACGCCATCTTCCAAAAATGTTCACAAAAGATTCTGGAGAGCAGAAGATACAGCCAACAAACCACAATGAGATGTGGGAATCATCTGGCACTGGTGATGAGTCCAAGAGAGGCTTAAGAAGGTGCAGGTGATTGAAGTGATGAGGATCAGGTGCAGGGCTGCAGTGAATCTGTGTGCTGGGAATACACACCTATTCAGTGGAGCAGAGAGCAGAGGAGCAACAACCAAACTCTCAGAGGCAGGAAAATTCCAAAAACTCTGCGCAAGAGCCACTGGAAAGGGTATCGTAACAATCTTGCTCCCTCCTCTAATCCATCAACTTTTTTTCCCACAGTTGCAGTCCGCCATCTTCTAGCTGTGTTTACCAGCCTTTTGCTTCCTGTTCGGTGCTTGGAAGTCTTCTGCTATTGGTTTTTGACTATGGTCATATCTCTGAACAGCACATTTTGAACAGGGCAAAACTAAAGACTCACAGATTGACTGTTTTACGTATTCATAGGATCTATGAGTCTGGCCAGATGTTTGCAATATTAAGAGGACTAATTTTCTCTCATCCTTTTAGTTTTCAGTGCAAACAACATGGCCAGACTGTTGAAAATGTGTCAAAAACTTACATTGTCCTATTCTTAAACTCATTAAGTCATGAGTTTTGTGTTGTTGTAGGCTGTTCAGGTTGTTTAGTCCACATGTGACCTTTATCATTTTATAAAGGTTTTTGGTGGATTTTAGAATACATCCACTGGCTTGAATGTCAGTAAGTATAAATAATATCAGTTGAAAAGAGACTATTGTTGGTGTTCTTCAGTGAGTTTGGGTGAGTAGGCTTAGCTCCTCAGTTAGTATCACAATGGATCTTTTTTTGGAAAAGGCTGGTGACCACTGGCAAACACAGATGCTGGTGATTCTCTAAAACGAACTTGGTCAATGTGACTTATACAAGCCAACAATTATTGAGGAAATGTGATCATTTGTGGCCTGTGTGTCTTTCTGCCTTGTTTATTTTATTTTATTTTTTTCAAATGAGGAAACGAAAATTGAGAAAACAGCAGCTTCACTTGCTGTTCATTTTCAGTCAGGTAGGGTAAAATGAAAAACAGCATTTTTTTGTCTTTTAAATAGAATAGATCTTTATTGTAACTATTAAAAAAAAAACATTGCCAGACAACATTAAAACAGTAAAAAGCAGTTTAGCAACTCTTCATTTGCAGTGCATGGCACAGTAAATACAAAGGCTAAATAAAAATTACTGAAAATTCAATTCAAATAAATTCATTAATCTTTCTCTGGGTAATTTGTTTGGAGCAACATGTACATAAAAACAGAAAAAAACACAGTAACTTAGATAAAAACAACAGATGAAGCTAAGGAAGAAACAAAGCCCGAACCCTGACATAACTAAAGTGATTCGTAAATAGTCCGTCATGACAAAAGACTGACTGCAGGGGGGACGAATAATTTACAATAGCAGTTAGTTTTACAGACAAGTTTAACATAACCACATCCAGAAGGCAACAGAGAAAATTCACATGAAGGCACCTGATCAGAAGATCTTTACCTGCTTCACCAACATGCACCCCAAAAAGCAAACAAAATAAAAAATAAAAAATGCACGCCCAAAAGATCATTTTTGAAAGCTTGTTCATCTTCTGTTTCTTCGACCTGCTCTTGGTTATAGTCATCTGAGATTGTGGTGACTGCATTTAAAGAACTTTATGATGTGTGACACACTTTTAAAACATCAGTAAAGCAAAGTGATGGAAACACATCTACAGTGCTCAGCATAAATGAGTAAACCCCTTCAGATTTGTCAGAAAACCTTGAGTTTCCTTTCAAATCAACACTTTCTATGGCATACTATACCACAAAATATTCCCCAAAATGTGGGCCATTGATAGCAAACAAGATTTTTTAAGTTGCACACAAAAAAGTATTTTTTCAATTTCAGATCAGGATGCAGAAATGAGTACACCACAACCAAAGGGGTGGGAGCAAAGCAAAATTTTAGTCATATTACCCATATTTTCATCTTATGGAAAAAAAAATGTCATGTCAAACTCAGCTTTGTCAAAACTTTGGAAATTGTTCTTTTGCTCATTTAGATATTGATTAACACATTACTTTTATGGGGGGTGTACTAATTTATGCTGGGCACTGTATGTCATGGAGGAAGACTGATAAAACTTATCTTCAATGTGGGGCTGGGACTTGTACTTTAGCACTGTACTGCTCTCTGAGGAGTGGCTAATGATTAAAACAGCCAGTGGAGGACGCCTGGGCACTTAACAGCAACTCTTGACCTGACGAGTGGTCCACACACAGCCCTGACTCGCTTTCTTTCCAGTGTTGAATTTGAACCTTGAATTTTTATCACAATGGCTCGATATTTCAAGCTCCTCGCAATGCTCTGGCTCGTTGCAGCCAGTCTTGGTAAGTCACTTCAACTGCATTTCAACTTGAAATGCTAATTATTTTACATCTTTGTTAATGAAAATCTTTTTGAAAATGATGTCCTACTAAGTCTTAAGAATCTTTGTACCACTAAGATCTTCGATCTGTTTCCAAACAACTATTTTACTTACAATTTGATTTGGGATACTCTTAGCCACGGACAATGAAAATCACCTCTTCATAACGTTGCTGACCTACCTTGTAAAAAATTGATTTCAGTGAAGGAAGTCAGCTTGTTCCTTGTGGCACTGCTTGTGTGGTTAATGCTTCACATGGTTAAAGTCCTAAGCCAAGGTTGACTTTTATTGGGTGGATTCGGGACCTGATTTTAGTGAACAAGTTTACATGAACATGCAGGAGAACATTCTACCTTCATTTTGTATCAAATGTACCTAAAAGACATACAAGTGTTTATCACATTCTGTTTGATACGTTTTAAAATGGTCATTTACACACTCATATTAATGTGTCTTACTGCTCAAACAGATGATTGGCCCAGGTTTTGATTTGTTTAAACTCTTTTTAGAAAATGGATTAAGACCATCCTGCCTGTAAAACTGAACTAGATGTTGATTTCAGTCATCAAAGAATGAGCATGTTAATTCATCAGGGTTTATCGTCTCAGCTTCAACACTGGAAGGTCTCAGCACCCTCTGTTGGCTACAAGTCTGTTTGTGTGTTACTTACTTTGATAAAAGTAAACCTGTAATTCCCCACGTCAGGCTTTGCTAATGAGCGCATCAGAAGACAAGCACAATTCTCAGATTCAATTTCTAATATTATCAGAGCAAAATATGACAAGTTCAGGCTTTGAAGCTCACTTTCTTTGGCCTACGGGAATTTTGGAGGGATTTTTGAGTAATAGGTTGCCCTCAGTTATGTCACCTCACCACTAAAAAAACCCACTTGAGAAGGAAGGAATATTCACATTTTGAGTTTTTTATGCCGAATTTTTACATCAACATATAGTGGCTGAAGTTAAATGGACTTGAGCTTATACAGTGCTTTGTTAGTCTTTTGATTACTCAAAGCAGCTTTACATTACAGGTCACATCTACCCATTCACACCCATTCACCCTCACTTTCACTCTGAAATTTTTATGTTGGATATCCATCAGTGGCCCTTCAACATGCCACTGACGCAGCAGTGGGAGCAACTCGAGGTTTATTGTCTTACCCATGGACACATCGGCATGTGTCACCCGGAGCTGGGCTCAAATCTGCAACCTCTCGATTACTGATCAAGCTCACTATCCAACTGCAGCACCAATGCCTGTTGAGCAAAATTGAGAAATCATCACAATTTGGTTAAAAGTACTTCCCCAGGGTCAGTTTTGCTGTGTTCAAAACTAGTCTACATATCTAAAGTGGAGGTAACGTTGTACTGGTGAAATATGACATTTCCCGACAGCCCACTTACTATACATGGATTTTAAGCTTTTGCCAACATAGATGTAATTCTGATGTTCATGCTGCAGGACTCCCAGCTCATACTTTTCAAATGCTCTTGAGATCCTCCGTCTTCTCAGACTCAAACTCAGACTTGTACTGCCCCTGGTCTGCCGATCCTTTGAAAGATCAAGAATTATAGGCGCTGTTGAACATTTGCAGTGAGTTTAAAAAACCTCAGTAGTGTTCAGTATTGCATCTGGAAGTTTGCAAACAACCGTGCAAAGTTGATCTAGGTTCTTCTTTGTTAGGGTTAGAATGTCTAAAGCTATCAAACGAGATGAATTCACTGTGCTGGAACTACAATCTGGCCATTAATGAGACACTACTACTCTGTTGGAGGTCTACTGATGTTTGTTGAACAATGAGGGGGTAAGCCCCTACATTTGCCAACAGGGACAATGGCAAGGTCAACTCTTGCTCTTGCTGATAAAAAGTCTGAAATTTTAGAACATTGGACATTTAGAAATTGTCCATGTACCCGATGGACATCAGTGTTGCCCAAAAAACATTAACTTAGTTCTGCATAACCTGACCTGGCTCGATGCTGCTAGATGGCAAGAGCTGGCCAAAAAGTCATTGTGTGAATACAGCTGTACAGCTGTGCCAACTGGACGATTCTGAAAAATGTTTTAGGATTTGAGTCTGCAAAAGACATTCTCAGGATGACCTTGGTCACCTCTGATCACCTCTGGGGTTCATCCATGGTTAGGCTGTTTAAAATCATATCTTGTCTTGACAACATCTTAAATTAGCAGTGTCTTAAATCCTTTTGATATATTCTCATTTCACCACTACATTGTGCTTATTCAACCACAGGAGCCTCACTTGCTACAACAGATGCTCCAACAACAACAGCTGATCCTACAACTGAACCTACAACAGATGCTCCAACAACAACAGCTGATCCTACAACAGATGCTCCAACAACAGCTGATCCTACAACTGAACCTACAACAGATGCTCCAACAACAACAGCTGATCCTACAACAGATGCTCCAACAACAGCTGATCCTACAACTGAACCTACAACAGATGCTCCAACAACAACAGCTGATCCTACAACTGAACCTACAACAGATGCTCCAACAACAGCTGATCCTACAACTGAACCTACAACAGATGCTCAAACAACAGCTGATCCTACAACTGAACCTACAACAGATGCTCCAACAACAGCTGATGATTCAACAACACCTGGGAAAACGACAGATGCTCCAATACCAAGTAATGTCACCATTGTGAAAAATGCAACTGTTTTCAAGGTATCATTAATGTTACAATTTTTTTTGATGCTCTGAACTTTTTTTTTAATATCTGTTTTCATTTTCTTGGTCTCTATTTAAGACCCCTGTGCTCAGATGCCATGTGGCAGTGGCAGCACCTGTGAACCTCGATTCAATGGAACATTTGTTTGCATCTGTTTGACTGGACAGGTGTACAGTGATGAGAGAAAAAGCTGTGAGAGGGGTAAGTCTTTTTATCTGAAAACTACCTATGTGAGGTTTTTACTCAATAAAAATGTTATTCAAAGAGCCCTTCACAGAAAATCAAAGTTGTGTGTCATGGGTCAAAAGAAATTTTTTTCAGCACATGTCAAATTACCATTTGTAATGTCTAATTAGCTCTGGTGGCTAGTATAAATAGGCTAGCAGGACTGAGCTCTATTATTTTTCAAAAATAAGATAAGAAAGTCATTCTTCAAATAACTTCAACATGATCGTTTATGCTTACGGTTGAGGAATAATGCAATATCTCTAGCTTGTTGTCTTCTTTTTAAGCTGCCAACCTTTGATCAGTAAGGCAACTACAGCGTTACATAATGCAGAGATGCTTCTAGTTCCTTCTATTTCAGTGATTCTTGGGATATGGGACCAAACAGGTTTTAATTTTCAAAAAATAAAAAATAAAAATTTTCAAGATCTATAACTACATCTTTGTTCAATGATGTTTTGGCTAGCCAACTCTGTTTTGCTTCAACCTCCTGGTCGAATATTTTTTATATAATTTATATGTTTGCTAGATCAGCGCGTATATTTTTGTCAACACCATCAGACACATAAATCTAGTTGTGAATTTGTTAAACTATTTTAACAGAAACATCTTCTCTCATGAGTTTTTTCCCCAATTATGCACACAATTGATTTTAAAATCAATTAAACAACATTTAATTATTTAATTTTATCACACGTTAATGAATGTAATTGAAATTATGTGGATAAATCACATTTGCCTTTAACCCTAAAACTGAACTGTAGAATTTTAGGCCTAAAAAGTACACATGACCATTGGAAATGAATTAGTCTCTGAACAAATCTCATTCAAGGAATCAATCAGATTCCCTTTTTTGAAAAATACTACAAAAAACACTGTCTGACGGAGTGGACAGGCAGTGATGGAGCTGACATATTAAACTTTCAGAAACAAGGAATTGATCAAAATCTGAAAAATGTTATTCAAATTCTCTTCCTAACTCTCACTATAGTCTGATACTATATTAAAAAAAAAATCATCAATTCCTTCAAAACTAACATGTTCAACATCTCATCATAGTTTTGAGGTTAAACAACAGGTAAAAGATGATTCAGGTGTTCTTCAATGAAATCCATGACCTCAGGAGATATGTTACTACATTGCCAAAAGTATTTATTCACCATCAAAATCATGAACTCGGGTGTTAAAATCACTTTCATGGCCACAGGTGTAATCTGGTCTGATTATGGTGTGGGGGTGTTTTTCCAGAGTTGGGCTCAGCCCTTTAGTTCCAGCGAAAGGAACTCTTAATGATTCAGCAGAACAAGACATTTTGGACAATTTCATGCTCCCAACTTCGTGGGAACAGTTTGGGGACGGCCCCTTTCTGTTCCAACATGACTACACACCAGTGCACAAAGCAGGTCCATGAAGACCAGGATGAGCAAGTTTGGTGTGGAAGAACTTGACTGGCCTGCACAGAGTCCTGACCTCAACCTGATAGAGTACCTTTGGAATGAATTAGAGCAGAGACTTTGAGCAAGGCCTTCTTGTCCAACATCAGCGACTGACCTTGCAGATATGTTTCTGGAAGAATGGTCAAAAATTCCCATAAACAGAAAAGTTGAAGCTGTTCGAGCTGCATAGGCCCAACATCATATTAAACCCTAAGGATTAAGAACGGATGTCACTCAAGTTCATATGTGTGTGAAATTAGACAAGTGAATACTTTTGGCAATAGTGTATTTCCCTGGTGCTGCACCCAGCGACGCCCGAGTCCGGGAGGACACAGAGACTGAAAAAATAACCCACAAAATGAACTGAGCTAAGGACAAGCTCAATGCAACATTTGTAAAAAAAAAAAAAAAAAAAGTATATATATATCTTTTAAGTGCAGGTCAACAAATAATCCATACCGCCACATGAATACTCAGCACCTGATGACAGTATTAGTGTCACAAACAGTTTTCCCTGGATTGACTTCTAAAAAATAAGATTATAAAACAAGCCCGTCTTTTGAAAGGCTCTTTAAAAGGAGCGGCTTCTCAAGATCCAGCTCTGAAAAAAATTACATATCAGGGTGGGGCATCTTCAGTCAAATTAAAGTTATGCTTTTAGCTGTCAGGTGCACTACTAGCTTTAAGTGGTACCAAAATTTCTCATTCCTTGTCCTATTCACAGACAATGGCACACACAATGGCCTGATATAAAAGGGCTGTGGGTTGAAAAATGAAGGAGTATCAGATATATTGAATTTATTCAAGTAGGCTAATACATCACCACTACTTTGAATTGGACACACGGAACTGCAATAGTATTAAAATACATAGGAATATATACTTATAAGTATAAACTCCATTAAAATGCTTAAATTGAACAATAAATTAGAATTAGTCACCACCTTCAAAGAAGGTGTCAACACCGTCAGACACAAATTCTGATGGTGTTGACGTCTGATGGTGTTGACAAAATAGCACATTTCTTCAGATATCTCACATGTTACTCACAGGAGCCATCTTGTTTATCATCTGTTGATCATGAACCAGCCACTCTATATAAATCAAGGCTATAATACAGAAAGTTGTCCTCAGGTTTTGACTTTTAGTTACTTTGGCGTTGACACACTGTGGCTGTGACATGTGCGCTTTGGTAAATAGATGGGAAATAGCACAAATTTTTAAAAACATACCAGAGCTGAAATGTTCACATGGCATCAAGGAGACTGAAAGGGAGGGAAAGGGATCCTTTCAGTCAAAGGTGCTCTTAATTATGCTTGAGTTTATTCCAAATTTTAAAAGAAAATTGTGACAGTGTTGACCAAAAGTCCGGACACATTTTCAATTGAGCAAAAAGTATATTAAAAATATCTGAAAGTGGATTTTCTTTATTTATTCAGAAATAATTACTAATCTTTGACTCCAAACAATGATAAAGTTTGATTTAATATTACTTTCTGGACATTTATGGTACCGGAGTGAAATAAGACATGCTTCCAGACATGGGTCTTTTTCAGCCCTGTTCACAAATCATGTCATTTAGAATAAAAACAAAATGTAATCAACCATCAAAACATCAAAACAAACTTTCTTGTGCTACCTGTGTCTAGTTTGAGATTTTGATTACTTTTTCAAAACAATGTTTTTTATATGTTAGCCAAAAAACTGTGTTGTATGCCTCAGACACATTTTGTCCCATGTCTCAAGAATCACTGATTTATAATCATGTAATTAAACTCATCCCAAATCAGTTAGGACAATGTTTAATAACAATAGAAACAACACTTTCAATATATGTATAGGCAACTGAGGAAAGCATGTAGGCAATATCTTAAATTATACTGTAAAACATAATTGTTTTTTTGTTTTTTTTTTAAATTTCTATATGAATTAAATGTCAGACAGAAATTGCAAATGGAGCATAGTTACTATTATTACATCATCATCAACACACTTTAAAAACCTGGAGAATATTGTTGCAGTACTGATTGTGGATATGTTTCTGATTTTTGCTTGATTTACATCTTTATGGTCAACAGTGCAAGGTGTCTGGAGTAGTAATTTTCACTTCATATTGTGCCAAACAAAATTCATTGGGAAACAGGTCTGGGCTGCATAAAGACCAGTTTCAGGCTTTTTTTCTTTTTAATGCAAAGCCATGCTGTTGTAATTTGTTCATTTAGCTTGGCATTGTCTAGCTGAATTGGGCAGGGACTACCCATTAAAGATGTCACATGAATGGAAACTCGTGGTCTTTCACAAGGCAAATAACCCTCAGACAGAGGGTGATCTTATACGACTAGGCATAAAAAGAGTGTTACATTTTCCCAGTCATTGAGCTGTCACTTACTTCAAATAAACCTGTGAAGTGTTTCAGGTGGTTTTGATCATTTCACTACTTTCCCAGTCTCTTTTTGCCCCTTTGGCCCTGCCTGTGCAATTCTGGCATCAAGGCCAGGTGAGCAATGTGTATGATCCAAAACAACAAAGAAACAAATTCACAATTTGCAAAACGTCCCAACTGTTTTGGGATTGAGGTTTGGATATAAACTTAAAAATACAAGGCTAGGTAGATCTTTTCTTGGGTTAAAGTGATCACGACCTGGATGCAGGTTCTGTAAGATAGCAAAAGGCAGTTTTATGTGTTTGCATCAAGCTAATGGCATGATGTAAAAAGATGAGTGCTGATTAATTAAATTTATTTGATTATAAGTATAATGCAACTTTCAGAGAAGCATAAACACTCAAAAGATATGACTCTTATTATTTTTGCTAAATATAGAGCTTAAGGTAAGACGACGTTTAGCTTGGCTTTGGATTGACAGAACAATTGTGCTAAGCTAGCCTAAATGCCTTGATTCTTGTCTGAATAAGGCAGACAGAGAACTGTGCACCTGAAACAACCTCACGTTATTAAACAAAATTATTACTTCAAGGCCAGGGATACAAAAAATTCTCACTCTGACCTGAGATCAGAACTTGAGAGCAACTGCTTGGTGTTTAGAAAAGACCAATCATAATGCTAGGCTAATTGCCTGCTGGCTTCTGTTATTTTCTTGTTGATTGTTGTCTTTATTCAAGCATTTATAGAAATTGATAGGTTCTTTAAATCAGCCTCTCAGCAAAAATGAACTAAATGTATTTACTGTTGACTGAAAAGCTGTAATATGTTTTGTACAATTTAATTGTCTCATTTTAGCCAAGGTTTTTCCTGGAAGACTAACTCTGACTGAGACATATGATGAATCCTTGAAAGATCGAACATCTGAACAATTTATGAACCTCTCTCAAGTCATTGTGGATGTGGTAAGCAATCAATAAAATCCTTTTAAGTGAAACCACCACAATGGTGACTTTTGATTTAACTCCTCTGTGGTGCACATATAAGGTGGTTCAGGGATGACATATTTTTGAAGGCAAACATGGAAGTTAGCATTGCGCTGGTTCTCTTGACTAAAGGACAATACATTTTTTTTACTGTGTTTGGATCATTGCTGATAATATGCTTGTAGCCAACAAAAATGTTGCAACTTAAACCTTTGTTTCTTTGTGATACTCTTAATGTACATGCCTACTTTTCAAGGTTTTTTTTTTAATTTTAAGCTTAGATGTAATTGTTGGGAGAGAAAAGCTATTATTAAACTAACATGAACAACATGGTGGTTTGACTTAGAGGCAGTCACAATATTTCCAATGAATAACTTGTTGTGACCTCTACGGTGAAAATTCCGTACAAATATATCAAGCTGATCAAGTTGGTCCTCAGGGCTGTAGCTATGGTGTATTAATTATTGTCTATTAAAAAACTGTCAAAATGCTCACAGAAGGGTCCTTTGGAATTTTTGTAGTCCTTGTTCGCAGTTCGTTATCAAGTGTCCTTTTAATCACACAACAATGATAACTTCTGGGTCAGCTGAAAAGAAATGTCCTTGCACCACTCTTATTTCCATGATGTCATAATAACCCAATATGAACGTGCTCTCTCTTCTTGGTTTTACTTTTTCAAGTAAATTGAAATCATATTTTTAGCCAGAAATCTGTCAGTATGCTTAGATAATTTTTTTTTTTTTTTTAGTTTTTTGTTTTTACACTTTCTCAAAGTAATATAATGTTTTAATCTACTGGTTTACACAAGTAGCTAATTAGGTAGCTTATTAGCAAATCACATTGCAGCATCTTAGAGAATTTAGGCATGTAGACCCTGCTGAAGTTCAAACCGAGCATTAATGGATGTGATTAAAATGACTTTGAACATGGCATGCTGTTGGTGCCTCGCTGAGTATTTAGGAAATTGCTGATCTCAGCAGATCAGCAACCATCACCTCATTCACTTGTTGCAAACTTAAAACAACCTTTAATATATAACTTTAATATATAACTTTGTGTGAACCACGTGGTTTTATCCTCATAAGCACAGTCTCATTACTTAATAGCCATACCTTGTACTTCTCTTTTTGCTGTTGTTTTTTTGACCTGCTCTGAAGTGATGTGCCTTAAAAGCTCTCTTTTCTGTCACAACAGTGTATGTATCTCATAATTCTAAGGTCCCGCCATTCAACAAAAAATAATAAAGTGGAATTTTATTTAATCTTGTAGGTTTGTCATCATTATTCTGACACTACCAAGTCAGTAATTCAGAAAACTGAGCTTTTTTCTTATGTAAATACAATATGTTTTCATCTTTACCTGAGCACCATTGGGAATACCTAAAGCCCATATTTGAGATGTTTGAATTAAAAATATATATATATTGTTGTTTCTCATGAGCATGCATTGTTAAAAAAATGTTTTCATTTTTGTTTCTCAGAAAAGAGATGAAATACTGAAGTTTTCCTAAGTACTTGAGAACTTTACCCAAGTAAAGAGTTGAACAATAAACTTTTATGTGTATTGGAGTAACACTAAACTAAGAGTATCTATACTTTCACTTTTACAGTAGAGATTTTTTTTCCACCCCTGAAGTCTTAATCTTGTGTTATTGAATGTACAAAGATAAAGCTTTCAACTGGCCTAAATGAATGCATTTTCTCTTAAGCTATCCGAGGTTTATAAGGACACTGAGGGCTACGACACATCAGAAGTCGAACGTTTCGAGTAAGTGTCTGTGTGTTTCTTCTCTCTTTCATGAAACCTGTCTCTTACATCAAACTGCTTAACAAGAACTGAACACTTGCATGTTTTTTCCCAGACAAACACAGGCATCTAATACCAGAGCTTGGTCCAGGAATACAGGACATGTCCTGGCTGTAGTCGAAATCATCTTTAAGGCAGCAGCTGAAATCACAGAGGACATAGTCACATCAACATTAGAAGATGTCATAGATGACTTCCTGCCAGGTGCAACATTTGCAGGTGAGTTTTTAGGGTTTTAATTTTAGACCCAGCTTCAACCACAGCCAATTCTTTAAGCCTATTTAGTTGGACTGCTGTTTGTTTTACCCATCACCTGTATTTGCCTTTATGAAATTATCAGGGTTTTTTTATGTTGCATTCTTTGATTTGCCTTTTTAATAACAGTGCAGTACTTCCTTGCATTTTTTGTGATACATACAGTGAAAATTATGAAACGCTAGAGAAATACTGTATTTATGTTAAATCTGATGGGTGTGCATTCCTAGACTCTCTGCTATGTTATTTAACATGTTTAAATCCAAGAAATGAATACAGACATAAAGATGGAGAGAGGAAGAGGGTTTCCCTTCTATCTCTTTGCATATGGAAAATAATATATATGTATTTATTTTCCTGTGAAATATACTGCATTTGTGTTTATATACACATACAAGTATATAAAGGGTTACATACATGATTTTTAAAATCATTATTATTATAGTATTATTGTTATCATAAATGTTGGAACCTTTTAGTGTTTCCTTTTTGGACATGATGGGTTACGTGTGACTTTTTGAGTTGGTGATGGGATAATGACGATTTCATAATTTCATCACATTGTAGATATTTCATCTTAAGCTGTATTAAATTAGTTTTATGATTTTATGTGCCTAATTGCATCAACACTGTATTCGCAGCGGATGGCCTGTGTGACAGAGGAGCCTGTGATATTAACTCCACTAAATGCACATCAGCTGATGGATCTTTTACCTGTGATTGTTTGGACGGTTACATTCAGACAGACTACAGCACCCGGCTGTGCACTGGTAAGAGCAGACAGTGAGTTGGAGAGAGAGATTGTGCAAGTGTGTATATGTTACAGGCTTTTCTTGGGCTTGGCCACAAACTATCTCAACTTTCTCCACCTTTAGCCTGTCCCCCTGGACAACGAGCTACAGACAAGGGTTGTGTGAAGTAAGTCATAGCATTTGTTCAAAATGTTACAATTATCATGAAAAGTTTTAGAAGTTTTGATGCCAGTCATAGTAAGTATGATCTGTGTTGGTAGATATTATGATTGTTACATGAACTGTCTTTGTGTTTTTCAGATGCAGCTTTGGTTATTCTGGCTTCAACTGTGATGAAAGTGAGTAGACAGGGCCTGCATGTGTTAAAAGCAACTTATAGATGACGATACAGTGATTTGGACATAACAGTTTAAAGCTCCTGTGAAGACCTTTAAGTATGTGTTAATCTAGTGCCTCTCTATTTGAAGGGGTATGTGTTGTCTCTGTGTTAATCTTGCCCTGTTCACAATCGATGCATTTTTGTTTGTCATCCTGATTTCATTCTAACAGTCAGACGGGTCGTTCCTCAATTTCACTCGCAGGGGAATAAGTACATTTTGCTGAAGCATATTGTCAACTCTCATGCCTAAGGCTAGAGATGTGCTCGCTGTTTTTCATTGTGTTTGTGCTGGCGTCATTAGCGCTTTTGTTAATGTTCATGCCTGTATGCAATGTGTGTCACTGGAGGAGACCACTAGAGGGCACAAAAGAATAAAATTAGGCTGTATGCAACTACCTGTAGTGTGAGAAGTAAACTCTAAATATGGCAACAATTCAGGTAATAAAGCAAAATACACAACAATATATGCACGCAACTGCTGACCGGTGGTGAGAGCATGTCATCAGCATCATCTGCTTTCAGATCCTTGCAGCGTCCTTCATGCATCATCATGACTGTTTCTGTGTTATGGTTAAATGTTTTTTTTTTTTTTTTTGTAAACAAGGTATTTTAAGCTGACAGAGTTAACAGATGTTAAAGCACCAGCAAATCAGTGTGTCTATTTAACTATGGCCCACCTCAGTGCTGTCATCCTTGGGCGATATATGGCTCACAGAGATTCAGTTGTTTAGTTTAGTCTACATATAACATACATGTGTACAGGACAAAATGAGCACAGAGATTTTACATACTGCTTTATCCATTCAGGATACCATAACTGACACAGAAAACCCCAAATGGTAGCTTTAAGTCAATCATAAGAAGAGCCTGGTTATTAATCTCCTTGTCATTGTGTTTTGTTAGATTGGCAACTTGTGCTGGTGATAGTCGGGTCTGTGTTGGGAGGATTGCTGCTCATCTCAATCATTGTTTTGATCGTTTTGGCGGTCAGGTGAGTCTTTGTTTTATCAACTCATTCACCTCATCCTTCTGGTCACTGCTATTCATTTGTTCTATTCTGTTTTGCTGGACGAATGTCAGTGAAGCAAATATACAAATATCTGCAAATACCAATATCGTGCTAATAACATGGGGCATTCAAAGCTAGAACCTCAGTCTGCACACTGAAGGACAATGTTCTTATTGTGCTCCATAGGGCTACATTTCTTTAGTAAAAAGAGTTAAATGACATAGCCCACACATGACTTCACATCCTTTTCAACTTAAAATACTGCCAAACTGCGTTGTTGCTATAAGAGGCTAACCATGTTGTCAATGCTACTTTTTCACATCTGTGTAACTGTTTCACATAGTTTTCTCTGTGTTAGTGTTTAGATGTAGCATTTGACCTGCAGAACTGAACTGATGAAAGAAAAATCAATCAGATTAACCAACTATTAAACATATTGACATGAGAGGTGTCTATGTCTCTATTGGTAAATACAACATTTTGAGATGGATGATTTTTATCAAAAAAATTATAACTTCTTTGATTTTTTATTTTAAAGGAAGAAATACAAAAAAGGTTAAACACAGATAAATAAAAAAAAATAAATACATGATTTTCTTTTTTTGCAAGTCAAAAGAAAGAAATACATCTGTTGATTTAATTTTTTTAGGAAGTTGCTTAAACAAAGTGGGGAAAAATTAAAATATGATATTTTTCCAGCAAGTTTTTTAAGTGGACATTGCTCTCTATAAATTTCTTTTTTGTTGCTGTTTGTTGATACTACTCTGATCAGGTTTAAAAAAAATCTCAACCCCCCCCAATTCTGGTTACATTTTTGATATAGAAAAAACAAACAAGTCAAGCCATATAACCAGACTACCAGTTGCAGGGTTGAAATCCTGAAAATGTTCAAATTTTGGGGAGTCACTGAAACCTGTTATTTGATCTAACTCAGGTCTATTGATTGTGCTGACTGCTTCTGATGGCAGCCTGATGTTCTTGATTTGCAGAACAACATGGAAGGTATTGATAAGGGAATCCTTAAGCATGATGACAAATGATATCACTTCCTTTAGCTAGTTGTTATTGATTCTTTACTGGAATTGATTGCAACAAGAGGGTTAAACCACATTTTAAACAATCCAAGATTTTTCAGTGTCTTACAGAGCTTGTATTGTGCATTTTCAGAGTTTTCTTAATCTTTAGTGTGTTTAACATGTCTTCTCTGCATAATAGAGCACTTCTATGTCAAAGACAATAAGTCTTAAGCTGCATTCACCCTGAACACGACTTTGTGACTGAAATCGCATTGCCAACCCAAGTAGCATCCCCTGTCCATAAATATCTCATTTTGCTCACTGTCGCTCAGTGACGTCACGTCCACTTTATTTTCACCGCAGCCATATATCATATTTCATATAATAGGATGTATTAGCTGACATTATTCCAGCTGTATCCTTTTCACTCACCTACCAACCACAAAACACTGCAACTGATGGCCCTGCAGCAGCATAGTCTGTGAGTTCTCTGCAGTCCTGTCTAGGCGGAACTAATGTACGCACTAACTATTGTTTCCCACACGGACATGGATTGTCACTCTGTCAACTGGAATAAAAACAGTCTGTCATGGGTACCGTCACATACCCACTCAATGCTGATTGGCTGTTGCTGCAGAGCCACACATGATATCACCTGAAGAGTTCAAACTTTTCAACTTTAGCAACCAAGCAACGAGCGGCACTGTCACCCAGAACGCGTCCGTTGCACTGTGGGAGGGTTAACCCCACCGTATCTTCGCTGTACATTGTCTTTACATGGAAAGTGGTCTTCCAGGTCGCAAAGTCACGTTTGGTGTGTAGGCAGCTTTAGGCATACAAGTCAGCTTTGGGATTTCTCCTTCTCATCCTCCTCATGGCAACAGTAGTAAACTTAAATATTTCAGCCCCGCATCATGCCAAATAGACTAACCAGTATGAAGTCCCACCATTGTTTCATGAACTGATCAATTACCGTAGCGTTGACCTGAAAACCAATCAGCGTGGACTAGGCCTACATGAAGAAGGGAGTCTTAAGAGGCTTTAGAAACACAAGACCAAAGGTATAAACTGAATACACCTAAAAAAAAAAAAATTCAGTCTCAATATGAAATAATCTAAAATACTCCTTGGCTATGCCTATCACTCTGAGGCCATATCCACAAGTAAGGGTATTTTTGAAAAGCTTTTTATGTGTGTTTTGACCTTGTATCCACACTAAAATAGTGTTTTGGGTCACTGAAGAATCTTCCCCACTCCAAGCCTTACACTTAAATATAAATCCACAAACAATAAAATCACTGTTAGTCAACAGCCATAGTGACCATTGTACAAGTAAAGGTAAATATAGAAAAAGGCTCTTCACATTTTCTTTGTTTTGAAGTCGTAATGTTTGGTGTAGATCGATTTCTTTGGAAGTCCTCAGTCATAATTTGCAAGTGCTTTGCTTTAAATGCATTAACAGCGTGCATCCATTTTATCCAGCCTTGCTGTGCCGCCCCTGACGTGCTGTGTTGCAATGGTCCCCACTTTTTGAACCTACGGTGGCAAATGGCCTACAACTGCTCAGTGCAGTTTAATGAGAGGAAAACACCTGAAAGAGCAGAAATGTGATACAAAATAGAAACAAAACAAAGTCTAAAACAATCCAAACCCAGAAAGCACCCGCAAGAGCAGAAAAGGACGAGATACTGCGGTCAAACTGGTTGCTCCCTTTGTGGAGCAACTCTGTGGTCAAATGAGCCACTCCTAAACTTGAAGTGTTCATCTGTTTGAACCTTTATGGTAAATGCTCAGGGCCAAGTGATAGACAGGCAGGCTGCAAGACTTTATCATGTTCCTTTATACTTTCACCATCAAAAGTGTGAATTATAGGAGTCTTGCCTTAATGTCAGCAAGACAACCAACTATTTTTTATTAGCTTTATTCACTCGTTTGCTACCCTGAATAAGGAACCAGATTATTTTTTACTTGAAAAGAAAAGTCAAGTGAACCTTTTATGTCTTGATATCTGTTTACTAAGTTTTTATTCAACAACACAAGAGGAAACAGATGAGGGTCTATTCTTTAACTGTTATTTATCTGCCTTATTGTGCATATCCCTACATTCAGCCTGTGTATCCTTTCCTACAAGTCATCCCCAACCCTCTCTCCTCAAAGTTCCTGCTCCATCATCAGTCCTGTTTAAATAAAGGCGGAAATTTCACCACTAAAATCTTTGAAAACACTGTTGTTATTTTTTTTTTTAGATCTCCAAAGAAACACAAGGATGATAGTAGTGGAAAAGGCAGAAACTACTCTTCGAAGGCACCATTGGACAGCAACGTGGGTGCAGCCAATACCCAACCAGCCTCAAAGAATGGTACAGCCAAAGCCTCTGCTAATCCCGGGATCCCCACATTTCCAAGGGCTACAGCCTCAAGTGGCCTGGACCGCAGGAATGACATGGAGATGGCTCCAAGCAACAGACGACAAAACCCAGCTCCTGCAGGAAGGAACCAGGTGAGTCATGACCTGTTCATACATACATGCACAGAACTCTTGATGTGATGCTTCATTGCAAAGTTTCAGGAGCAGGACCACACCTCAACCACGTGTTTTCCCGTGTTCCTATGAATTAAAACCTGACCATTTCCTTGTACCCATCCCTCCTACCCCACCTTTTCTATATTATCTTAATTCCTATCCTTCGGGCCTTAAAAAGGGTGTTCATTGAGCCCAGGAGCTATGGCAGATCCCTCAAGACTTTTCAAAAATCATTATACATGTTATACATTTTAAAATTCAAATTCATCTTGAACATTACTAATAGATAAATGTCAGATTCATCATGTTGATGGTGTGGTCCTTAGTAGTGAAATTTTCATTTACTCCTCAAATGCATGAGTAAACGCAGACCAAACAATTCCCTCCATCTTTGAAAACGGATAAAGATTGTTGCTGGGGGAATCATTTGGTTATGCTGGAGAAGGAAGGGGAAACTCTGCAGATGCAAAAAATCCCTGACATACACAAATTTGCCTGATTTTTTTTATGTTAGGCTCCCAAAATACATTAAAGCTCTTTGACCAGTGGTTCTTGACCAGAGGCTCCAGTACGGTGGCTGACGAGGGCAAACGGCCTACAATGGCACGATGTAATTCAATAAGAGGAAAACACCTGCAAGAGTGGCAACGCGCTGCAAGTTAGAAACGAAAGAAATCCCTAAATGATTCAAACCCAGAAAACACCTGCAAGAGCAGAAACAGCAAAACCAAGTACAAGAACAGAAGAGCTCCAGGCCTGGAGAGAAGTCTGGAGCAGGGAGAGTGCGTTGGAGAGACAGACGAGAGCGACCGTGGTCAAGCTAGCTGCTCTTCTGTGTTCCGTGGTCAGATAAGCTGCTCCTAAATTTGAGGTGCTCATGCATTTAAACCTTTGATGTAAATGCTCTGTGCCGAACGAGAAGAGTATGAAAGGCAGGCTCCATGACTTTATCATGTTCCTGTTTTACTTCTACCACCAAACATGTGAAATACAGGAGTTTTGCATTAACGTTGGCTCTAAGATACTTTTTTTTCCAACATGAATGAACAGAAAGCATAATAATATTGTATCAAATAGAGGTAGTTAAATGCATGCCTTGATTTACTTTGAGCCTTTTGGCCAGATATTAAAATGAAATAAGTTCATTTTCTTCTATTTGCACCTAATGAAACTGGTATCATTTCAAAGAAGACCTCCTGGAAAATATGTGTAAGCAGTATATTACCGTGTTCTTTTTGAGTACGTAATATTTTTGTTTACTTTGAAAATGGGTTACTCTAAAAGTTGATACAATATTAATAGACCTTCTATTCATTCATGTTGGAAGACAAGGCATTTTGGAGTCAACGTGAATGCAAGACTCCTATATTTCACACTTTTGATGGCACTCGAGCACATTATTTAAAAAAAATGTTCAGTGTTGTCATTGTGTATCCAATAGGCTATAATATGTTAATAAAATGTTTGAAGCCAAAACTTTAATGCTGCAGGACAAAGCATTGCAGTTACAGTGGTGCATAGCTATGTAATGAAATTGACATAATGACTGTTTTCAAAATTGCCTACTACACAGACAGGGGTTGGAAACGTTTTTTGCTACCTGTCACTGTAACAGGTGGGGTCAAAATCTACCAGAGATTCATGTTTTTAACCAGACCCTACATAAAAAAAAGTTGGGAACACAGCAGGACATGGGCTTTACCATGGCAGAGAATACATGTCAAATGTTGAAACATTACTTAGGTGTCAATGGCTAAGTATGCAACGTGAAAGGTCAAGTGGTAACCGAGCAGTATGAACTAGCTGACAGGGCACTAGAGAGCGACCTCTGGGGCAGGTTTTTGCGACATTTTCTTGAAAAATTTAAAAGCTGCTTTTGTCTCTGTTTTTGTTCAGCATTGGTTGTTGAATTTGCTCAATGGAATTTACTTAACAAAAAAAAATTCTCTTTGTTGTAGCGTCTCTACGAAGACCTTGATGACATGAGCCCATACTCACAGTCTAAGCCTCAGAGCAGCAGCTATGCTCAGGTTCGACCCCAGAACAACCCATACGGCCAGAATCGTCCTCAGAACCCATACTCCTCCAACCAGGGCTACAACAACCCATATTACACCCATGACAATGGAAGACGGTTATACTGATGAGGAACAACAGATGGACCTTTAACCGAATCAGAGACTAATGAACATTTCTTAAATCATCACAAATGACCAGAATTCATTTTTCACCATTATGGCAAGTGTTGTGCATAAAGAAATAATTATTACTTCTTCTTATTCCTCCAGTAATGAGCTTTCACTGAACTGGCCTGCATAGAGTTCAAATGTGAGCAGTTACAAGCTTTCACTTATTTTTATTCATTCTTTTAAGAAAGTTTGGGACATGAAATAGACTGCAGTACTTTTTACAGGCTTCTCTAAACTTAAATGGTGCCTAACTAAGACTTATGGAGAAACAGAAAATAAACCCAGATCAGGATGAAACTCATGGCCAGTATTTGTTAATTATAACTCTATTTGTCTAGTTAATGTCTTACTCATCAGTGTATTTACGAGTCATCACTTTTGCATCATATCTACCTATCTATGTATCTAACTCTCTCTCTTTCTGTCTGTCTATCTATCTGTCTATCTGTTGTGTAAAATATTTACATCAATAACATTGTTTGATGTTTTTGTATCACTAAGTGTATGTTTATTGTTTCAGTGTTCATTTTAATTGGTAATAAATTGTTCAGTGGCATAAAATACAGATTTAACCATGTCTGGGAACCTTTTGTACTGGCAACATATTTTTGGCCGTTATTTTAACTTCTTGTGTAATGTACAATTTATTCAAGCCACAAAGAATAGAACAATATGAAAAACATGATGTTAAAAAGAAAGTTTAAACAGTAATGATGAAAACATTCTATTTCAGTGTATTGAAGACATTAATATTGGTTGTATTGATGTGAAAGAACAAATTAAATACTCAGAAAAGATACCCTTCCTTATTATTGAACAACTCAATAGTTTACACTGAAAACAAAGCATACCATGCACATGGGACAAACCTCCATGTAACCTCCTAGCCTGCTTTGGTTCCCACACAAAGTGAGAACAGCACGTACATTAGTTAACGTAAATTAGCATAATGTAGCAACCTCCAAGGCTGAAAAATGAAGTGGTGCCAAAAACTGCAGTTCCTCAAGAGTCTGCTTGAGGCTGCAGGAGACTAGGAGGTCACATGATTTTGTGTTGTTTTAACAACCTAAAAAAACATGTATCCAGCCCAGTTCAACAAACTGCTATGATCATAATATGTTGTATGCAATATATCTAAATACTCTCGCTGTACAGGATATAAACATATTTGACTCTATTCGATTCTAAGTCCCCTCCCCACCACTGTCTAATCAGTCATGTACAGGAGTGGCACAGCCAGGCAGCAATACAACAGGTATGTTTATAACGATGTTGTGAAATTAACAGTGACTCAAAATGCCTCCCGTTTCATTTTAAGTCTCTTTGCCATGTGTCATGACAAGTGACACGTACTTTGTTGCATCAGCCGTGCTTTTCAATTACATTACATTGATAAAGTTGTGGTAACCTAGCTTAAGTTACTCCCTGTTTATGTTAACAATGACATCACTGTAGTTATGCCAACCTAGCAGAGCATTAGCTCACAGCTTAAAAGCCAGCCAGTAACCACAGAAATAACATAAGTGCACAAATATTTGAGTGCAGAGAACGACCGTTCATCACTCCATCAGCTGCATGTTGTAACGTATTTAATGAGGAGTGACGTGAACGCAGAGGGGAGGGGTATTGTTCAGGACAGTCCTGAAAAGTTAAAATGATTAACACTGAGTGACCGCAGGCTGTAACAGCAACTCACTGGGTGTGTTATAACATTAGCCTGTTATAAGTAACACTAAACTATTTGTGACCATTATTTAGTTAAAATATAATTCTGTCAGAGATGATATGTTTTGACATCTGAGAGAGGCGTCTCTGGTTTTTATTTTGGTTCATATGAGTCATGACTTCGGCCCTGTTTACACAGAGACACTCTCACCTGAAACGCAAAGGTTTTTTCTTTGCGTCTTTAAAAAACGATCAGCGTTCAGACAGAGACTCGAGAACGACTGAAAACGCTGTAGCGTGCATGCCAGTCCAGTAGATGGCAATGAAACGGCACTGCCACAACACACGTACTAAGAAAAAAAGCTTTTCACAAACAACAATGGTGAGTGGACGCACGAAGACGCAGGAGTTTCTTGTCTGGACAACAAATCTGTCTGGACAACAAATCTGTCTGGATAGTTTTGTCTGGGTAACAACTCGAGCACGGTAAGCAGCACACAAGTTACTCGGTAGATGGCCAAAACTGTTGTTGTTCCTGGTACGTGCGCGCAGCATTCATGTGAAATAGTACTGCACATGCTTAGGTGTCAGCATTTCCCCCTGAAATGATGAAAATGCAAAAAGAAGAAATGGGAGTGAGACAAAAAAAACATGTAAGAAATTTATTGCAAACAGCAATTAAACTGAAATAGGCTGTTCATCAGCTGATCAAAAGTTTAAGACCATAGCTCAAAAAACCCCAAAACACACTAAAACAGAAAAAAAAATTCAAAAAAGGACTCAGTAATGAGTAGCCGCCCTTGTTGTTAATTACCTCAAAAATGTATTTCGGCATGCTTGATGCCAGTGTTTCCAGGAGGCGAAGGGCATCAAGTGTCTGGAACTGATGTCCATTTTAATAAACTTCCCTTGCCATCCATCCCCAAATGTTCTCAGTTGGACTCAGATCAGGGGAACACACAGGATGGTCCAAAAGAGTGACGTTATTCCTCTGGAAGAAGTCCTTTGTCAGGTGGGCATTGTGAACCGTAGCGTTGTCCTGTTGAAAAACCCAGTTACTGCCACACAGACGAGGGCCTTCAGTCATGAGGGATGCCCCCTGCAATATCTCCACATAGCCATCTGCCATTTGACTCACCTGCACAACCTGAAGCTCCATTGTTCCACTGAAGGAAAAAGCACTCCAGATCATGATGGCACCCCCACCACTGTGCTGTGTAGAAAACATCTCAGGTTGGATCTCCTTGTCATGACAGTAACGCTGGAAACCATCAGGACCGTCAAGGTTCAATTTTTTCTCATCAGAGAATAAAACTTTCCTCCATCTTTCAGTGTCCCATGTTTGGTGCTCTTGTGCAAACTCCAAATGGGCGATTTTGTGGCGTTGAAGGAGACAGGGCCTTTGAAGAGGTTTTTTGTTCATAAAACCCTTCTCTTGCAGATGCTGTCTGATGGTTATTAGAATGCAGTCAGTGCAGCACCAGTAACAACTTTAATTTGGGCAGAGGATTGTCCCGAGTCTTGACGCACAGCCAATCGGATCCTCCGACTCAGGGCCAGTAAAAAATTTTTGGGAGGCGATGGTAGGGGTGGTGGGGGTGGATCTCAGAAAAAAGAGACTGTCAAAGAAAATAATAATAATAAATAAAAAATTCCTGAAAATGAACTAATGAAAATCAAACATTATTCTTGAATTGTGGTTCAGCAGAATCATTTTAAAAAACAAACTAATGAAACTGGCCTGGACAAAAATGATGGTACCCTTAACTTAATATTTTGTTGCACAACCTTTTGAGGCATTCACTGCAATCAGGCGATTTCTGTAACTCTCAATGAGACTTCTGCACCTGTCAGCAGGTATTTTGGTTCACTTCTCGAGAACAAACTGCTCCAGCTGTCTCAGGTCTGAAGGGTGTCTTCTCCAGACTGCATGTTTCAGCTCCTTCCACAAATGTTTAATAGCATTTAAATCAGGGCTCACGAGGTCACTTCAGAATAGTCAAATTTTTGGTTCTTTGCCTTTCTTGGGTGTTTCTAGCTGTGTGTTTTGGCTCATTATCCTGTTGGAGGATCCATGACCTTCTACTGAGACCAAGCTTTCTGACACTGGGCAGCACATTTCGCTCCAGAATGCCTTGATAGTCTTGAGATTTCATTGAACCCTGCACAGATTCAAGACACCCTGTGCCAGATGCAGCAAAGCAGCCCCAGAACATAACTGAGCCTCCTCCATGTTTCACAGTAGGTACAGTCTTCTTTTCTTTGTATGCTTTATTTTTGTGTCTGTGAACACGGAGCTGATGGGACTTAACAAAAAGCTTCAGTTTTGTCTCGTCTGTCCAAAGGACATTCTCCATGAAGCTTTGTGACTTGTCAATATGCATTTTGACAAAATCCAGTCTCACTTTTTTATGGTTTGCTTTCAACAGTGGTGTTCTCCTCGGTCATCTTCCATGAAGTCAATATGTCCATAATGGTGCAATCTGATACTGATGTACCTTGACATTGGAGTTCACCTCTAATCTCTTCAATTTGTCATCAGTTTTCCTTTTGCAACCATGTCCAGGGAGGTTGGCTACAGTCCCGTGGACCTGAAACTTCTGAATAATATGTGCAACTGTAGTCACAGGAACATCAAGCTGCTTGGAGATGGTGTTATAGCCTTTACCTTTAACATGCTTGTCTATAATTTTCTTTCTAATCTCCTGAGACAGCTCTCTCCTTGGCTTTCTGTGGTCCATGTTCAGTGTGGTACACACCACGGTACCAAACAGCACCGTGACTACATTTCAGCCTTTAAATAGGCAAACTGACTGATTACAAGTTTGAAGACACATGTGATGCTAATTACAGGACACACCTTAGTTTAACATGTCCATGTGGTCAAATCATTTTCAATCTTTTCTAGGAGTACCATCATTTTTGTCCAGGCCAGTTTCATTATTTGTCTGATGTCTGATTTTCATGAGTTAATTTTAAGTATTTTGTTATTTATTATTACTTTTGTTTTTTCAAGTTATTTCGGTGATCATTGTTTTTCTTTCTTTAACGGAAAGGTACCAACAATTTTGTCCACGTGTGTATGTGTGATATTTATTTGTATTTTTTTTATTATTTTACCTTTATTTAACCAGGAAGTCCCATTGAGATTTAAAATCTCTTTTACAAGAGTGACCTGGCCAAGGTAGCAGCCAATAAAGGAACAAACATGATAAGTGCCAGTGTGACATGTTTTACTGTCTTTAGTAAACGATCATACACATTTATCCACACCTTAAAACAGGATACCTGATGAGCATAATTCATCGAACCTTATCTTGACAAATTTCTTACTTGTACACCATAAACACAAAAAACACTGAAATTATTGCAAGCCATTTCTGTCATCTTTCCACTGACGTCACTGGTGACAAGTGTCACTAAGAGTGTAGTCATGTTCATAAATCAGGGGTCAAAGTCAACTTGCAAATAAAACACTTCATGGCTAATGTTGATGTGAAAGTTTAACTCTCATATTAAATGGCCATGACTTTAAAACATGAGCACAAACTTAAAATCACTTTAAATACACTCTTATATCCAAACACGAATTTGTTTTGGTCTTCATCTTTTTCTAACCTAATCTTTTACTGTTTTTACTGTGATAGTTTTATCAAACATCTTATTTCATCTTGAATCAAAGCTCACATCGCCCTCAGCCCCTCCACTTTTATTGGGCACCTCTCTTCCTGATAACATTTGCTTATAAAAAAAAAGGTAATTAAGCTCCATCATGACTCATGTTTTAGCTTCTGTGACTTAGATCGCTGAGTTTCACTGAAAAACACTTCTCTTACTGTGTAGTTTGAAATGTTTACACGGGGCCTCAGAACATCAAGGGGCTGTGAAAGAAAAGATAAATTCACCAAATAACCTTAATTTGTTTTTTTTAACAGTCAACTTAATGTAGACTTTAGACTTAAAAATATCAACAGATTCATCAATTCTTTTTTTTCTTTTCTATCACAGCCAATAATGTAGCCTTAAGAAATGTGAATAAGAAACAACAAAGGAAAAGGACTACAAGACACACAAAAATTCAAATCAAATTTGAAAACACAATAACTAATGAAATCATAAACAAAATAAAAGCAAATTTAAAAACTAAACAGATATAACAAAATGCCAACAAATTCAAAACACCAAAAAAAAACCTAAATGACACAAATGACAAAAAATGAGAAAACAACAATAAAAACCAACATCAAGAGGTCAAACCTTTAAAAAAAAAAATCAACAAATCAATAAATCACATAAACAAATTGAACAAACAACAAATAAATTAAAACCAATCAAAAAATGCAGAAAAAAGACTCAACAACAAACAGGACACTAAAAGATAACCCCCCCCCCCCCCCCCCCCCAAAAAAAAAAAAATCCACAACAACTAATTGAAAAAACACAACAACAACCAAATAGAAAAAAACCCAGCATCAATCAAAAAACACAGCAAATTGGAAAACACTACAAACAGTTGAACGTGCGCAAAAACAGCAACAAACAGCACAAAACAAACAAATAACAACAGGACATAAAAATGAACTAATGAAAATGGGCAAAATTTGTAAAAGTGAAACCATGTGATAGAAAATAAATCAAAATGTCAAAAATACAAAAAATAAATTAAAAACACAACTACAAATATAAAACACAACAAGAAATTACTGAAAGAAAACAAGAACATTAAAACAACACATGAAACCAAATATCAAAAACTGAAAAACACAAGTTAAATAATTATATACATTTTATTGTTACTGTTGTTGAACTGTTTTCTTAATTTGAATTTGTTATCTTATTTGTTATTTAGAATTTCTGTGTAGTTGAGTTTTAGAAATGCAACAGTATTTAATGAGATGTTGTCTTGTCACTTGTATTTGCATTTGTTTTGAACTTTGTCCATAGATGCTCTCTGTTGATCATCTTCAAGTTTTATTTGTGATTTAATTATTTATGTGATTACCTCTGCCTAGAAAGTTATGTTTTTTTTTCCCAGTATTTGTTTGTTTGTTTGTTGACAGAATAACTCAAAAAGTTATGAACAGATTTTGATGAAATTTAAGGTAGTACTGGTCATGGAGCAAGGAAGAGGTGATTACATTTTGGCAGTGATCCAAATCCAGGTGTGGATCGAGGAATTATGTCAAGGATTTTTTTATTAGTTTGAGATTGGGCAGATTTGTGACGATTCCTCCTTCTCACCCCTTTTTGTGTGTTTTTGATTGTTTTTTTGCCTCTGGAGAGGCATTTTTGCTCCTCTGCCTCTCTGCCTCTCCAGGAGTGGGCGTGGTTTCCCCTGCACAGATTTACTGCACCTCCACACCTGTTCCCGATCACAGCAATCACCTGCACCTATAAAGCTGCCACTCTGACACCTCTGCAGTGCCTGAGGATTTCTGCATCTCATGTGATTTGTGGCCGATTCTGTAGTCTCTAGTTTTGGATAGATCGTGTTTATAACTTTTTTCTCTTGTTGGGATTTTTGTCTCATGCTTGTGTTTTGTGCTTTTTGTGGATTTTTTGCCATGTTCTTACTTGGTGTCTCTGCTCCTTCACCCAGTGCCTTCCATGAGCCCTCACCATGCTAACCACCGATATCCAACTCTCTGTTCCCTCACGGATCTCTGGATTCCCCTCCCTTTCCCCCCCCAGGCCTTCTTATCAATAAAAAGCCTTGTTACACCTATACTGTAACCTCCGGTTTTCAGCCTTTGGGTCCTACTAAGATTATTCAGGGGTTCATACCTCAACAAGATTTTCACATTTTCACTAATTATTCAATAAGCTCTCAATGGTTTTTGATAGTTTCAGAGAATGTTGGTGATGGCAAAAGGAAGAACTGATTACAGTTCATTTAATGGGGGTTTGTGCTCATGGAGCACCTCTAGTTTTGAATGGTCTCTCAAGTCTGTGTTAAGTATGACTGATATTAGGTCAGGGTTGATTTAAGTATATTGCCCACTAGCAGTCACATGACAACCATTATGCCACTTGGTGGACAGCTGAATTACTGGTGTTGATGTTAGACTTCACACATTTTGTTGCTAATCAGGTTTAAAGTGTATGGAGTAGTGTAGTTAGAAATCCTAAAATGCAGAAGTAGGTTTGCATGTTGGCACTTCCTGTTCCCTTGTCTCAACGTCCATGGAGTTTTCTAGTAGATTTTTAAGATAAATACCTGGGATAAGGTCAAAGAAAAACACATATATAAGATTTGTTCAAGCTTTTTCTACAAAATAAAATGCATCTAGAATTTCCTCACTTATGAATTTAAAAGCACGATTGTGTCATTAAAAAAGAGTTGCAAACAAACTTCTGCCAAGGACTACAAAATGGCCTGGGGCCATAAACTTTATCATTTCTGATCATCTTTTAAAAACAGTGTTACTCGCACAATTACTACAGCCATGACAACCAGTTTGTAAAGGTCACAACAAATTATTCTTTTTAACAGTTGGTGACAGCAAGAGATACTGTACATGTTGGAAGCATTAAAGCTGCTCCTACTGCATGCCTACCACAAGCAATGAAGACTTCTAAAACTTTGTTCAGACTTTCAAAAGACTGTGGTCATACACCCTCTCACATCTAAAGCCTAATTTTCAACAACTCTTAACATTTTAAGTTTGAGACTGAGATTTTACAAAGACTGGGATCTTAGAGGGTCAGTAGTTGTTACAGTTGCAATCAAAATTATTAAACTCCCATTGCAAACTAGGTTTATTGGCAAAACATACAAACTTCCAGCTGTTTGCAATAAACAAAACAAAAACAATTGAAAAAAGCTCAACACAACTAATATTACAAGAGGCTCCTTCAACTTTAAAACAAATTGCCACTTTTAATGACTACTGCAGTCTCTTATTCAACCCCTTCTCGACAAGCAACTTCAGTACCTAGTACAACACCAAAGGTGATGCATAGCTAGACACCAGCGTCTGGCAGCATTCCTGAGGAATCTCAGCCCATTCCTCATGGGCAATGGTCTCCAGTTCACTGATACTCTTGGGTTTGCGTGCTGCAAGTGCCTTCGTCAAATCCACAGATTTTCTATGGGGTTCAAGTCAGGTAACTGTGACGGCCACTCTAGAATCTTCCAAGACTTCATCTGAAACCAGGTCTTAGTGGACTTTGAGGTATGCTTGGGATCATTGTCCTGTTGGAAGGTTCAGTGACTCCCAAACTTCAGCTTCCTCACAGACCGCATGACGTTTTCCCCTAGGGATCTCCTGATACTTGATTGAATCCATCTTGCCCTCCACACACTGCAGGTTTCCAGTGCCAGGGGAAGCAAAGCAGTCCCAGAGCATCACCAAACCACTGTCAAACTTCACTGTCGGCAAGGTGTTCCTATGCTTCATTCTCCCTCCTCCAAACACACCATTGATCCATAGGCCCGAAAAGTTCCAGTTTTGTTTCATCACTCCACAGAACAGTATCCCAAAAGTTCTGTGGCTTATTTATATAGTTTTGAGCATATCCAAGGCGACTTTTCTTGTGCTTTTGGGTCAGTAGAGGTGAACATCTTGGAGTTTGGGCGTGGAGCCCTTCAGTATTCAGTATGTGCCTTATTGAACAAACTGAAACATCCATGCCCGCTGCCATCAAGTCTTGCTGCAGGTCTTTTGCAGTCACTCGAGCGTTTTTGACCACCTGTCTCCTCAGAAATCTGGTGGCTGCCTTTGATAGCTGTCTCTTTCTGCCACGTCCAGGTAGTGTAGCCACTGTTCCTTTAACTTTGAACTTGTGAACTATGCTTCCACCTGTATCTCTAGGAACACTCAGTGCTTTTGCAGTCTTTTTGTATCCTTTTCCTTCTTTGTGCAAGGCAATGATCTCTTCTCTTGACTTTTTGGACAGTTCTCTTGACTTAGTCATATTCTAACATGTAATCATCCAAACCCTAGCCAGTGCAGGTATTTGAAGTGTGCTTCAGATAGCACACCTGATGCAGCTAATGAAGCACTTGATTAGTTGCATCGGTTGTGCTTGAGACAACACCTGATCTGCAAGTTGTGCTCTTACAAGGGATTCTATTCAGGGGGTTGAATAATTTTGAGACTGCAGTAGTCATTAAAAGTGGGATTCTGTTTAAAATTTGAAGAAGCTTCTTGTAATATTATTTGTGTTGAGCTATTTCAATTGTTCTTGTTTCATTTGTTTATTGCAAATAGCTGGAAGTTTGGAAATTTTTCCAATAAATCTAATTTGCATTGGGGGTCTAATAATGTTGATTTCAACTGTATGTAGTTACATGGCTATGACACCATGTAATGTATTCAAGCCTATATGTTCTCTTGTACTTATTTTAGAGGTCCCATGCCCTGGTGTGTTTGACCATTTACATCATGTCTTGGGTTCCTATCAAGCAAGGATTTGATTTCAGTTAAGTGAGGGGGAAAAAAATCTTTAAGGATCAAATGCAGCTCCTTTTCTCTCCCATCAGGAAACACACTGATCTGAGGGGGCGGGGAGGCTACAGGAGGCAGTGATAATGAGCTCTATGCTGACTGGCCGCCCACACGATGGGCAGCCAATGGAGGGTTACAGGCTGTGGGACAGACTTATAAAACAGTCATAGCATCTGTGATGAGCAGAAAACACATGTAGGTGGAGGCTGTATAGTTATGACATAATAAAGCGTAGGACGTAAATCACAGTGTTCAAGGGCATTTTTTTAAAGAGGTCCAGTGCATTTTTCTGTGAAGTGAGAGTTTATTAAAAGTTGTCATATTCTTCTGATACCCAAGCCCCTTCTAATAACATTAAAGGCAAAGAAAGTTGCACTCTGGAAGATATGAAACCTTCAAGGCCACTGCCTATAACCTCTGATAAAAATTTTCACAGGCAATACTACTACATTTATCGTCATTAATGTTCTCTTCTTATTTGATCAACTTTCTTTTTACATTTTGTTGCTATCATAAGATTATTGTAACAAATGTGTGGGTGTTAAGTACAGGAGAAAACACACTGAATGCATTGGAGCACAGTGTTGAGGGTATGCATTGACGTCACAATTTGGGTTTTTTTAGCCATATTTCAGGGCGGGGGAGGGGGGTGATGATGCTAAGAGCTTTGGGTATGATGGTTTATAAAGGATTAGAGACAATTCAAATTTCAAATAACTTATTGCCTATCTATATTCACTTATATGATGCCATATTTCAAAATTAACTTGAAAAGTGAATCCATGAAAGACACTAAAAGACAGAACAAATGATTTATTGAATTCAATGTGTGTGTGTGTTTGTATGTTTATGATTGGTGGTGTTCATCATTATATAGGCGAAATTGACCAGGGTATTCAATGAATTTCAATGGCCTTCAGGACTCTGTTCGACTGTTTGAGTCCAGCGTAAGCGACATAAGTGTGTGGTGAAGCTGCTGAAACTAACAAGGATTGTTTTGGCTGAAGTTCACATGCAGTCTTGTCAAACTGTTATAAAAAGCTGATATTCCCTGAGATGAGCTCTCTTTGCTTTCTTTTGTACAATAAGTACTTTCATAATACAGTGGGCTAAAATATCAAATCATGAGATAACTATATAACTAATTATCATGTGATAAGACACTCACTTTGTGCGCGTGCATGATGCATCCTCGTGGCTGATATGTAGCTTGATCTTATTGACTGGGGCGTGTCAAGCGCCCTTTGAGCTCTGCAATGCCCAGAGTCTTGCACGTTCCTATGCATATAAATCGGTGTAACTCGGCTGACATTACATAAAAAATTTTCATGCATAAGAAATACCAGGTTTTGCATGTGAGAGTGTAAAAAGGTTAAAATGCTTGTGTCACACTCTGTGACTGATGTTTTGCTTCAGCTGACTGTGACATCATATGCATATGCTCTTTTAATTTTTGAGTCTTTACCCTCGAAAAAAGAAAATATTTTTGCTGTTTTTCAGTGGATTTGGTGATGGTCCTGTCCCTATACACAAGAGAGTAGGGAAGCAAAATACAAGTAATGAAAATGCCACAACCTTCCAAATCCTTGTCAAATTTGGTACAGCTCTTTGCCCAAGGAGCAAACCACTGTCCTGAATGGGCTGTGATTTTTTGCTTAGTCTTCAAGCCTGTGGTCATTTGGCTTAAGACTGCATTGCTAAGTCCCTTTTTCCCAATAGTTCAGAGAGGAAGACATGCAAAAGAGGGATTCTTGCTCCCTCCTCTAATCCATCAACATTTTTTTTCCCCACAGTCCTGGGCTATGCAGTCTGCCACCTTCTAGCTGTGTTTACCAGCCTTTTTCTTCCTGTTTGGTGCTTGAAAGTCTACTGCTATTGGTTTTTGACTATGGTCATATCTCTGAACAGCACATTTTGAACAGGGCAAAACTAAAGACTCACAGATGGACTGTTTTACGTGTTCATAGGATCTATGTGTCTGGCCAGATGTTTGCAGTATTAAGTGGACTAATTTTCTCTCATCCTTTTAGTTTTCAGTGCAAACAACATGGCCAGACTGCTGAAAATGTGTCAAAAACGTACATTGTCCTATTCTTAAACTCATTAAGTCATGAGTTTTGTGTTGTTATAGGCTGTTCAGGTTGTTTAATCCACATGTGACCTTTATCATTTTATAAAGGTTTTTTGGTAGATTTTAGAATACATCCACTGGCTTGAATGTCAGTAAATATAAATAATATCTATTAAAAAGTGACTATTTATAGCTGTTTTCAGTGAACTTGTGTGAGTAGATCTTAGTTCCCCAGCTAATATCACAATGAATCATTTTTTGGAAAAGGCTGGTGACCACTGGCAAACACAGATGCTAGTGATTCTTTAAAATGAGCTGGGTTATTGTGAAGAAGCAAGTGAAAGAAACTTATTAAGACCAAACTGAAACAGACACGCTATGGGGATGGATATCTAGAACCAGCTCCACTTATACAAGCCAACAACTATTGAGGAAATGCGATCATTTGTGGCCCATTGTCTTTCTGCCTTGTTTATTTATTTTTTTAATTGAGGAAACCAAAATTGAAAAAACAGCAGCTTTACTTGCTGTTCATTTTTAATCAGGTAAGGTATACTGAAAAACAGCATTTTTTTTGTCTTTTAAATACAGCACATCTTTATTGCCACCAAAAAAATAAAAATAAAATAAAAAGCATTGCCAAACAACACCGAAACAGTGAAGGGCAGTTTAGCAGCTCTTCATTCACAGTGCATGGCACAGTAAAGACAAAGGCTAAATTTAAAATGCTAAAAATTCAAATCAAATAAATTCATTAATCTTTCTCTGGGTAATTTGTTTGGAGCAGCATGTTCATAAAAACAGAAACAACCACAGTAACTTAGATAAAAACAACAGATGAAGCTAAGGAAGAAACAAAGCACAAACCAACCCCTATATAAATAAAGTGATTCGTAACTAATCTGTCATGATAAAAGACTGACTGCAGAGTGGATGAATGATTTTTAATAGCAGTTAGTTTTACAGACAAGTTAAACATAACAACATCCAGAAGGCAGCATGAAAGCACATGATCAGAAGATGCTCAATCCATTGCAACAACGTTACCTGAAAACTGATTTGAAAGAACTGTCAGTAATGTATCATTTGTTGTTTGACCATGTGGTATTAAATGAATGATAATGGTCATGTAAAAATGAATGTAATGGTACAGGTTTCAGAACAAAAGCCCAAAAACAGAGTGGTGCAGGGATGATGTAATTTTGTAGGCCAACTCAGAAGTTACTATCACTCTGCCCACTGAAAGTCGAAGAGATTTTTTATAGTGTTTTGGATCACTGAAGATAATAAAATCTTTTTGATGAACAAAAAATTTACTAAATTTACATGTTTTGCTCTTTGTGGTAGTCTTAATACACAAACCCACTTTTTAACAATTTTTTAAGCTTAAAACTAAATCAACCACAGGAAAAAGCTATTAGTAAACTACAATACAACTCCAACATGGTGATGTAGTTCTGATTACACCTAGCCTTGCTGGGCAGACAGACCTGCCTGATTGTGAAATCCTGCAGGTCCGTCTTGCCAGCCTTCGTTGTCCAACGAATTCACTTGGCCGAATTCTTAACGGCCCAGTCAGGGAAGAGAGGCAGGAGCTGCGGGAGCAGCGGATGTGACATGCTAGTGTTGAACACTGGGTGGACGTGACGACAACAGGAAGTGACTGCGTGTTTAGCCCTAGCGGCTAACAGTTAGCCGATAGGGCTAATGGCCGTTAACTGTTGTTAGCCATTGTTAGCCGTCCTCATTGTGGCTCAGCGGCACTGTCACTGTCTCTTGCCACAGGAATTGTGAGTTCAATCCTAGGGAAATGAAAGGAAGTAGCCGTAGCGCTAACGGCTGTTAACTGTTGTTAGCTGTTAGCCGCTACGTGTAGCCACTACGTATGCTACATTATAGGTAGCAGCGTTGCTCGATGTAGATTGGTCTGTGACGAGTGTGATGAGCCGAACGATCAACCAATCACAAGCTGCTGTTGTTTTTGAAGGTTCTGCCCCTGAAAACATTTTCGAACGGCTCCTTCCCAGATGGATTAGTGAAATATTTCCAATATGAAACTGTCCATCTGGCATGTCAGGTTAGATTACACCTAGTTAGCAACCATCTTTTAAACACACAGCAACGGTTTAAGATTCAAAAGCACACAATGTCAGATATCAGAATTATATTATTTCCCATTAAACATTGAAATCTTGTGTGTATTTGTTTGCCACAAACCTTATTTCAGGCACTGATCCGAAACTTGTACTCTAAATCTCTTTAAGTTTCATGCTTGAGAGCCAGAAAGTGCTAACTCACTTTTGCATGACTGGACTCATTCCTGCACCGCTCTATTGCAACAACAAATATTGTGATGTATTGTGTACAGATATTTTCTTGATCCCTGACAAACGTGCAACTCATGAAACTTACTACAGCAGGTCAGGGTCAGGGATGAGAAAGAACTGATATCATAAGTCAGATACTTTTTCTTTTTTGTTGAGAAAAATGGATTAATTGTTTAAAAAATGCTCTTTAAGAAAAACATGCACTCTTACATTTGAGGGAGTCATCAATTAAACAAAAAATATGACTTCAGTCTGTCAGAGATAACCACAGTACCTGCAGAAAAACTCAAGCATGCACTGAGAGAACATGCAAACTCCACACAGAAAGGCCCAAACAGTAATCTTATCACTGTGAGGCACCAACTCCACCTGCTGCACCATAATGCACCCCAAAAAACAAACAAAATGTAAAAAAAAAACATGCCCAAAAGATCTTTTTTGAAAGCTTATTCATCCTCTATTTCTTAAACATGCTCTTGGCTATAATCATCCGAGATTGATGGTGGCTGTATTTAAAGACCTTTATAATCTGTGACACACTTTTAGAACATCATTCAAGCAAAGTGATGGAAACACATCTATCCCATGGAAAAAGACTGATAAAACTTCACCTCAATGTGGGGCTGGCACATGTACAGCCATGGCCAAAAGTTTTGAGAATGACACAAATATTAATTCTGCTTCTTCAGTGTTTTAAGACCTTTTTGTCAAATGTTTCTATGGTATACTTAAGTAGAATTACAAGCATTCCATGTATGTCAAAGGCTTTTATTGACAATTACATTAAGTTTATGTAATAAGTCAATATTTGCAGTGTTGATCCTTCTTTTTCAAGATCTCTGCAGCTCGCCCTGGCATGCTGTCAATCAACTTCTGGGCCAAATTCTGACTGATGGCAGCCCATTCTTGCATCATCAATGCTTGGAGTTTGTCATAGTTTGTAGGTTTTTGTCTGTCCACCCGCCTCTTGAGGATTGACCTCAAATTCTCAATGGGATTGAGGTCCTGGGAGTTTCCTGCCCATGGACCCAAAATTTTTATGTTTAATCCCCGAACCATTTGGTAATCACTTTTGCCTTATGGCAAGGCACTCCATCATGCTGGAAAAGGCATTGTTCTTCCCCAAACTGTTCTCGGATGGCTGGGAGAAGTTGCTCTCGGAGGATGTTTTGGTACCATTTTTTATTTATGGCTGTGTCTTTAGGCAAAATTGTGAGTGAGCCCACTCCCTTGACTGAGAAGCAACCCCACACATGAATGGTCTCGGGATGCTTTACTGATGGCATAACACAGGACTGATGGTAGTGCTCACCTTTTAATCTACAAACAAGCTTTTTTTCCAGATGCCCCAAACAATCTGAAAGGGGATTCATCAGAGAAAATGAATTAACCCCAGTCCTCAGCAGTCCAATCCCTGTACTTTTTGCAGAATATCAGTCTGTCCCTGATGTTTTTCCTGGAGAGAAGTGGCTTCTTTGCTGCCCTTCTTGACACCAGGCCTTCCTCCAAAAGTCTTCGCCTCACTGTGTGTGCAGATGCACTCACACCTGTCTGCTGCCATTCCTGAGCAAGTTCGGCACTGGTGGTGACCCGATCCTAGCCTTGCAGAGCAGACAGACCTGCCTGATTCTGAAATCCTGCATATCTATCTTGCCAACCTCCATTGTCCAACAACTTCACTCGGCTAAATGCTTAACGGCCCAATCAGGGAAAACAGGCGGGAGCAGCAGACGTGACAACAACAGGAAATGACTGCATGTTTGAAAACAACGGCGGCTTCTGAAGCAGTCTCACTAACTGTGTTTTTTTTAAATCAGAAATGGACTCAATTTTTTCTTTAAAAGAGCAACAAAGAACGTCACTTGAAGCTCGTCTTACGGGAAATCATGTTTTTGCTCTTCTCCTGACCGGGGATCTCTGCTGGGAAACTGGGAAAGAACGCGGAAATCCTCCATGGACATGCCGGTTAGTCTATAGTCGTCATGGTTACTCAGTGATACTTGGCGAAATATGCTCTCCTCAGTAGTTTACAGGGAAAACTTGGTAGGGATTGTCTTAGACGTGGTTCATATCACATATAAGTGTCAAATGATACATCTGTGTCGTAAAATTTAATGGAAGACGATAGTCTAAGGTATGTTAAGCTAATGGTTAACTGTTGTTAGCTGCTACGGCTTACAGTTGTTAACTGTTGTTAGCCTTTAGCCACTACATATAGCCACTAAGAATGCTATGTCATACATAGCAGTGTTGCTTGATGTGGATTGGTCTGTGATGGGTGTGATGACCCAAACGATCGTCCAATCACAAGCTGTTGTTGTTTCTGAAGGTTCTGCCCCGATAACATTTTTGAACAGCTCTTTCCCAGATGGATTAGTGAAATATTTCCTTGGTCGATATATGGAACTGTCCATCTGGCGTGTCAGGTTACCCCAATCCTGCAGCTAAATGAACTTTAAGAGACAGTCCCGTCACTTGCTGGACCTTCTTGGGCGCCCTGAAGCCTTTTCACAACAGTTTAACCTTACTCCTTGAAGTTCTTGAAAATCTGATAAAAGGTTGACTTGGGTGCAATCTTACTAGCAGCAATATCCTTCCCTGTGAAGCCTTTTTTGTTCAAAGCAGTGATGACAGCACATGTTGCCTTGCAGGTAATTATGGTTAACAGAGGCAGAACAATGATTTCAAGCACCACCCTCCTTTTACAGCATCCAGTCTGTTATTCTAACTCAATAAGCATGACAGATTGATCTCCAGCCTTGTCCTTATCAACACTCTCACCTGTTTTAATGAGAACATTGATAAAATTTTGTAAGCTGGTCCTTTTGTGGTAGGGTTGAAATGCAAAGGAAATGTTTTTTTGGTGGGGGTGGGGTTTAAGTTCATTTTCATGGCAAAGAGGTACTTTGCAATTAATTGCATTTCATCTGATCACACCTCATAACATTTTGGACTATATGCAAATCGCCATCATAAAAACTGAAGTAGTGGACTTTGTGAAAATTAATATTTGTGTCATTCTCAAAACTTTTGGCCATGGCTGTACCTTAGTACTGTGCTGCCCTCTGAGGAGTAATTAATGGTGGCGTTTATGCCCGTTGTAAAGGTGGCCAACCACTGCTAAACTCCATGAAGAAGAAGAAGAAGGAGTGGCTAATGGTTAAAACAGCTAGTGGAGGTCGCCTGGGCTCTTAACAGCAAAGGCTTGACTGACGAGTGGTCCACACACAGCCCTGACTGGCTTTCTTCCCAACCTTGAAGTTTTATCACAATGGCTCAATATTTCAAGCTCCTCACAATGCTCTGGCTGGTTGCAGCCAGTCTTGGTAAGTCACTTGAACTACATTTCAACTTGAAATGCTAATTATTTTACATCTTTGTTACATGAAAGTCTTTTTGAAAATGATGTCCTACTAAGTCTTAAGAATCTTTGTACCACTAAATGCTTCGATCTGTTTTCAAACAACCATTTTACTTACAGTTTGATTTGGGACACTCTTAGCCACGGACAATGAAAATCACCTCTAAATAACTTTGCTGACCTACCTTGTATTAAATTGATTTCAGTGAGTCAGCTTGTACCTCTTGGCACCGCTTGTCTGGTTAATGCTTGACATGGTTGAAGTCCTATAAGCCAAGGTTGACTTTTATGGGGTAGATTAAGGACCTGTTTTTATTACCGTGGCATGTACGTGGCTCAGTCGGGCTGATTGTGGCTCAATCCTGAAAGCTTTCTGAGGATAACTGTCAAGGATGTATCCATTTGTGCTCCAACTGTGTCCCATTCAAGGCAATGCAAGCGATGGGGCTCAATCAGGGCTTACGTGACACAAACTGGGCTCGAACGGGGTTGACGTCATGTCAGCGGGATGTTAAATTCATGGAATCCTTGTCATATCATTGTATTGACCTAACTGAAGCGGGACGAACACCCCCAAAGCACTGTAGAAGCACCATAGAAGCACCGTAGAAGCACCGTAGAAGCGTGATGGTGCATTTATACAGTGTACCGGGTGAGAGACAGTCATTTCTTCCCGTATCATGAAAATCAAATCAGCCTTGCCAATCGTGCACAATCGCCATGAGAAACGGGAATGTGTGACTGGGGCATTAGCAGGATTACACAATAACTACTGGATGGATTTACATGAAAATTTTACCAGAAGTGTGCTTTGGTCCAAGGAAGAAGCCAATACATTTTGGTGCTGATCCGATACAGATTGATGTCACAAAAAACATTGAAGTTTATAATGGCAAATCTCACTCATTTACAGCATTATGGGAATTGTACTTTATTAAACTCATGTCTAGTTTTTCAAGCCTATGTCACTACATTTCCCAGCTTCCCTTGCAATGCCAGGGGAGGAGTTCTCCACGCCACTCCGTCTGCTGTCTCTACTCTGTCTCCAGCATTGTCCCACCCACAGTACCATCTGATTGGCAACACACTCTGGTTACACGCAGAGCCAGGACACGATGAACAGCCAGTCAGCACTGAAAGCTGTGCATGCACTGTTCTGCTCACAGACATAGCGGAGAGGAGGAAGAAATTGCTGATGGAGAAAGCCTGGTGCTGTTCCTGGAGCCTTGGTTTCTAAGATAAATAAGGCAGTAGACTGGGTGGAAATCACAACTTATGGGTGGAACTGAACTGCTTGGTGGAGGTCTATGCTCTCGGAGTGCTTTTCTAGTTTCATTCTGTTTTGTTTGTTTCGTTTTAAAATGTCCATTTACTCATATTATTGTGTCTTAAAGCTCAAACAGATGATTGACCCAGGTTTTAATTTGTTTAAACTCTTTTCTAAAAAAAATGAATTAAGACTGTCCTGCATGTAAAACTGAATTGGATGTTGATTTCAGTCATCAAAGAATGAGCGTGTTGATTCATCAGGGTTCATCGTCTCAGCTTCAACACTGGAAGGTCTCAGCAACCTCTGTTTGCTGCAGATCTATTTGTGTGATACTTACTTTGATAAAAGTAAACCTGTCATTCCCCATGTCAGGCCTTGGTAATGAGCGCATCAGAAGGCAAGCACAATTCTCAGATTCAATTTCTAATATTATCGGAGCAAAATATGACAAGTTCAGGCTTTATAGCTCACTTTCTTGGACCTATGGGAATTTCAAGGGATTTTTCACTATGGGTTGCCCTCAGATTATGTAACCACACCACTAAAAAAATTCACGAGAACGAAGGAATGCTCACATTTTGAGTTGTTTGTGCCGAATTTTCCCAACAACATATAGTGGCTGACGTTGAGCAACATTGAGAAATCATCAAAATTTTGATGAAAGTACTTCCCCAGGGTCAGTTTTGCTTTGTTCAACTCAAGTCAGCATATCTAAAGTGGAGGTTTCTGATAGCCCACTTTCTATACATGGATTTTAAACTTTCATCAATGTAGATGTAATGCTGACGTTCATGCTGCAGGACTCCCAGCTCAGACTTGTCAAATCCTGAGATCTTTTACATCTCAGACTCAGACTCAGACTCAGACTCGTACTGCCCCAGGTCTGCCAATCCTTTTAAAGATCAAGACGTTTAGGCACTGTTGAACATTTGAGGTTGAACCTCTGTAGCGTTCACTATTGCATCTGAAAGTTCTCAAACAATCATGCAACATTGATCTACATTGTGTTAAGGTGATGTAAGTTCTTCTTAGTTAGGGGTAGAATGTCTAAAGCTGTCAAATGAGATGAATTCACTGTGCTGGAACTACAATCTGGCCATTTGACACTACTACTCTGCTGGACGTCCACAGATGTTTGTTGAACAATTAGGGGGAAAGCCCAAACATTTGCCAACAGAGACAAATGCAAGGTCAACTCTTGCTGGTGTTCAATTTTAGAACATGCTAAAATTTGTCCATGTACCCGACAGACATCAGTGTTGCCCAACAAACATTAACTTAGTTCTGCATAACCTGACTTGGCTTGGTGCTGCTAGACAGCAAAAGCTGACCAAAATGTCATTGTGTGAATACAGCTTTCCAGTTGTGCACAACTGGACGATTCTGAAAAAAAGAAATATTCTTTTTTACTTTTGAATCTTGACAGAAGTGGCAAATAAGGATATTTTATATTCTTAATTTATGGATGAACAGTGGCAGAAATGGATAAAAACCTCTGTCAATACTTCACTTCTGAATGCAGAAAACAAGGTGAAATGCTACAGTAATGTGTAATTTAGCCACTTATCTGGCAATAACCTAAAGAAATACAGACCAGACAGACAATGTTTCCAGAAATATACCATCACTTGGGAGGGGAGAGTTTGTCCTTTAGCTTGTGTTTTCAGTCACATATTTTATAAACAAAATGGCAATATTAAAACACATAAGCAACAATATGATAACTGTAATTCAATGCTGATATTAATCTCAGGATGTTAACCACATAAAAGTAAGACTGAAGACTTCAATAATCCTTCCATTTGAACACCATTCAAGAGGTCTGCCGGACTAAGTCAATCAGTCGCCTCATGCCAGGTAAATCAGTCATTGTGGGAAATAAAATCACTTTTTTTGTCCTCTGAAGAAATGTATCTAGAGTATCTAAAATTTCCTGTTTGTGTGAAGGAAATATCTATGTCATACCAGATTTGAAGCACATAAAGATGAGATCACTTTTCTCTTTAATGGACATTGTGCATATTTAAGGGGTTGCAATGGCTGCAAACTTTGCATTTAGTACACAAGCCAAATGACTCATCATCCTTCAGATCTCTTTCAGCAGTTGACTATACTGAGCTGAATTAGATGAATGCTCAGAAAAGATTATTCACAGGGAACCCCTTGAATTGGCTCACAATGTCACAGCCCTGCCTGGGATCCCTCTGTGTTCCTGTTTCCTCTGTGTCATTGGAGGACTAGACCTTGGTAATCAAGACATCTGGCTGAGTCACTCACCTGCATCTCACCAACAGCTCTACAAGAACCCCGGCTTCTCCTCCACACGCTGCCAGATTATTTAGTCTACTCTATGGTAGTTTATTTGCCGCTCTGCTTTGTTGTATCAGAGTTTTTTCCTGAGACTATTTCCAGTGAGACTAACTTGTTTTTTCCCTCTGCTCAGATCCTCAAGATTCAGCCCTTCCAGTCTCAAGTCTTCTGTGCATTCTTTTCCAGTCAGCTACGGAAGCCCAACTCTGCCAAGATTCACCCAAACCACATACCCTGCCTGCAACTGCCTCATCATCAATAAATCTTTGTTCATCCTTCACCAACCAGTTGTCTTGTCTGCTCTTGGGTCCAGTTATATTACAAACTGCAACACACAACATATCACTATTGCTAATATTTAGAAATGCTAATATTCCTCTTGGAGTTAGATTATGGCACCGAAACCTCTTTTAAACCCTATCATCACATGTGAACACCAAACTCACTAAAATTAAGTAAAAGTTACATCTATAAGGACATAATTTTCAAAATTTTAAGGGAACCCAGTGGGGCCATTTTATAATCCTATGAAATACCTTTAACATTTTTACCACCCCAGAAAAGTGTGACTAATAAGGTGAGTTTGGGTCCGTCCAAAGTCCTTGATTTTGCGAAAGAAAGACTGAAAGAAGAAAGAAAGACTAAAACATAGTAAGAGTGAATACCTATCCCTCAAGTTAAAAAGGGTCTTGCTCAGGGGTCTGCTTTTTCTTAAGCATGCCACAGCAAATTGCACAACAAGCAACAAACAGCATAAAACAAATGCCTTCATCTTTTATAGTAAACAGAAGGTTTAGTTTAGGATTTGAGGTGGCCACATCTGGTGGCACAAGAGATTCTCAGGATGACCTTGGTCACATCTGATCACCTCTGGGGTTCATCCTTGGTTAGGCTGTTTAAAATCTTTTCTTATGTTGACAACACCTTAAATTAGCAGCGTCTTAAGTCCTTTTGGTGTATTATCATTTCACCACTACATTGTGCTTATTCAACTACAGGAGCCTCACTTGCCTCAGTGGAAAGTGAACCTGTTGAGGGTTCAGCACCAGCACCAGGTAATTTCACCACTGTGAAAAAATGCAACTGCTTTAAAGGTATCACATATTTTACATTTTCATTTGATACTCTGAACTTTTTTTTTATGTCTGTTTTCATTTTTTTTTTATGTCTCCTCTATTTAAGACCCCTGTGCTCAGATGCCATGTGGCAGTGGCAGCACCTGTGAACCTCGATTCAATGGAACATTTGTTTGCATCTGTTTGGCTGGACAGATGTACAGTAATGAGAGTAAAAGCTGTGAGAGTGGTAAGTCTTTTATCTGAAAACTACATAAGTGAGGTTTTTACTCCATTAAAAACATTATTCAAAGAGCCCTTCACAGAAAATCAAAGTTGTGTGTCATAGGTCAAAAGAGACTTTTTTCAGCGCATGTCAGATTACCATTTGTAATGTCTAATTAACTCTTGTGGCTAGTATAAATGGGCTAACAGGACTGAGCTCTATTATTTTTTAAAAGTAAGATTAGAAAATCATTCTTCAAATAACTTCAACATGATTGTTTATGCTTACGGTTGAGGAATAATACAATATCTCTAATTAGGCTTGTCTTCGTTTTAAGCTGCCAACCTTTGATCAGTAATGCAACTACAGCGTTATATAATGCAGAGATGCTTCTAGTTCTGGTACCCTCATATTTATAATCATGTAATCAACTTAAAAAGTGGATTTAAAATCAGTAGGGATGCTGTTTAATAAGAATAGAAACAACACTTTCTATATATAGGCAACTGAATAAAGCATTTCTGCAAAATCTTAAATTATACTGTTGAACATAATTGTTTTTTCGAAAATGTATTCATGAATTAAATTTCTTTGACAGAAATTGCAACTGGAGCATAGTTACTATTGTTAGGCTACGTCATCTTTTTCTCTAACAACCCACCATAAGCACCTTGAGACTATTGCTGAAATATTGATTGTTGATATGTTTCTGATTTTTGCTTGATTTACATCTTTATGGTCAACAGTGCAAGGTGTCCGGTGTAGTAATTTTCACTTCATATTGTGCCAAACAAAATTCATCAGAAAACGGGTCTGGGAATCATGCAGACTTGTTTCAGGTGTTTGGTTTTTTTTAATGCAAAGCCATGCTGTTGTAATTTGTGCATTTAGCTTGGCATTGTCCAGCTGAATTGGGCAGGGACTTACAAGAATTTAAAGAAGTTGATAGGTTCTTTTCATCAGCCTCTCAGCAAAAATGAAATAAATGTATTTACTATTGACTCTTACAGTAAAAGAAAAGCTGTAACATGTTTTGCACAATTTAATTGTGCAAACATTGTCTTATTTTAGCCAAGGTTTTCCCTGGAAGATTAACTCTGACTAAAGATTACAATGAATCCTTGGGAAATCCAACATCTCAAGAATTTTGGACACTCTCTCAAGACATTATTAATGAGGTAAGCAATCATTAAACTCATTTTAAGTGAAACCAACACAATGGTGACTATTGGTTTAACTCCTCTGTGCTGCACAGATAAGGTGGTGAAGGGATGACATATTTTTGTAGGCAAATGTGGAAGTTAGCATTATGCTGGTTCTCTTGACTACTTTTCAAGATTTTTTAAGCTTAGATGTAAATCGGTGGGAGAGAAAAGCTATTGTTAAACTACCATGGAACAACAACATGGCGGTTTGACTTAGAGGCAGTCACAATATTTCCAATGAATAACTTTTACAAATATCAAGCTGATCAACTTGGTCCTCAGGGCTGGAGCTATAGGTTGTATCTATTATTGTCTATCAAAAACTATCAGAAATGCTGGCAGAAGGGCCCCTCGCAATTTTTGTAGTCATTTTAAGCAGTTTGTTGGCAAGTGTCCTTTTAATCATGCAACAATGATAATTTCTGGGTCAGCTTAAAAGAAATGTCATCCTTGCACCACTCTTATTTCCAATATTTCATAATAACCCAATATGAATGTGCTCTCTCTTCTTTGGTTTTACTTTATTCATGTAAATTGAAATCATATTTTTGCCAGGAATCTGTCAGTATGCTTTGATAGTTTTCTAAAAAAAGTTTTGCTTTTACATTTTCTAAATGTAACTTTAATGTTTTTATCTACCTGTTTACACAAGTAGCTAATTAGGTAGCTTATTAGCAAATCACATTGCAGCATCTTAGAGAATTTAGGCATGTAGACCCTGCTGAAGTTCAAACCGAGAATTAATGGATGTGATTAAAATGACTTTGAACATGGCATGCTGTTGGTGCCTCCCAGAGTATTTAGGAAATTGCTGATCTCAGCGACCAGCAACCATCGTCTCATTCACTTATTACAAAGTTAAAACAACCTTTAATATATAACTTTAATGTATAACTTTTTGTGACTGTGAACCACGTGGTTTTATCCTCATAAGCACAGTCTCATTACTTAATAGCCATACCTTGTACTTCTCTTTTTGCTGTTGTTTTTTTGACCTGTTTTGAAAGTGATGTACTTTAAAAGCTCTCTTTTCTGTCACAACAGTGCATGTATCTCATAATTCTAAGGTCTTGTCATTAACCAAAATTAATTTAGTGGAATTTTATTTAATCTTGTGGGTTTGTCATCATTATTCTGACACTATCAAGTCAGTAATTCAGAGAAACTGAGCTTTTTTCTCATGTAAATACAATATTTTTTCATCTTTACCTGAGCACCATTGGAAATACCTAAAGCCCATATTTGAGATGTTTGAATTAAATATATATATATATTGTTGTTTCTCATGAGCATGCATTGTTAAAAAATGTTTTCATTTTTGTTTCTCAGAAAAGAGATGAAATACTGAAGTTTTCCTAAGTACTTGAGAACTTTACCCAAGTAAAGAGTTGAACAATAAACTTTTATGTGTATTGGAGTAACATTAAACTAAGAGTATCTATACTTTCACTTTTACAGTAGAGATTTTTTTTCCACCCCTGAAGTCTTAATCTTGTGTTATTAAATGTACAAAGATAAAGCTTTCAACTGGCCTAAATGAATGCATTTTCTCTTAAGCTATCCGAGGTTTATAAGGACACTGAGGGCTACATTACATCAACAATCCAACGTTTCGAGTAAGTGTCTGTGTGTTTCTTCTCTCTTTCATGAAACCTGTCTCTTACATCATACTGCTTAACAAGAACTGAACACTTGCATGTTTTTTCCCAGACAAACACAGGAACCTAATACCAGAGCTTGGTCCAGGAATACAGGACATGTCGTGGCTGTAGTCGAAAACATCTTTGAGGCAGCAGCTGAAATCACAGAGGACATAGTCACATCAACATTAGAAGATGCCATAGATAGCTTCCTGCCAGGTGCAACATTTGCAGGTGAGTTTTTAGTGATTTTATTCAAGACCCAACTTTAAGCACAGTCAATTCTTTAAGCCTATTTAGTTGGACTGCTGTTTGTTTTACCCATCAACTGTATTTGCCTTTATGGAAATTATCAGGGGGTTTTTATGTTGCACTCTTTGATTTGCCTTTTTAATAAAAGTGCAGTACTTACTTGCATCTTTTTGTGATAAATACTGTGAAAATGATAAAACGCTAGCGAAATACTGTATAATAAAGTATTTCTGATTCTGAAATGATTAGATGTGCATTCCTAGACTCTCTGCTATGCAATTTAACATGTTTAAATCCAAGAAATGTATACAGACATAAAAATAGAGAGAGAGAGAGAGGGTTTCCCTTCTATCTCTTTGCATATGGAAAATAATACATATATATATATATATAATTTTTTTTTTGGAGGGGGTATACTGCTTTCTTGTTCACATACTCATACAGACATATAAAGGGTTGCATACCGTTTAAAAAAAATCATTATATTATAATATTATTGTTACCATAAATGTTGGTACTTTTTAGTGTTTCCTTTTGGACGTGATGGGTAACGTTTGACTTTTTGACTTGGTGTTGGTATAATGATGATTTGATAATTTCATCACATTGTAGATATTTCATCTTAAGCTGTTTTTAATTAGTTTTGTGATCTTATGTGCCTAATTGGATCAACACTGTATTTACAGTGGATGGCCTGTGTGACAGAGGAGCCTGTGATATTGACTCCACTAAATGCACATCAGCTGATGGATCTTTTACCTGTGATTGTTTGGATGGTTACATTAAAACAGACTACAGCACCCGGCTGTGCACTGGTAAGAGCAGACAGTGAGTTGGAGAGAGAAATTGTGCAAGTGTGTATATGTTACAGGCTTTTCTTGGGCTTGGCCACAATCTGTCTCAACTTTCTCCACCTTTAGTCTGTCCCCCTGGACAACAACTTAAAGACGGGGCTTGTGTGAAGTAAGTCATAGCATTTGTTCAAAATGTTACAATTATCATGAAAAGTTTTAGTAGTTTTGATGCCAGTCATGATCTGTGTTAGTAGATATTATGATTGTTACATGAACTGTTCTTGTTTTTTTCAGATGCAGCTTTGGTTATTCTGGCTTCAATTGTAAAGACTGTGAGTAGACAGTGCCTGCATGTGTTAAAAACAACTTATAGATGACGATACAGTGATTTGGACATAACAGTGTAAAGCTCCTGTGAAGAACTTTAAGTATGTGTTAATTTAGTGCCTCTCTGTTCAAAGCGCTATGTGTTGTCTCTGTGTTAATCTTGCCTTGTTCACAATCGATGCATTTTTTGTATTATATCATCCTGATTTCATTTTAACAGTCAGACGGGTCATTCCTCAATTTCACTTGCAGGGTAATAAGTAGATGTTGTTGCTAAAGCATATTGTCAACCCTCATGCCTAAGGCTGGAGATGTGCTCGCTGTTATCATTGCGTTTGTGCTGGCATCACTAGCACTTTTGTTTATATACATGCCTGAATGCAACTTGTGTCACTGGAGGAGACCACTAGAGGGCACAAAAAAATAAAGTCAGGCTGTATGCAACTACCTGTAGTGTGAGAAGTAAACTCTAAATAAGGCAACAATTGAGGTAATAAGACCAAATATGCAACAATAATCAGCATCAAATATAAGCAGGCAACTTCTGACCTGTGGTGAGAGCACATCATCAGCATCATCTGCTCTCAAATCTTTGCAACGTCCTTCATGTATCATCATGACTGTCTCTGTGTTATGTGTAATGATTATTTTTTAACAGGTGGCTGTAAGCTGTCAGTGTTGAAAATACATCACCTATAAATTCTCATTTTGACGCTGTTGTATTATTCAATGTTAATTGAATTTGAATTCAATGCTCATGATTATTATTGATAGTAGTTCTATAAAGTTATTACTACAATCAAACAGACACGAGGACCCTCCTGAAAACGAGATGTTGCATCTCAAGGGGCTAACCTCTAAAAAATTTGTATTCAGCAGAGACAAATATGACGAAGACAGATCTATGATTGGCCTATGGATCTGTAACTAGCTTTTTTTCTTCCTTTAGTCAACTTGTTTCCACCCACCTCCCTTCCTTCACCCACACACCCAACACAGCATAGTGTGGATGGCTGTTCATCATGAGACTGGGATCCACATTCAAGATTTCCTGCTGCTTAACAGAAGGTTTTTCTTGCCGCCATGATGAGGGATTCCTGATCGGCTACTGGATTCATGTCGGGTGTTGGATGTATTTGTATATATATGTATATGTGTTTTATATATGTGTATACGTATATATGCATACATGTGTATCCATAAAATGAAGAGTTTGTCTTCAGCCTGCTCTATTGTAAAGTGTCTTGAGGTAACACTTGCACTGTCTGAGGGCCAACTTTTTTGCAGCTTGAAGGGTACAGAAAATGACAAATTTATTGTTGTCATAAAAAGGTACTTAATCAAAATTTAAGTATTTAAACTTAAATCCAACTAGCAATGCATAATAAAATGCGCTGAATCCAAAATAAGAGTATTTGCTGCTCAAAGAATATTTTGTTTATTTTTTTGGTTTATTTTGGCAAATGCATAAAAAGAGTGTCACAGAAACAATTACAGTCAACTATAGCTATATTTTTTCAAAAGATTGCTATTTTTAATAATGCCATGGCAGATATTGTCAGGTTTCCTTCACAAACATATATATTTCTGTTATATCAAACCGACTGGAGGGTTTTATTAAAGGGATAGTTCGGGTTTTTTGAAGTGAGGTCACCACAGACCCATGGCACTAGTAAATATGAGTGCCAATAAAGGAACTACCCCCCAGGTCTTTGTTCCTGGGGGGAGATATCCAGGGGTAGACGGTAGCCAGTACATAGCAGCACATGGTGCCACCAAAAGCCTAGTAATTAACCCACGTATTGGTTAGAGCTACTCAAAAATCTATGTTGGCTCAGCAATACGACAGTAAGATTCTTTACAGCGCTCACCTTTTCCTCGACAAAGCCCCTGAGGCCTCATGAACATTTCTTTTTTGTGAACCTCATATGTCAAGACCAAGAACAGAGACCCTATGGCCCACCTCAGTGCTGTCATCGTCAGCAATATATGGCTCACAGATATATAAAACTGACACGTGTTAGATCCAGTTGTTTAGTTTAGTTTACATATAACATACACGTGTACAGGACAAAATCAACACAGAGGTTTTACATACTGCTTTATCCATTCAGGATGCCAAACTGACACAGAAAACCCCAAATGGTAGCTTTAAGTCAATCATAAGAAAAGCCTGGTTATTAATCTCCTTGTCATTGTGTTTTTTTAGCTTGGCAACTTTGGCTGGTGATAGTCGGGTCCGTGTTGGGAGGATTGCTGCTCATCTCAATCATTGTTTTCATGGTTTTGACAGTCAGGTGAGTCTTTTTTATCAACCCATTCACCTCATCCTTTTGGTCAGTGCTATTCATTTGTTGTATTCTCTGTTTGGCAGGACGAATGTCAGTAAAGCAAATCTGCGAATACCAATATTGTGCTAATAACATGGGGCATTCAAAGTTAGCACCTCAGTCTGCACTCTGAAGGACAATGTTCTTATTGTGCTTCATAGGGCTACATTTTTTTAGTAGAAAGAGTTAGATGACATGGCCCACACATGACTTCACATCCTTTTCAACTTAAAATACTGCCGAACTGCGTTGTTGCTATAGAGGCTAACCATGTTGTCAATGCTACTTTTTCACATCTGTGTAACTGTTTCACATAGTTTTCTCTGTGTTAGTGTTTAGATGTAGCATTTGACCTGCAGAACTGAACTGATGAAAGAAAAATCAATCAGATTAACCAACTATTAAACATATTGACATGAGAGGTGTCTATGTCTCTATTGGTAAATACAACATTTTGAGATGGATGATTTTTATCAAAAAAATGATAACTTCTTTGATTTTTTATTTTAAAGGAAGAAATACAAAAGAGGTTAAACACAGATAAATAAAAATTAAATACGTGATTTTCTTTTTTTGCAAGTCAAAAGAAAGAAATACATCTGTTGATTTATTTTTTTTTCGGAAGTTGCTAAAACAAAGTGGGAAAAATTAAAATATGATATTTTTCCAGCAAGTTTTTGAAGTTGAAATTGTTCTCTATAAATTTCTTTTTTGTTGCTGTTTGTTGATACTACTCTGATCAGGTTTAAAAAGAAATCTCAACCCCCCAACTCTGATTAAATTTTTGATATAGAAAAAACAAACAAGTCAAGCCATATAACCAGACTACCAGTTGCAGGGTTGAAATCCTGAAAACGTTCAAATTTTGGGTAGTCACTGAAACCTGTTATTTGATCTAACTCAGGTCTATTGATTGTGCTGACTGCTTCTGATGGCAGCCTGATGTTCTTGATTTGCAGAAGAACATGGAAGGTATTGATAAGGGAATCCTTAAGCATGATGACAAATGATATCACTTCCTTTAGCTAGTTGTTGTTGATGTTGATTCTTTACTGGAATTGATTTTCATCACCCATTTGTATTGCTACAAGAGGGTTAAACCACGTTTTAAACAATCCAAGATTTTTCAGTGTCTTACAGAGCTTGTATTGTGCATTTTCAGAGTTTTCTTAATCTTTACTGTGTTTAACATGTCTTCTCTACATGACAGAGCACTTCTATGCCAAAGACAATAAGTCTTTGGCATAGAAGTTGGCTTTGGGATTTCTCCCTCTCATCCTCTTTATGGCAGCAGCAGCAAACTTAAATATCTCAGCCCAGCATCATACCAAATAGACCAACCAGTATGATGTCCCACCATTGTTTCATAGTCAGTCTTAGCCCATTGACTTGCAGTGGCAAGCCCCTTGTAGAGTGTAGACATTAGAATATATACAGCGTTGCTGACAACATGCCACAGAAGAGACCTGAACTGATCAATTACCATAGATTTGACCTGTGAACCAATCAGAGTGGACGAGGCCTACATGAAGAAGGGAGCCTTAAGAGGCTTTAGAAACACAAGACCAAAGGTATAAACTGAATACACCTAAAAAAATTTGAATCTCAATATGAAATAATTATCTAAAATACTCCTTGGCCATTCCTGTCTCTCTGAGGCAATGTCCACACATAAGAGGGTATTTTTGAAAAGCTTTTTATGTGTGTTTTGGTCTTGTATCCACACCCAAACAGTGTTTTGGGTCAATGAAAAGCTTTCCCATTCTGAACCTTACACTTATATATAAATCTATAAACAATAAAATCACTGTTAGTCAACAGCCATAGTGACCATTGTACAAGTAAAGGTAAATATAGAAAAAGGCTCTTCACATTTTCTTTGGTGATGGTGTAGATCGATTTCTTTGGAAGTCCTCAGTCATAATTTGCAAGTGCTTTGCTTTAAATGCATTAACAGCATGCATCCATTTTATCCAGCCTTGCTGTGCCGCCCCTGACATGCTGTGTTGCCATGGTCCCCACTTTTTGAACCTACGGTGGCAAATGGCCTACAACTGCTCAGTGCAGTTCAATGAGAGGAAAACACCTGAAAGAGCAGAAATGTGATACAAAATAGAAACAAAACCAAGTCTAAAACAATCCAAACCCAGAAAACACCTGCAAGAAAAGGAGCATAACAAAATACAACAAGAGAAGTCCTCCAGGCCTGCAGAGGGGTCTGGAGCAGGGAGAGCTCATGGAAGAGACAGACGAGATACTGCAGTCAAACCAGTTGCTCCTTTTTTCTCTGTGGTCAAATGAGCCACTCCTAAACTTGAAGTGTTAATCCGTTTGAACCTTTATGGTAAATGCCCAGGGCCAAGCGATAGGGGTAGACAGGCAGGCTGCAAGACTTTATCATGTTCCTTTATCCTTTTACCATCAAAAGCGTGAATTATAGGAGTCTTGCCTTGACATCGGCTTGGAGATGTCGCTTTTTTAATATGAATGAACAAAATGTGTAATAATATTGTATCAAATAGAGGATGATGAATGCATGACGTGGTTTATTTTAAGCCATTTTGACCAGATATTCAAATGAAACAAGATTATTTTCCTCCATTTGCACCTGATGAAACTGGTATCATTGTAAAGAGGACCCCTGGACTATATGTTGTAACAGTATGCAGTACTTTTCTTTGTACCTTTTGAGTAATCTACTTTCTTAATTTACTTTTTTACTTTTTTAAATCACTTACTTTCAACAAATCTGTTTTTGTTTGTTTTTCTTTGCAGCTCTTATTTTTATTTTTGCCTTTTTTTCTATTTCTCCTTTTTCTGTTCTGAATAAAAGGACAACCAACCATTTTTTAGCTTTTTTCACTTGTTTGTAACCCTGAATAAGAAACCATCTTTTCATTTGAAAAAAAAATCAAGTGAACCTTTTATGTCTTTATATATGTTTACTAAGTTTTTATTCAACAACATAAGACAACACAGATGAGGGTCTATTCTTTAACTGTTATTTAGCCGCCGTATTGTGCATATCCCTACATCCAACCTGTGTGTCCTTTTCTACAAGTCATCCCCGACCCCCTCTCCTCAAAGTTCGTGCCTCATGATCAGTCCTGTTTAAGTAAAGGCAGAAATTTCACCACTAAAATCTTCAAAAACGCCTTTGTTATTTTTTTTTTAGATCTCCAAAGAAACACAGAGATGATGGTGGAAACGACAGAAACTACTCTTCGAAGGCTCCATTGGACAGCAACATGGTTGCAGCCAATTGGCAACCAGCCTCAACAAATGGTGCAGTCAATGGCTTCACTAATGCCAGTTCCCCCACATTCCTGAGGGCTACAACCTTGAGCAGCCTGGACCGCAGGACTGACATGGAGATGGCTCCAAGCAACAGACGACAAAATCTGGCTCCTGCAGGAAGGAACCAGGTGAGTCATTACCTGTTCATACATACTCTTGATGTGATGCTTCATTGCAAAGTTTCGGGAGCAGGACCACACCTCAACCACGTGTCTTCCCGTGTTCCTATGAATTCAAACCCAACCATTTCCTCGTACCCCTCCCTCCTACCCCCTTTTCTATATCATCTTAACTCCTTTCTTTAGGGCCTTAAAAAGAGGGTTCGTCATGCCCAGGAGCTATGGCAGATCCCTCAAGACTTTTCAAAAATCATTATACATGTTATACATTTTAAAATTCAAATTCATCTTTACCAATACTATAGATAATTGTCACATTCATCATGTTGGACTTCCGGGTTATGGCGTCCTCCTGAAAGGTTGCAAGACATTAAGTTCCGACCCACTTGGCTTTATTTAGCAATTCCATTTCACCAGATTGTCACTCAACTAACTTATCCTGTTCTAATACAGACATGTGCAGTTGGTAATTCAAAATGCCTAACAAAACCAAAAACAGACCGACGATAACAGAAGCAGTTGACGACAAGGAAGCTAACACTGCTAGGCTTGAGGGTGTATTGGAGATGGAGGAAGCTGCTACTAGCGACCATGCTGCTGGGGCTGACATTTTAATTGGCTATTGGTGTTTTCTCCAAGAGGCTAACTGTGGCCAAGTCACACATTAGCCAAGCTGAAGATGAAATCTCCTCACTCATCAGCAAGAAACATCCCTTCAAAATAAAGTAAAAGAGCTCACTTGAAAGCTGGATGATCTCAAAAACCGACACCGGAGATCAAACCTAAGGCTAATTGGCCTTCCAGAAAAAGCTTAGGACGGAGACTTAGTGACATTTCTCCAAAGATGGCTACCAGAGGTCTTGGGGCCAGATACTTTCCCATCTCCAGTCACCATAGAACGAGCCCACCGGCTACCTGGCCGACAAGCTCCGGAGCTCCAGGGTTGGAGCAAATAATTTGAGTTCTAATAACAGGATGCTTTTTCTGCTCCTTTTAAAGGATCAGAGTTTATAACCAAGTCAGTGTTAAGAGGTGAAGTGGATCTGTGGGAATTTTTCCACATACAGATAATTTTTTTTTAAGGAGTTAATTTTTGATTTTAGTAATGTTATTGTTTTGTTCTTCAAGTTACAAGGTACATGGTCTTATTAGTAAAGCAAATCTACATAAACAGGGCTATACTATGCAAATATTACTTTATAGGTCAAATGAATAGGAATTCGGACTTGGAACTGATCTCTTGGAATGTTAAAGGTCTTAGGAAATTTGTTAAACTAAAACAAGTAATGAACAGACTCAAACAATATAATCCAAAAATCGTTTTCATCCAAGAAACACACTTACTCTCAAGTGAAACCGCTCGGTTTAGGAAAAGGTGGCCGGGTGTTGGGATCCATGCTAAAAGGAACATGTCCCTGCAGAAGGCTGAACCAAAGATGACTGACCATCTGACCCCCTCCCCTAGGTCACACGTAGGTGTGAACTCTCTGATAAGGACAATACGACCCAGCTCTGCTATACAGTCTCTCTCTTTCTGAACCGTGGAGAGAAGGGGACACAGCTCCTATCTCTCAGCTCTCTCTCAGCTCTTTCCCAGCCTGTAGAAGGAGACACAGAACCTTTCCAGTCTCTTCTCAGGAATACAACTCAAGACTTCTTCCACAGTCCTGCTCAACGCAAACTGTAGCACCGCAAACCTCCTAACAACAGCGACACGAGACCCTGCTTAAGGAACAGGAGTTCCCAGTCGAAACAACAAGAAACAACACAACAGAGTTAGCATCAAGCTGCTAACTCCAGGGACAAAGGAGCAACCAGTGGTCTTCAGAGCCAGAAGCTGAAGGGCCAGACCAGCCTGGAACCCACTAGGAAACCACCAAACCTGCAGCACTGGACTTTGCAGAACAACACCAAAAGGGACACCTTTTCCATACATGGACTTGGTAATGTAACTGGGCCTTACAGAGTTTAGCACAGCACGGCAAAGCACAGGACTATTCAGTTTCTAAAATCACTGCATTGGTTTATTGAATATGCTCTTTGAGCTTAAGCTATAGCTAAATGCTGTGTATTTTAACATTACCACTTCATATAGCGGCATCAACCTTAAACAAAGCAATCTTTCCTAACCTCCACCACTCCCCATGTGGTCCTGGTTGAAAATGCCTTTGAGCAGCCATCTTGCCTTTGTTTGTCACACACACACACACACCCCCGCACACACACACACACACTTGTTCATAGGACTTGCTTAGGTTAGATCTTGTATGTTTTCATGTTTGTTTGTTAATAAATGATTTTGAACACAAAGTCAGTTGCTGGTCTGTTAATGTTGTATAAGAATGAATCTTGCCAACCTCTTCTCTGCAGAACTCCAAATCCTTCAACTCTGACTGACAATTGATTAGGTAACTTTGGTTATTTTTATTAAGTTAATTATAAATCATGGTTCCAAATTGATAGCCAGTAACTTTTATGAGACTGACTTAATAAATTGACCATCATTTCCCTTTATGGGTGGTGCCCCGAGGTAGATTTAATGTAAATTAAATCTCATTACTTAATGTAAATTATTATTAATGATTTCTGATAGTCAATATTATTAAGTGACACAGTGAATAGTTGTCTACTGATCATAAATGCACAACACCGGGCTAGGTGTTTACATCCTCTTTCTCTTCATATGCCAGGGGTGTCGCAGTGCTTGTACATATATCAGTCCCACTTCGTTTACAAAAAACTATTACAGACCCTCTGGGCAGATACATTATTATCCAAGGTACATTGCTTAGCCAGGACTTAGTTCTTGTTAATCTATATGGTCCTAATAATGATGACCCTGATTTTTTTAATAACTTGTTTCTATTGATCTCTTCACTCCACAGAGATATAATAATGGGAGGTGATTTCAATTGCACCCTAGATCCAAAAATTGACCGATCTTCAGGTTCAGATATTTCCCATCCAAGAAACAGGAAGACTATTCATCAGTTTATGCTCGAATTAAATCTAAAAGATATATGAAGATCAGAAAACCCTACAAAGAGGGAGTACTCTTGTCAATCAACTAGTCACAACACCTACAGTCGCATAGACTACTTCCTTATCTCAGGCTCAATTATTCCTAATGTCCATGGCTGTGTAAATAAGAGTATTCTCATCTCAGATCACGCGTTAATCCTGCTTAATTATACAACAACAGCTGCTTATAAAGGGCAGACAATTTGGTGTTTAAAACCACACTCATTACTGAAGCCCACGTTTCTAGAGTACATTGGTTGTTATGTCCCCGGTCTAGGGAAACCAAGAGCACAACATACAGAGCCCTCCCTACTTGCCCACTCCCAACAAAAGGCCAGCAGAACACTGTTTGCTACCAACACAGCAGTTTTATTTACTTCGGCTGAGAGCAATGCCCAACACAATAAACAAAAGGATCCTATGACATCTAATCTTTTCTGTGAATCAAAAATGAATGGCAAATAAATGACAATTCTCTTACCTAATTAATAAACTAAGAAAAACAGGAGAAAACAATTATCAAAGGAAAAAGGGCTTCTCCCTCCTGCTAACTGCTTTCTGACTCTCAGTTTCAAACACAACTCTCAAACTTCAAACAGCAGTGGCCCTTTGTTCGGGGAAGGCGAGCGGCAGAGAAAGAGTGGGTGGGGCTTCCGACAGCTGCTTAAGAAGGAGACGCTCAGTCTCCACCAATCACCGCAATCTCCCAATTTGACCCAATCCCCGTTCTTCGATTCAGCACCAATCCCCATTCTGCACCGGAGAGCCAAATCCTCTCCGGTGCAGAACAAAATTTTACCATTTTAAGGGCAAAATATAACAAACTATTAACTAATAGGGCCCTAGGATTAATTAGACTTAAGCAGGCCTACTACGACCAGGGAGAGAAAGCGGGAAAATTACCGGCCTGGCACTTAAAAACTTTACAAAATGAGAGGTCAATCACTGAGATCATGACTCCAAATGGAGAAAAAACTTCAAATCCCCCAAAAATTAATAAGGCTTTTGAGTATTACTACTCACAACTATACTCATCAGAGAACCCTGCCACTACTGAAACCCTCTGTAACTTTTTTGATAATTTAAAGATTCCTTCACTTAGTGCAGAAGCTAAAGCCAAGCTGGATTCCCCAATTAAACTAATTGAATTATCAGGGGCAATTGACAAAATGAATAGAGGAAAAGCCCCCGGCCCATAGATATGTATAAAATTTTCAAAAATAAGTTATGAGCCCCTTTACTAGATATGTTAGTGGAAAGCTTTCATGTAGGTGAATTACCTCAATCCCTGCGTATTGCTCTTATTGCTGTCGTTCTGAAACCTGGAAAATCGCCAACAAAATGTGAATCCTACAGACCAATATCACTTACAAACTCTGATGCAAAGATAATTGCTAAAGTTCTGGCACGTAGGCTTGAAAAATACTTGTCTCTGCTATCCGATCCTGATCAAAATGGATTTGTCAAGGGTCGTCAAGCATTTCATTGTGTCCGTAGGGTTCTTAATATTATTCATGCAAAGGCAGAACACCCAGACACAGCAGTACTGTTGTTGGACACGGAAAAAGCATTCGACAGAGTGGAACACCGCTATCTCCATGAAGTACTAGCTCGTTTCGGTTTTGGCAGTTATTTCTCTAATTGGATTAAAATTATATATAAGAATTCAATAGCATCAGTGACCACTAATAATATATTATCCAATCCCTTTAATCTTAACAGGGACACACGTCAAGGGTGTCCCCTTTCCCCACTTCTCTTTGTACTTGCAATGGAGCCACTGGCAATTTCCATCAGTAATAAGTGTGTTTTTAGAATTAAAATAAACAGTACAGAAAATAAAATTGGACTTTTCGCAGATGATATTGTTATACTTTTATTGCACTTGAAACAGTCAATACCTAATCTGTTTGAGATTATTCACACTTTTGGTAGCCTCTCCAGATATAAAATTAATGAATCAAAATCGGCTATACTTTTCCTTAAGCATTCTGAGAGATTAAGTCCACCAATTCAAACACCGTTCAAAATAGTCACGGATAATTTTACGTACTTAGGTATAAGAACCACCCCTAAAATAGACAATCTAGTATCTGCAAATTATGAGCCAGTTGTTGAGTCTGTATCAGAATCAATTAGTGGATGGTCAATGCTACCAATGTCTATGATAGGTCGTATTAATGTTCTCAAAATGAATATTCTCCCGAAATTCCTTTATCTTTTCCAGTCGATTCCTCTTGATCCTCCTTCCAATTTTTTGGCAAAAATGAAAACTATGTTTTGTAATTTCATTTGGAACAACAGGCAGGCTAGGCTTTGTTTATTGCTGCTATATCTCCCCTATGAAAGAGGAGGCCTCAAACTTCCAAACCTCCAGTGGTATTTTTTGGGCAGCCCAACTCTCTACTGCCTCCTGTTGGTTTTTACTAGAGGCACCAAAGTCCTGGATGAGCATTGAAAGGTATAATACATCTCCTCTTCCACTCCATTCTTATCTGTACTCCGCTAATTTACAAGAATAAAAGAAATCCACCAAAAATCCATTTGTTAAAAATACAATAAAAGCATGGTATGAGGTACATAAACATAGAGGCAAAACTCTGGTTTTATCACAGTTTACTCCGATCTGGGGTAACAGTAACTTCCCCCCTGGTAAGAGAGATATGGGCTTTAAAATTTGGGCAGATAAAGGTATTTGTAAAATCACAGACCTATTCAACAATGGAATTTTCATGTCTTTTGCAGACTTGAGACAGAAATATGACATCCAGCCCAAACATTTTTTTAAAATATCTGCAAATTAGAAGCTTTATATCAAAGTTGCAAAAATCCTTATCCTTACCCCTTAGTAGTGAAATTTTCATTATCTCCTCAAGTTCAAATGCATGACTGAAGACAGACCAAACAATTCCCTCCAACTTTGAAAAAGGATAAAGATTGTTGCTGGGGGAATCATTTGGTTATGCTTGTGAAGGAAGGGGGAACTATGGTAGCCCTGAAGTGCAATTCACAACAGCAAAGAACTAAACACAATGGCAATTAACTAAACACAACAGTGAATAACTAAACTCGAGAGCAAAAGAACTAAATACGATAGCAAATAACTAAAAACAACTGCAAAAGAACTTAACACTGCAGCAAATAACTAAACACAACGGCGAATAACTAAACACTACGTCAAAGAACTAATCACAACAGCAAAAGAACTAAACACAACGGTGAATAACTGAACACTACAGCAAAAGATCTAAACACATTAACATTAACTCACCAAAAGAGGTAGGTACTTGTGGGTCACATCAGTGATTGGACAAGTGTGTGTGAAGAAAGAGAGAAGGAGGACCTGATTGGACAAAGGCGCCATTCAACCTTTGACTGGAAGTGATTCTGCCCTAAGCGTTTTCGGCTCGGAACAGAAACATCACGAACATAATGGCCAAAAGCTTTAAGACAGAGGAGAAGTTCTGCTCTCCTGTGACCATAAACAAACAAGACACCTCAGTGAGGGAACCACAGAGCTGAGGTGTACCTCGAGATGAATGAGAGAAAAAAGCGCTGACGCTGCACAAAAATCAGACCTAAATGGACGATCCTGTTCATTTAAAGTGCTCATTTGTGACGTTTTGGTCTCTTGCTCATTGGGAGGATGATTTATCAGAATATTATTTTAATCCCTGTGGATTTACTGTAAAAGCCTTTCTGTGTCCATCTGAGAGATGACAACCAGCGAGGAGAAGCCCACCTGCCTGGGATTTTTTTATGGAGATGAAATAAAATGTATCAATAGATAACATCAATACGAGTTTATGAATTGGACAGCTACACTTATATTTACACATGTATTGATAACACGACATAAACCGCTCGTCAGCTTCTCCCAATCGATCAGGACGACAGGCACACACATATATTACGCACCCATGGAGAAAGCACACATATTGAGTTTTCTTGTTTGTTTACGATCACAGGAGAACAGAACTTCTCCAAGTAAGAGTGTCAACTACCAGATTTCAATAAAAACACAATGACGGAAAATTTTGTCAATGGCGGGGAAGCGTTCTGTGAGATAAGACTAAACTACTTTAAAAAATCCCAGGCGGGTGGGCTTCTCCTCGCTGGTCATCATCTCTCAGATGGACACCTACAAACTTTTACAGTAAATCCACAGGGCTTAAAATAATATTCTGATAAATCATCCTCCCAATGAGCAAGAGACTAAAACTTCACAAATGAGCACTTTAAATGAACAGGATCGTCCATTTAGGTCTGATTTTTGTGCAGCGTCAGCGCTTTTTTCTCTCATTCATCTCAAGGTACACCTCAGCTCTGTGGTTCCCTCAGTGAGGTGTCTTGTTTGTTTACGGTCACAGGAGAGCAGAACTTCTCCTCTGTCTTAGAGTTTTTGGCCATTATGTTTGTGATGTTTCTGTCCCGAGCCGAAAACGCTTAGGGCAGAATCACTTCCGGGTCAAAGGTTGAATGGCGCCTTTGTCCTATCAGGTCCTCCTTCTCTCTCTCTTTACACACACGCTTGTCCAATCACTGATGTGACCCACAAGTACCTACCTCTTTTGGTGAGTTAATGTTAATGTGTTTAGATCTTTTGCCGTAGTGTTCAGTTATTCACCGTTGTGTTTAGTTCTTTTGCTGTTGTGATTAGTTATTTGCTGTAGTGTTTAATTCTTTTGCCATTGTGTTTAGTTATTTGCTGTAGTGTTTAGTTATTCACCGATGTGTTTAGTTCTTTGTCGTAGTGTTTAGTTATTTGCCATTGTGTTTAGTTATTTGCTGTAGTGTTTAGTTATTCACCGATGTGTTTAGTTATTTGCCATTGTGTTTAGTTATTTGCCATTTTGTTTAGTTCTTTTGCCGTAGTGTTTAGTTATTTGCCGTTTTGTTTAGTTATTTGCCATTTTGTTTAATTCTTTTGCCATTGTGTTTAGTTATTTGCTGTAGTGTTTAGTTCTTTTGCCATTGCGTTTAGTTATTTGCCATTTTGTTTAGTTCTTTTGCCGTAGTGTTTAGTTATTTGCCATTGTGTTTAGTTATTTGCTGTAGTGTTTTTTAATTTGCCTTTGTGTTTAGTTATTTGCCATTATGTTTTGTTCTTTGCTGTTGTGGTTTGCACTTCAGGGCCACTATAGAGAACTCTGCAGATGCAAAAAATTCCTGACGTACACAAATTTGCCTGATTATTTAAGTATACCATTTGTGTTAGGCTCCCAAAATACATTAGAGCTCTTTGACCAGTGGTTCTTAACTGGAGGATCCAGTACGGTGGCCGACGAGAGCAAATGGCCTACAATGGCACGATGTAATTCAATAAGAAGAAAACACCTGCAAGAGCAGATACGTGTTGCAAGTTAGAAATGAAAGAAACAATCCAACCCAGTAAACATGCAAGAGCTTCATCACGGTAAAACAAAGTACAACAACAGAGCTCCAGGGCTGGAGAAAGCTGCTCCTAAATTTGAGGTGCTCATGTATTTAAACCTTTAGTGTAAATGCTCTGTGCCGAGCGACAGGGGTTTGACAAGCAGGCTCCATGACTTTATCATGTTCCTGTTTTCCTTCTACCATCAAATGTGTGAAATACAGGAGTTTTGCATTAACCTTGGCTCTAAGATACCTTTTTTCCAACATGAATGAACAGAAAGAATAATAATATTGTATCAAATAGAGGTCAGTGAATGCATGCCTTGGTTTATTTTGAGCCTTTTTGGCCAAATATTAGAATAAAATAAGTTTGTTTTTTTCCATTTGTACATGATGAAACTGGTATCATTTTAAAGAGGACCTCCTGGAAAATATGTTTAAGCAGTATATTACTGTGTTCTTTTTGAGCAAGTAATATTTTTGTGTACTTTGAAAATGCGTTACTCTAAAAGTTGATACAATATTAATAGACATTCTTTTCATTCATGTTGGAAGTCGAGGCATCTTGGAGTCAACATTTATGCAAGACTCCTATATTTCACACTTTGATGGCACTTGAGCACATTATTTTTTTAATAATGTTCAGTGTCCTCATTGTGTATCCAATAGACTATAATATGTTAATAAAATGCTTGAAGCCAAAACATTAATGCTTCAGGACAAAGCATTGCAGTTACAGCGTAGCATAGTCATCTACTGAAATAAAGATAATGACTGTTTTCATAAATTGCCTACTACACAGACAGGGGTTGGAAATGTTTTTTGCCACCTGTCACTGCAGTAGGTGAGGTAAAAATCTACCAGACATTCATTTCAATCAGGAAAGACTAATAAATCATGAGAAGACAGAATGAATGCAATGAGATTTATTGAGTACAGAGAATGTCTTTGGCGCTTAGACCCCACAGGAAGTAAATCATCTTAGGAAGCCGCAGGATGAATAAGATGCTCCCCATGAAAGAAGACTTCCCCGGAGCCTAAACTCTGGTGGTGGTGAAGAATTGTAATGCTTCATGAAGATGGTCTTTTGATTGGAGGTTTCATGGAAGATGACCAATATCCTGAAGAGGTGACGAAAGGGGTGGTGGTGGGTTGGCCCAACTCCACGGGCTGGATGACAGCTGAATGAGTAGAGAGAGGAAGCATTTTTAAATTTGACAGCTAAGACTGATTGGTTAGGAGGGAGAGTGTGGCAGATCGTGATTGGATGAAAAGGATGCTGAGATTGGAGCGTGAGGGATAGCGGGAAATTGAATGAGACTTAGAGAGCATGCGTGAAGAGATCGTCTTCCTGACTGAACTTTCGCTAAGCTTCATTTCTTTACCAGACACATCAAAAAAAATGTTGGGAACACAGCAGGACATGGGCTTTACCATGGCAGGGAAAACATGTCAAATGTTGAAACATTACTTAAGTGTCAATAGCTAAGTATGCAACGTTAAAGGTCAAGTGGTAACTGAGCAGTATGAAGTAGCTGACAGGGCACTACAGAGCGACCTCTGGGGCAGGTTTTTGTGACATTTTCTTGAAAATTTAAAAGGTGCTTTTGTCTCTGTTTTTGTTCAGCATTGGTTGTTGTATTTGCTCAATGGAATTTACTTAACAAAAAACATTTTCTCTTTGTTGTAGCATTTCTACAATGACCTTGATGACATGAGCCCATACTCACAGTCTAAGCCTCAGAGCGACCACTATGCTCAAGTTCGACCCCAGAACAACCCATACGGCCAGAATCGTCCTCAGAACCCATACTCCTCCTCCAACCAGGGCTACAACAACCCATATTACATCCATGACAATGGAAGACGGTTATATTGATGAGGAACAACAGATGGACCTTTAACCGAATCAACGACTAGTGAAATAGACTGCAGTACTTTTTACAGGCTTCTTAAAACTTAAATGGTACCTAACTAAGACTTATGGAATAACAGAAAATAAACCTAGATCAGGATGAAACTCATGGCCAGTATTTGTTAATTAAGTTTCTGTCTTATTTATCAGTGAATTTGTGAGCTATCAATTTTGCATCAAAAATGTCAAAGCTCATTTTATTTTGAAGGAGATGAGTGCTTTTAGTCTGATCATATTTCATATCTATCTATCTATCTATCTATCTATCTATCTGGCTGGCTGTCTATTGTGTAAAACATTAACTTCAATAACATTGTTTGGTGGTTTTGTGTCACTAAGAGTATGTTTATTGAGTCAATGTTCATTTAAATTGGTAATAAATTGTTCAATGGCATAAAATACAGATACGAACAATGTCTGAAAACCGTTTTTTGCTGGAAACACATTTTTGGCAGTCATTTTAACTTCTTGTGTAATGTACAATTTATTCAAGCAACAAAGAATTAAACTATATGAAAAACATGATGTAAGAAAGAAAGTTTAAACAGTAACGATGAAAACATTCTACTTCAGTGTATTGAACACATAAATATTGGTTGTATTGATGTGAAAAAACAAATAAATAAAAAACAAAGTATTGTACAACAGTAAAATGTTCTGCCTGTAATTCATATATTCATTGTAGTATTTTTTAAAAATTCATTTTATATTTTTTTTATTTAATTCAACAGCCGATTAATCTGTAATTTTTTTCTGCCAATTATCGGCATCAGCCTCAAAACAATCCATGTTGCCAGGCACGTGCAGAGGGAGGAGCGGAGGGTGCTTGAGCACCTGCCCCTTTGCCCCTTGAAGACCAAGTGCCCCTTTGTCAAATTGATATTTTCAATTTTTTTTTTGTAAGTGTGTGTGAGAAAGTCTGTCTGTGTGGCCCAAAAATAATATAAAATAAAAATAAAAATAAAAAAAAAAAATAGAAATAATTTAGATTTAGCTTGGTCGGTCACATGATCCACGACCTGCCCTGACCTGACGTGCCCTGACCATTTAGCTAAGCGCTGCGCTAGCTGTAACTGCCGCTGCTGAGTGCCGACCGACGGAGGAGTCAGCTGGTCCGGTGAGTAGGTTTTGCAGCGGTGCACGGTGTGTTCTTGCAAGATGACTGGAGTGAAGTGAGCAATAAGCATCGTCTAGTCTGCCTCATGTCGTGTGTGTGTGCAGAGTCAGACGAGTGAGTGAGTTGAGTAAAGTAAGTTATTGAGAACAGCGCCGCCCCTCCCCATACGCAGAAGAGGCGCTGTGCATAGGACCCCACGAGCCACAATCTGCTCTGTGGACTACAGGCCTGATATTTTCCAGTTGAAGTGTGGCTGTTACCGTTGTTGTCTGTCAGTAATGCCATTTTGCAGTGCAGCCGATGCACATGTGAGCATTTGATCTAAATGCCTCCTGAACCACTCAGCGTCTTTCGGCGCGCGCTCTTCCGTGTGCCGGAGAGCGTGAAGACGCAGACAGACGCAGGGGCAGTGAGGGATCATCAGTTACTTTGTGTGATTTTATAATTCATACGGTGTCTTGATAGCTCATGTGCACAGTTAAAGTGAACACAGACTTAAAAATGACAAGTCAGCCTTGATGAATCTAAGCTCAACATTCTTCATCAGTCCAGTCCAGCTCTGACCCTCTGTTTCACTCACTCACTGTTTTCTAAATGATAAATTCATCCTGAGGTATCCTGCATCACTTATTGTCCATGATATAAAAACAGTCTTTGAAGGATCAAGCTCCAAATACAGTCTACTAGTGCAGCGTTTCTCAACCTGTAGGTGGAGGCCCAGAAGTGGGTCACAGAGCTGTTTTCAGTGGACGGTGAAAAAATCAGGTGAAAATATGGCAAAATGTCTTCAGTGTATGAAGGCCCTAAGTGGACAAACATCCATCAGGGTATGTCAGAGTATACACACTAGAACAAACCAGAATACACACAAATATTACACTGTTTTAGATTTCTCTAATCAGATATTCCTGTTCAGACTTAAAAATTCATTTACGTAGGCTTTTATTACTTTGAGTTTGATGTTCTATTATAGATTTATTGATTTAAAAAATAAAGTAGTGATAACTTTGACTTAGATGTTAACTTGAACAGATCCAGTTTCTAATGACATTCAGACCGTTAATATCCACTCCTCATTGTCCTCCAATTAAAATCCCCACTGTTTACATTCATTTTCAAGTCAGATGCTTTTATACTGGATAGTTCATAGTGTTGTGGACTTGAAGCCTACAAATTGATGCCACAAAATTTTTCATTTACTAAAGGAAGATTAAATCAAGGCTATTATGCATATTCAATGCACTTCATAATTTAACCCTTTAAAGCCTGAATCCACAAATAATAGCCAGAGCATTTAACTTTTGGAGCTGACATATTTGTTTCACTTCCTACTTCAATCCAACAGAATCAAAATTTCCATAAAATTCAGCATATATTTATTTTTTGTATCTCATTTAATACATTAGGTGTTGTTGGCAACTGATAATCCACTTGAGGACATTATTATCGTTTATCTCATTGTATTATGACTTTTTTTTAAAGTAATTTGTTGATCATATTGATTAGATAAAGGTGTCATAAAAATATGTATCAAATATAATACACCAGGCTTTAAGGGGTTGATTGTGTAAAGGTTTGTGCATTTTTAAGTTTTGTGACATATTCAGATTTTGTTTTTTTGCTGCTTGATGACAGTTTGATAAAAAAAAAACATTGATAAAAACATGAAGTATAGTTTGATTTAGTTTGGTTATATATTAAAGTTTTTCTTCCCGTTTTATAACTTGTATTGAGCTTTCAGTTCTTGTAAAGCTGCTGTAGTGGTGATCAGACCGGTGTTTTTGGTGAACAAAATACTGCTCTTGGAATTGCTGGTTGTGCATAAACAGACCTGTAGACAGGTAGGATATGGACTTATAAGAAGCAATGACATGATTACAGTTATTGTTTAATATCACTATGTAGGACATTTGAGGAAGTGTCAGACAAAACAGCAAAAAATATAGCATCTATTTTTATTTTATTTTGTGCTTGTACCTGAGTTAATTGCACTTGCACCATTTTGTTACTTCTGAGTGCTATATAGTATGACTGAACCTACACAAAATGAGACATTCTGGCAACATTTTGGTTGGCTCCACAAAATCTCACTCAAAGTTTTTTTGAAAAGTTGGCAGCCCTGTGAGGTGTTGGACAATGATATGGTACGTTGTGATTCTGTTACATTCTTTTTGAATATGGGTTGCTACAATTCAACCAGTTATATTGTAAGGTATGTACTTTCTGTATGGCGTTTCAAATTTGTGCTCCATGTGCCCCCTTTTTTTGAGCACCTGCCCCTCCTAACGTCTTTGCACGTCCCTGGTTGGGCCCTACCTTTGTGTACACTCCTGATCAAAATTTAAAGACCATTTGAAAAATTGCAAGAATTTACATTTTGCTCTGTTGGAAGAAGGTTCTAAGTTGAGCTTAAAAATGCAAAAAGAAGAAATGGAAGTGAGACAAAAAAGCATGTAAGAAATTTATTGCAAACAGCAATTAAACTGAAATAGGCTGTTCATCAGCTGATCAAAAGTTAAAGACCATAGCTCAAAAAAACCAGAAAACCCACGAAAACAGAAATGAAATTTTCAAAAAAGGACTCCGTAATGAGGGGACTCAGAAAAAAAAGCACTGTCAAAGAAAAGCAAAACTCAACAAATAACTTTTTTAAAAATAAAATTCAAGTCTATGCCTTGTAGACTTAAGAATAACAACAGATTCATCAGCTCTTGTTTTTCCTTTCTATGACAGTCAATAAAGTAGCCCCAAGGTGGAAAACACAGAACAAAGCAATAACAAAAGCATTGTCGATAAAAATGAATAAGAAACAAAAACTGAAAAAGAAAACAAGACACACATAAACACCACATCAATTTTGAAAGCACAATAACAACTAAAATCAATAACAAAATATAAACAAATTTAAAAACTAAACAGATATAACAAAATGACAACAAATTTAAACACCACAGCAAATTAAAACCAACAAATAATCAAAAATACTACAGTAATTGCTGTTACACCTGCTGAAATCTGGCCTTTAACCAAAAGACACAAATGACAAAAAAAATTAAAACCGACAAAAACAAATTGAACAAACACAAGAATAAATGAGTCAAAACCAAACACAGCAAATAAAAAATACACAGAAAAAAGACTCAACAACAGACAGGACACTAAAAGTAAAAAAAAATGCAAAACTTACTGTGGAAGTGATGAAGTGAAAGCCTCAAATTCATCAAAATGTGAAAAAGACACGACCAGGCAAATATTTGTCCACCAGGAAGTAGCAAAGCTAAGGATTTGTGATAGATGGGTTGGCTAACCAACCAGAGGGTAGACCAAAGGTCATGAAGTAGTTAAGGCAAAGCAGCTCTGAGATTTACGTCAACATTTATAGTAATGGTTTTAGATGTAAGACTGATGTTGATAGTTGTGGTAGTTTGGGTCTTGCATGTCCACAGCAGCAGGCCATCTGTGCCATTGTGAGTATGTCAAAGTACACGTGGACAAAATTGTTGGTGCCCTTCCGTTAAGGAAAGAAAAACCCACAATGATCACTGAAATAACTTTTTAAACTGACAAAAGCAATATTAAATAAAACATTACTGAAAATAAAATAATGAAAATCAGCATTGCTTTTGAATTATGGTTCAACAGAATCATTAAAAAAATAAAATAATGAAACTGGCCTGGACAAAAATGATGGTACCCTTAACTTAATATTTTGTTGCACAATCTTTTGAGGCAATCACTGCAATCAGGCAATTTCTGTAACTCTCATAGAGACTTCTGCACCTGTTGACAGGTATTTTGGCCCACTCCTTGTGAGCAAACTGCTCCAGCTGTCTCAGGTTTGAAGGGTGTCTTCTCCAGACTGCATGTTTGAGCCCCTTCCCCAAATATATAATAGGATTTAGATCAGGGCTCATAGAAGGCCAATTCAAAATAGTCCAATGTTTTGTTCTTTGCCATTCTTGGGTGTTTTTAGCTGTGTGTTTTGGCTCATTATCCTGTTGGAGGACCCATGACCTGCAACTGAGACCAAGCTTTCTGACACTGGGCAGCACATTTCGCTCCAGAATGCCTTGATAATCTTGAGATTTCATCGTTCCCTGCAAGACACCCTGTGTCAGATGCAGCAAAGCAGCCCTAGAACATAACTGAGCCTCCTCCATGTTTCACAGTAGGTACAGTGTTCTTTTCTTTATATGCTTCATTTTTGTGTCCTAGAACACAGAGCTGATGGGACTTAACACAAAGCTCCAGTTTTGTCTCATCTGTCCAAAGGACATTCTCCCAGAAGCTTTGTGGCTTGTCAAGATGCATTTTGGCAAACTCAAGTCTCGCTTTTTTATGATTTGCTTTCAACAGTGGTGTTCTCCTCGGTCATCTTCCATTAAGTCTGTGGGCCCTAATTTCCTGGTGCAGTGCAGGGTGGTGCAGGGTGGCAGAGCCTGGCGCACCCCGCGCAGTGGTAATTTCGTCCAGTGCGCCATGCCTGCGAAATTAGAGCCTTATATGTTCATAATGATGTGATCTGACACTAATGTACCTTGACATTGGAGTTCACTTCTAATCTGTTCAATTAGTCATCAATTTTCCTTTTGCGGTCACGTCCAGGGAGGTTGGCTACAGTCCCGTGGACCTTAAACTTCTGAATAATATTTGCAACTGTAGTCACAGGAACATCAAGCTGCTTGGAGATAGTCTTACAGCCTTTACCTTTAACATGCTTGTCTATAATTATCTTTCTGATCTCCTGAGACAACTCTCTCCTTAGCTTTCTGTGGTCCATGTTCAGTGTGGTACACACCACGATACCAAACAGCACCGTGACTACATTTCACCCTTCAAATAGGCAGACTGACTGAAGACAAGTTTGAAGACACATGTGATGCTAATTACAGGACACACCTTAGTTTAACAAGTTTCAAGTTTTTTCAGTGGCCATTGTGAGTTTTTCTTTCTTGAATGGAAGGGTACCAACAATTTTGTCCACGTGTGTATGTGTGATATTTATTTATTTTTTAAAATTATTTTTATTTTTTATTTTACCTTTATTTAACCAGGAAGTCCCATTGAGATTAAAAATCTCTTTTACAAGAGTGACCTGGCCAAGGTAGCAGCTAATAAAGGAACAAAGATGAGTGCCAGTGTGACATGTTTTACTGTCTTTAGTAAACGATCGTACACATTTATCCACACCTTAAAACAGGATACCTGATGAGCATAATTCATCGAACCTTATCTTGACAAATTTCTTACTTGTACACCATAAACACAAAAAACACTGAAATTGCAAGCCATTTCTGTCATCTTTCCACTGACGTCACTGGTGACATGTGTCATAAGAGTGTTGTCATGTTCATAAATCAGGGGTCAAAGTCAACTTGCAAATAAAACACTTAACTCTCATATTAAATGGCCATGACTTTAAAACATGAGCACAAACTTAAAATCACTTTAAATACACTCTTTTATATCCAAACACGAATTTGTTTTGGTCTTCATCTTTTTCTAACCTAATCTTTTACTCTTTTTACTGTGATAGTTTTATCAAACATCTTATTTCATCTTGAATCAAAGCTCACATCGCCCTCAGCCCCTCCACTTTTATTGGGCACCTCTCTTCCTGATAACATTTGCATATAAAAAAAAAAAGAAGTTGGTGTAATTAAGCTCCAACATTACCCATGTTTTAGCTTCTGTGACTTAGATCACTGAGTTTCACTGAAAAACACTTCTCCTATTGTGTAGTTTGAAATGTTTACATAGGGCCTCAGAACATCAAGGGACTGTCAAAGAAAAGCAAACTTCACCAAATAACCTTAATTTGTTTTTTTTAACAGTCAAGTTTATGTCCTTTAGACTTAAAAATATCAACGGATTCATCAGTTCTTTTTTTCTTCTATCACAGCCAATAACGTAGCCCTAAGGTGCAAAACACAACAACAAAGCAATAGCAGAGAAGAAAATGTGAATAAGAAACAAAAACTGAAAAAGACAAGACACACAAAAAACACCACATCAAATTAAAAACACAACAACAATAAAATTATTAACAAAATTAAAACAAATTTAAAAGCTAAACAGATATATATCAAAATGCAAACACACACCACACCACAGCAACTAAAAACCAACAAATAATCAAATATTCTTCAAAAAACAAAACTAAATGACACAAATGACGAAAAAATAAGAAAACAACAATGAAAACCAACATCAAGAGGTCAAAATAAAAAAATCAACAAATTAATAACACACAAAAACAAATTGAACAAACAATAAATAAATGAATGAAAACAAATCAAAAAATGCAGAAAAAAAACAACAGACAGGACACTAAAATTACAAAAAAAACACAACAACTAATTGAAAAAACACAACAACAAAAAAGACAAAAACAGCATAAAATCAAAAACACAGCAACAACTTGAAAAACATTACGAAAAGTAGAACATGAGCAAAAACAGAACAAACAGAGCACAAAACAACAAATAACAACAGGACATAAAAATCAAAAAAGAATGAAAAAGGGCCACAAATGTTAAAGTGAAACCGAGTGATAGAAAATAAATCAAAAATCCAAACATACAAAAAATAAATTAAAAACACAACATTAAATATAAATCACAACAAGTAATTACTTACAGAAAATAAGAACATTAAAACAACTCATGAAACCATATATTAAAAACTGAAAAACAAAAGTTAAATAAATGTATACATGTTATTGTTACTGTTGTTGAACTGTTTTTAATTTTCTATGTGCTGTTGTCTTTTTTTTTTAATTTGAATTTGTTATCTTATTTGTTATTTAGAATTTTTGTGTAGGTGAGTTTTAGAAATCCATCAGTATTTAATGAGATGCCTTGTCACTTGTATTTGCATGTTTATAACTTGTGTTTTTCATTCTTCATCTTTTCTGAATTTCTTATGATTGTTTTGTGAGTTGTCATAGGATTTTTTTGACCCTTTTTTTTTTGATTAGCTGTTGTATTTCGTATTTCATGGCCACCATTAACCAGTCATAAACACACCAATAAACATAATTTCTGTTGAAGATATCTGTAAAAACAACATAAAAAGCAAAATCTCAATCTTAGTTTTGATAATTGTTTGGACAAAATTAGAGATTTTGAATAATGAAGACTCACGAGAGAATTAAGTCTTATAGAGAATAAGCTAAATATTAGGAAGTTGTATTATTTATTTATTTATTTCTCTATTTTTTTGTTTTTATTATATTTTTCATAACAAAAAACAGAACTACTCAGACATGACAGAGAGGAAGAAAACAAACAGTAGAGTTTGAACACATGAGTCACAATAAATGAAATAATTAGGAAATAAAAATAAATGACTGTTGGCAAATTTCACACGCGGCCCCCTCCCTTTCAGTCTCCTGCAGCAAGACAAGGCAGGGCCCAATATGCTGAGCGTAAGGGTCCCAGACATTATGAAAAGTATCTATTTTGGAAACAAGCATGCATGTGATGTATAGGAATGCAGTCCATAACAATGTTGTGCCATGATTTCTTTGTTGGAGTAGCATTCTTCATCCAGAACAGTAAAATGTTCTTTCTAGCAGCAAAAGTCAGTATATTGTCTCCTGTGTTTACGGTCAGTGATCCGACCATTTGGGAGGCCAAGTATCAGGCACACAGGGTCCATCTGTATTGGGACACCAAAAATAGTGGTCAGTTCATTCACAATACCCGACCAATATCTTTGTAACTTCATGACCAGAAGCAGTGAATGTGATTACCAACTTCAGAATTGCATTTCCAACAAAGCGGGGAAATATAAGCATCCATTTTGTTCTTGACAACAGGTGTTACATGTGTACAATGTACATTCTGAACTGTATGGATTTGATTCGGTTACACACAGAAATATTCATGGCCCGTGACCAGACTTCCTGCAAGTCAGAATCATCTATGGCAACGCCTAAATCTTTCTCCCAAGCTTGCTTGGTGGTTTGTGAGGTAAGAGGAGAATTGGAGTTCAGGGCTCTGAAAAAAACGGAAATGCATTTCTTACTAATCTGTAGGGACGGAGCCCTCTCTACACATGAAGTGGTGTTATTAGTCATTAAGGTAGTGTCTTTGACTATGAAATTTCTAATTTGTAAGTATCTGCAGAAGTCACCTTGGCTAAGTAAACCAAACTGCTGTTGCACCTGCTGAAAGGGTAGTAAAATCTGGCCCTTAAATAGATCACCTTTTTTCTTCAGCCCTTGGGTGCTCCACACCTTAAAGCCCTGGTCCCTACAGCCTAGGCAGGAAGTCCGGCTTATCAAGAATGGGTGCGAGAGGAGATGATAACTGAGCCCGGCCTTCTGTAGAGCAAATGGATCTGGCTCTGATGGTAGTGAGAGTAATAGGGTTAGAGCAGTTTTTTTTTTTTTTCTGACTGATTCAGGATAATTCATAAACAAAAAATCAACAAGGGACACTTCGACTGAAAGGATTCAATATCATACCATTTGAGGCTGGATCACATTTGCACCAGCTCCAATCACCCACAGGTGTGATGCCACTTGGTGAAATCTCAAATTTGGTACATCTCCATCACAACCTGCCACTTGAAGTTTTGTCATCTTAAAGGTTCACTACGAACTCGACTTTGGAGACCTCAGCGAACACTCTCCATGCAGATGTACAGCCACGACCAGCCACAACCACGTGCGACCAGATCTCACGCGATTTGAAGGACACGTTCTGACAACTTGGTCGCATCTTTGGAGATATGGGGATGGCACCCCTGTTGCTGCAGATGGGAACTCTGGGGTCACTTTGGACGCAGAGCAGGTCGCCTGCTCCATTGCCAAAGTTGAAGTATTTGAACTTTTCAGGCGTTGTCGCACCGTGAGAGCCAATCAGCGTTGTGTGGGTGTGTGATTGACACCCTCGACAGACTGTTTCTTTCCGGTCCACAGAGTGACAATCCGTGTCCGCGTGGGGAACATTAGTCAGTGAATACATTAGTTTCTCCTAGACGGAGCGCAGAAAACTCACAGAAGATGCTGCTGTAGGGCCAGCTGCAGTGGTTTGTGGTTTGTAGGTGAGTAAAAAGGATACAGTTGGAACAATGTCAGCCATTACGTCCTATTATATGATATACGGTATGATATGATCACGGGGTGAAACTCGTGTGGACGTGACGTCATTGAGCAACGCCGACGGGGACAAAATGAGCTATGAACAGGCGACAGGACTTGGGTTTGCGACGCGATCTTGGTCGCAAAATCGCATTTGGTGTGAACGCACCTTTAAAGCTGCTCCTCCCACAAACAATCAAGTTTTCTAAAACTTTGTTCAGACTTTCAAAAGACTGTGGTCATACACCCTCTCACATCTAAAGCCTAATTTTCAACAGCTCTTAAAGTTTTTAGTCTGAGACTGAGATTTTACAAAGACTGGGATCTTAGAGGTTCAGTAGTTGTTACAGTTGTAATCAAAATCATTAAACCCCCATTGCAAATTAGGTTTATTGGCAAAATTTACAAACTTCCAGCTGTTTGCAATAAACAAATAAAACAAGAACAACTGAAATAGCTCAACACAAATAATATTACAAGAGGCTTCTTCAACTTTAAAACAGAATGCCACTTTTAATGACTAATGCAGTCTCAAAATTATTCAACCCCCTGAATAGAATCCCTTGTAAGAGTACAAATTTGCAGATCAGGTGTTGTCTCAAGCACACCCGATGCAACTAATCAAGTGCTTCATTAGCTGCATCAGGTGTGCTATCTGAAGCACACTTAAAATACCTGCACTGGCTAGGGTTTGGATGATTACATGTTAAAAATATATGACTAAGTCAAGAGAATTGTCCAACCAGTCTGACTGTGACATCATATGCATATGCTCTTTTAATTTTTGAGTCTTTACCCTCGAAAAAAGAAAATATTTTTGCTGTTTTTCAGTGGATTTGGTGATGCATCTGTCCCTATATACAAGAGAGTAGGGAAGCAAAATACAAGTAATGAAAATGCCACAACCTTCCAGATCCTTGTCAAGTTTGGTACAGCTCTTTGCCCAAGGAGCAAACCACTGTCCTGAATGGGCTATGTTCTTTTGCTTAGTCTTCAAGCCTGTGGTCATTTTGGCTTAAGACTGCATTGCTAAGTCCCTTTCCTTGTAATTGTTTAGAGAGGAAGACATGTCAAAGAGGGATTTGTGCTCCCTCCTCTAATCCATCAATTTTTTTTTCCCACAGTCCTGGGCTATGCAGTCCGCCATCTTCTAGCTGTGTTTACCAGCCTTTTGCTTCCTGTTTGGTGCTTGAAAGTCTACTGCTATGTGGTTTTTGACTATGGTCGTATCTCTGAACAGCACATTTTGAACAGGGCAAAACTAAAGACTCACAGTGGACTGTTTTACATATTAATAGGCTCTCTGGCCAGATGTTTGCAATATTAAGTGGACACCTTTCTCTCATCCTTTTAGTTTTCAGTGCAAACAAGATGGTCAGACTGCTGAAAATGTGTCAAAAACGTACATTGTCCTATTCTTAAACTCATTAAGTCATGAGTTTTGTGTTGTTGTAGGCTGTTCAGGTTGTTTAATCCACATGTGACCTTTATCATTTTATAAAGGTTTTTTGGTAGATTTTAGAATACATCCACTGGCTTGAATGTCAGTAAATAAAATAATATCTATTAAAAAGTGACTATTTATAGCTGTTTTCAGTGATTTTGTGTGAGTAGATCTTAGTTCCCCATTTAGTATCACAATGGATCTTTTTTTGGAAAAGGCTGGTGACCACTGGCAAACACAGATGCTAGTGATTCTTTAAAATGAGCTGGGTTATTGTGAAGAAGCAAGTGAAAGAAACTTATTAAGACCAAACTGAAACAGACGCTCCATGTGGATGGATATCTAGAACCAGCTTCACTTAAGGCAACAACTATTGAGGAAATTCAATCATTTGTGGCCATTTATCTTTCTGCCTTGTTTGTTTATTTTGTTTGAATGAGGAAACCGAAACTGTGAAAACAGCAGCTTTACTTGCTTTACATTTTCAATCAGGTTGGACACAATAAAAAACAGCATTTTTTTTGTCTTTTAAATAGAATAGATCTTTACTGTCACTGTAAAAAAAACCTTGGCCAGACAATATCAAAACAGTCATAAACGGTTTAGTAGCTCTTCATTTGCAGTGCATGGCACAATACATACAAAGGCTAAAAAAAAAATGCTAAAAATTATATTCAAATAATTTCATTAGTCTCTCTCTGGGTAATTTGTTTGGAGCAGCAAGTACATAAAAACAGAAACAACCACATTAATTTAGATGAAAGCCCATGGGATTTTTCACAGTGTTTTGGATCATTGACGATAATAAGCTTTTTTTGATGAACAAAAAAAAAATTACTAAATTTACATGTTTTGCACTTTGTGGTAATCTTAATGAAACAATCCCACTTTTCACAATGTTTAAGCTTAAACTAAATCACCCAGAGGGAAAAGCTATGAGTAAACTACTTTAAAACGCAGACATGGTGGAGAAACTTACAAGCAACTGCAATATTTTCAGTCTATTGCATCCTGCTGGATCCTCTTCTTTGAGAATTTTTTCTTGATCAAACAACTTTATCAAGTTTGCCCTCATGACTCTGGCAATAGTGTATAAATAACTGATTATTAAAAAATGATCAGAAATTCTTGCTGTTGGGTCCCCCGCCATTTTTGTAGTCCTGATTACACTTGGTTTCCAACTATCGTTTTGAACACACAGCAACGGTTTAAGATTCAAAAGCAGGCAACATCAGATAGATTTTATTATTTTCCATTAAACACTGAAATCTTCTACATTATTGGACTCATTCCTGCACCGCTGTATTGCAACAACAAATATTGTGATGTATTGTGTATGGATATTTTCTTGATCCCTGACAAACGTGCAACTCATGAAATTTTACTACAGCAGATCAGGGCCAGGGATGAGAAAGAATTGATACCATAAGTAAGATACATTTTCTTTTTTGTTAAGAAAAATGATAAACTGTTAAAAAAAATGCTCTTTAAGAAAAACATGCACACTTACATACAAAATGTCTGTAATTGTTTTGGACAAAAATGTCACTTAAGTCTGTCAGAGATAACCACAGTACCCGCAGAAAAACTCAAGCATGCACTGGGAGAACATGCAAACTCCACACAGAAAGGCCCAAACAGCAATCTTATCATTGTGAGGCACCAACTCCACCTGCTGCACCATCATGCACCCCCCAAAAAACAAACAAAATGTAAAAAAAAAAAAAAAATGCATGTCCAAAAGATCTTTTTTGAAAGGTTGTTCATCTTCTATTTCTTCAACATGCTCTTGGCTATAATCATCTGAGATTGTGTTTATGGTGACTGTATTTAAAGAACTTTATGATCAGTGACACACTTCAATAACATCAATAAAGCAAAGTGATGGAAACACATCTAGCCTATCTCATTAAAGAAGACTGATATAACTTATCTTCAGTGTGGGGCTGGGACTTGTACTTTAGCACCGAGCTGCCCTCTGAGGAGTGGCTAATGATTAAAACAGCCAGTGGAGGACGCCTGGGCTCTTAACAGCAAAGGCTTGACTGACGAGTGGTCCACACACAGCCCTAACTCGCTTTCTTCTCAGTGTTGACATTTGAACCTTAAATTTTTATCACAATGGCTCGATATTTCAAGCTCCTCGCAATGCTTTGGCTGGTTGCAGCCAGTCTTGGTGAGTCACTTCAACTGCATTTCAACTTGAAATGCTAATTATTTTACATCTTTGTTACATGAAAGTCTTTTTGAAAATCATGTCCTACCAAGGGCCAGATCTACTAAAGGTCTACGTGTATTAAACACGTGCAAACTTGATAGAGTGCAAAGCTGAATCTACCAACAGGGTGCAGCAAGGATTTCGTCTGGCAAATGAGCAAAATAGCACATGCAGTCCATTTAGCGTGTTTGCCTTCATGAATATGCAGAATATATGCAGATTATCAGAACGAACAAAATACTGGGAGGAGGAGATGCAAATGTAATCATTTAGCACCCCCAATGTGATTTATCAAACCCCAAACTGATTGCGCTTGGTGTTTTTGCATCTAAATTTAGCACATTTGAAAACCAGGTGCAAATTGGCACAGGACATAGAGAGAGAATCGTCCATGTGCATGTCAGCATGTTTGGACTGTCATAAACAGCATTAACCAAATATTTTCCATCATTGACTGAATTTTTTGATGAATGACGTAAAGATTTGGAGGCTGTCTGTCATTATGATCTACTGGATAAAGAAGGATGATCATACTCGAGCAGACGCATGCGTAAAGTAAAACCTCTGTTTGTGCTCTTAATACATCGTAGAGGAGGTAATTTAACCTGTGTAAAAATCACTCAGTTTGTCACTCAGAGCTGACGGCGTCAGAGTCCTGTGTCTTTCTTCAGTGAGCGGCAGGGTAAATGCATCAGATGCTTAAGTATTTCACCCGGATGTTTTTTGGATCAAGTATGAATTCAGTACCTATTTTTGAAACTTTGGGCAAATGTCACAGCAAACATCAGTCCAGCGGATTTGATCCCTCCAGCTCAACGCGCGATTTGCATTTTCATCCAAAATTTGGAAGTATACACAAAGCTCATGTCATACATTGTGTTGTGAGTCTCATTCAGATGGTAAAGACACAAGTTACTGTTTGGGACCTGACCTGCACTGTGTGGGCTGAGAGCTTTTGCCCTGAGTGTGCGCTGTAGTCGCGCTGCGTTCTCCGCTGATCCTGTCCCATTTGTCATCGTCTCATTTTCTAATTGTTTACTATAAATATGGTGAAAAGAAAAATGCAATCACGAACATTTTAAGTTAAATTCACAAAAGATATTAATAGTGTTTTTAATCCTGCCCAGTTTTTACTGATATGTTCTGTAATGTTAAGGCCTAATGCATAGCTATTAAGAAAATTTACATTGGTATAGCGCAACAATATTGAATATTGAATGGTATTTCGCACACCATGTGCAACTATGTGAATGCTGTCATTTACATTATGTTTTATTAGAATCGGAAAATTAAACTTTAAAATTGACAGATAGGACTTCCGGCTAATGAGCGACATGTCGGCAGCGTAGAACAGGCTCCCAACATTAAGTGATTAAAAGCTGCCCACAATTACTCGAATTATCGTGACATTGATTGTAATTATAGATTAACGTATTGGGCAATAGTAACATGCTTAAAACAGGGAAAAAAAGTGCCATTCAAAGTAAGGAGCACAGTGGAGATGACAACGCTGAAATGCCACAGGCTAGCAATGCTAACAGTATGGAGGACAACGTACATCAGGAGGCGCAGGGAGACGAACATTTGAGCCTAATCTTATAGGAGTTATTAAAGGAGAATTCAGAAAAGACTCGAGTCAGCAGCTTAACGGCATACGGGAGGACATATCCAAAATATACATAAGGATAGATGAAGCCGAAGGGCGAATTAACACGGCAGAAACTCGAATCCAGTCCACGGAGGATGTGCTGTCAGAGCTGGTAAAATTACAGATGCAAATGGAGGCTAAACTAACAGATGTGGATGGGCGCTCTCGGCGAGACAGCGTTAGAATTTACTGAGTTAAGGAGGGAGCTGAAGACAACTCGAGTTCAGTGGTAGCATTCGTGGAAGTTTGCTGCGGAAAGGCCTGGAGCTCCCTGCCTCCCTTGCATTTACCCTGGAGAGAGCGCACCACGCTCTAGTGCAGAGACCCCCGGCCTGAGCTCCGCCAAGGTCACTGGTGGTCAAATTCTTGAGCTACAAGATGAAGGAGGACATTCTGAAACGGGCTTGGCAAAAGAAAGGATTTGAATTTCAAGGCAACAAAGTTAACTTAGACCACGACTATGCCCTGGAGCTGCTAAGGAAGCGGAGGGAGTACGCGGAGGCCAAGGCTGCGCGTAAGCAGAGAAATATAAGATTTCAGACTCCGTTTCCAGCCAGATTAAGGGTGTTCTATGAGGATGGGACGATAACTTATGGCTCAGCAGAGGAGGCAACGCTGGATATGGTGGATAGGGGGATACCTGTTGCAGTTGTGAAAAGACCGAAGTCCCTGCTGGACCAGATCAGCGAGCTTACTTGGCGACCAGCCGGAAAGAGGGGGAACCAGATGAGCACCAACCCCAAGCAAGGCTTCAAGGACAGGCTCCAGGCATTTCGACAGAGTGACACCTGATAAGTAGTGTTGTCTTGATATAAATATCGGGTATGGAGATATACTCCACTATTTTTGTCTTTTCTGTAGCATTTGCTAGATTTCTGTTACATTGTATTACTAAGACCACTCCTTACACGCGCAGCCAGTTTTGCTGCATGTTAAATATCTAGGTATCTCTTAAGATAGACTGATTTGGAGTCGGGAGACCTTTTGTTGGACATTATGGACCCACACATCAGCCCAAGGGCTGAAGAGGGCTCCCTCTCACTGCTAAGAGGAAGAGACTTTCCCTCTACACTCTCATTACATCAGAGTATTAAGGCTATAAATGTTGCCTTATCATTGGAGGTCAATGTTCTTGTTAATATGTTCTCTGTTCAAACCTGTTGGTGTGCTACTGTTCCTTGTAGCATAGGGGGTGCAAGTTATTTTTCTTTGCAGGGGTGTAAAGGGGTTGTAAATATAATCAAACATACACAGCGCAGAGTGCCAAGTCAAAGTAATTTCTTATAATGTAAACGGTCTGGGGAACCCGATCAAGAGGGGTAAAGTCATGGCTAAGTTAAAAAGGGAATGTGTTGATGTAGCCTTCCTTCAGGAGACCCATCTAACAGACTTGGAACATGAAAAACTTGAAAGATGGAAATACAATTTGTTTTTCTCTTCCTGTAGTAAAGCCTCAAAAAAGGGGGTAGCTATCCTTATTACTATAAGGTTAAATTTCAATTGCATTTTTCAGAAAAGGGATCCTGAAGGAAGATTTGCATTGACCCGTGGTTATCTGCAAGGAGTCCTGGTTACATTTTTGAATGTCAATGCACCTCCAGGATCTGAGTGGAGTTTTTTTAAGCAAATTTTTGATTTGATTATTTCAGAAGTTCAGGGTATTCTCATTTGTGGGGGTGATTTTAATGTTAGGCTTCACCCTATTCTAGATACTTCCAAACCCTATGACACAGGAGGAAAGAAAATGACCAAGAGATTAAAATTTATGCTTCAGGAGCTAGGTCTTTCAAATGTTTGGAGAGAGCTAAACCCCACTAAAAGGGATTTTACCTTCTGTTCACACCCACACTTAGTGTATTCAAGGCTGGACTACTTTTTTATGTTCCAAAAAGACTTTTGCAGGGTAACAAACTGTAATATTGGAACTATGGATATATCAGACCACTGTCCAATTGTTATGGATGTTGTGATTAACTGTGAAAGGCTAAAAACCATCTGGAGATTAAATACAGGGATCCTAAATCAAATGAGAGGGAAGATAAGGGTGGACATTAAAACATATTTTGAGGAAAATTATAATGGGGAAGTTTCTCCACTGATATTGTGGGATGCTTGTAAAGCAGTCTTGAGAGGGAAGATTATTGGATACTGTTCTTATTTGAAAAAGAAAAGAAAGGAAAAGATTGTTCAGCTAGAGACAGATTTAAAAACTCTGGAGAGTGAACACAAGAAAACCCCGAACCAAAGAGTTAAAACAGAAATTAAAAAGAAAAAGAATGAGTTAAACGAAATATACTCAGATGAAATTAAAAGAAAGTTGGTTTTTATTAGACAAAGATATTATGAGGCAGGGGGACAATCTGCTAAATTACTTGCTCACAGATTAAAATTGACGGATAAAAATGGCATGAGGGAAAAGTGACCACCTTGTCCGTCAAAATGTCAGGCAGCGTAAAAGGTAACCGCAGCATCTGGTCAGAAATAAAAATAGTAGAGACATATTGTATCCAGCAATTCCAGTTTTAAACTGTGTGCTTTTCACAGATCTCCTTAATCGTGTTTCTTCTGGCAACTCAGAGATGTCTCTGCTGGAGTTCACCAGTGTGTTTATTTTCCTCTATCTCCATTGCCTCAAACTTCATTTTTCGTTTACAGTCACTCTGCTCTCCCAACCTCTCCATGGTGACTGCCGGTAGCATACGCAAAATCCTCCTTTCAAGGGGGCGGTCTTCACCACCTTTGCACCTGCTATTAATTGCGCACACAGTCTTTGTAGATCACCCGCAACACACCCACTAATGGCACCCGCAATTTTTTAGTTTGCACACACAATTTTGCACTCGCCATTTGGGATCTTAGTAGACCTGTTCCTAAGTCTTAAGAATCCTTGTACCACTAAATGCTTCAGTCTGTTTCCAAACACCATTTTACTTACAGTTTGATTTGGGACATTCTTAGCCACGGACAATGAAAATCACCTCATCATAACATTGCTGACCTACCTTGTAAAAATTTGATTTCAGTGAGGAAAGTCAGCTTGTTCCTCGTGGCACTGCTTGTGTGGTTAATGCTTGACATCGTTAAAGTCCTATATAAGCCAAGATCGACTTTTATGGGGTGGATTAGGGACCTGTTTTAGTGAACAAGTTTGCAAGAACATGCAGGAGAACATTCTACCTTCATTTTGTATCCAATGTACCTAAAAGACATACAAGTGTTTATCACATTCTGTTGTGTTTGATACGTTTTAAAATGGTCATTTACGCACTCATATTAATGTGTCTTACTGCTCAAACAGATGATTGACCCAGGTTTTGATTTGTTTAAACTCATTTCTGAAAATGGATTAAGACCATCCTGCCTGTAAAACTGAACTAGATGTTGATTTCAGTCATCAGAGGATGAGCGTGTTAATTCATCAGGGTTTATCGTCTCAACTTTAACACTTCAGCACCCTCTGTTGGCTACAAATCTATTTGTGTGATAGTTACTTTAAGAAAAGTAAACCTATAATTCTCCACGCCAGGCTTTACTAATGAGCGCGTCAGAAGGCAAGCACAATTCTCAGACTCAATTTCTAATATTATCAGAACACAATATAACAAGGTCAGGCTTTATAGCTCACTTTCTTTGGCCTATGGGAATTTTCAAGGGATTTTTGACTAATAGGTTGCCCTCAGTTTATGTCACCTCACCACAAAAAAAACCCAATTGAGAAGGAAGGAATATTCATGTTTTGAGTTGTTTGTGCCGAATTTTCACATCAACATATAGTGGCTGATGTTAAATGGACTTGAGCTTATACAGTTCTTTGTTAGTCTTTTAACTACTCAAAGCAGCTTTACGCCACAGATCACATCAACCCATTCACACCCATGAGTTACTATGTTAATTATCCATGAGTATCAATTAACACTTTCATGCCCTTCAACATGCCACTGACACAGCAGTGGGAGCAACTTGGGGTTAAGTGTCTGAACCATGGACACATTGCCATGTGTCGTCCGGAACTGGGCTCAAAACCAGCAACCTTCTGATTACTGACCAAGTGCATTATCCAACTGCGCCACCTACGCCGGGTGATCAACATTAAGAAATCATCAAAGTTTTGATGAGAGTATTTTTCCAGGGTCAATTTTTCTGTGTTCAATACTAGTCAACATATTTAAAGTGGAGGTGAACATTTTACTGGTGAAGTATGACATTTCCCGACAGCCCACTTACTATACATGGATTTTAAGTTTTGCCAACGTAGATGTAATGCTGATGTTCATGCTGCAGGACTCCCAGCTCATACTTGTCAAATCCTCTTGAGATCCTCCATCTTAGACTCAGACTTGTACTGACTCAGGTCTGCCAATCCTTTAACAGATCAAGAAGTATAGGTGCTGTTGAACATTTGCGGTGAGTTTACAAACCTCAGTAACATTCAGTTTTGCCTCTGAAAGTTTGCAAACAATCGTGCGAAGTTGATGTAAGTTCTTCTTAGTTAGGGTTAGAATGTCTAAAGCTATCAAACGAGATGAATTCACTGTGCTGGAATTACAATCTGGCCATTAATGAGACACTACTACTCTGCCGGAGGTCTACTGATGTTTGTTGAACAATGAGGGGGTAAGCCCCTACATTTGCCAACAGAGATAATGGCAAGGTCAACTCTTGCTGGTGTTGGATAACAAGTCTGAAATTTTAGAACATGCTAAAATTGTCCAAGTAGCTGACAGACATCAGTGTTGCCTGACAAACATTAACTTAGTTCTGCATAACCTGACTTGGCTTAATGCTGCTAGACAGCAAGAGCTGGCCAAAAAGTCATTGTGTGAATACAGCTTTACAGCTGTGCCAATTGGACGATTCTGAAAGATGTTTTAGGATTTGAGGCTGCAAAAGACATTCTCAGGATGACCCTGGTCACCTCTGATCACCTCTGGGGTTCATCCATGGTGAGGCTGTTTAAAATCTTATCTTGTCTTGACAACATCTTAAATTAGCAGTGCCTTAAGTCCTTTTGGCATATTATCAATTCACCACAACATTGTGCTTATTCAACCACAGGAGCCTCACTTGCCTCAGTGGAAAGTAAAGCTGAGGGGGGTTCAGCAACTACAACAGGACCTGCAACAACTGATCTGACAACAACCAATGATCCAACGACACCTTGGACAACCACAGATGCTCCAACAACCACAGATGCTCCAACAACACCTGTTCCAACAACACCTGGATTAACACCAGGTAATTTCACCATGGTGAAAAATGCAAGTGTTTTTAAGGTATCATTAATTTTACATTTTCATTTGATGCTCTGAACTTTTTTTAATGTCTGTTTTTATTTTTTATTTTTGTCTCCTCTATTTAAGACCCCTGTGGTAAGACGCCATGTGGCAGTGGCAGCACCTGTGAACCTCGATTCAATGGAACATTTGTTTGCACCTGTTTGGCTGGACAGATGTACAGTGATGAGAGAAAAAGCTGTGAGAGTGGTAAGTCTTTTTATCTTAAAACTACATATGTGAGGTTTTTACTCCATAAAAAAACATTATTCAAAGAGCCCTTCATAGAAAATCAAAGTTCGGTGTAATGGGTCAAAGGAGATTTTTTTCAGCACATGTCAATCTACCATTTGTAATGTCTGTAATGTCAGGCTTCTTCTTTTTAGTGCAAAGTCTTGCTGTTGTAATTTGTGCATTTAGCTTGGCATTGTCTAGCTGAACTGAGCAGGGACTTCCCATAAAAGTTGTCATATGAATGGAAACTCATGGTCTTTCACAAGGCAAATAACCCTCAGACATACAAAGGGTGATCTTGAATGACTAGGCATAAGAAGAGTGTTACTTTTTCCCAGTCATTGAGCTGTCACTTATTCTAAATAAACCTGTGAAGTGTTTCAGGTGGTTTTGAGCATTTCACTACTTTCCCAGTCTCTTTTTGCCCCTTTGGCCCTGCCTGTGCAAATCTGGCATCAAAGCCAGATGAGTCATGTGTATGATCCAAAACAACAACAAAACAATGTTTACCAGTTTGAGTGTACAATATCTTCTCTTTGACCTGTATTTAATTCACAATTCACGCAATGTCCCAACTGTTTTGGAATTGAGGTTTGGATATAAACTTAAAATTACAAAGATAAGTAGATCTTTTCTTGGGTTAAATTGATCACGACCTGGATGCAGGTTCTGTAACATTGCAAAAGGCAGTTTTTGTTATGTGTTTGCATCAAGCTAATGGCATGATGTAACAAGATGAGTGCTGATTTATTAAATTCATGATGCAACTTTCAGAGAAGCATAAACACTCAAAAGATATGACTCTTAATGTTTTTGCTAAATATAGAGCTTAAGGTAAGAAGACGTTTAGCTTGGCTTTGGATTGACAGAACTAGTGTGCTAAGCTAGCCTACATACGGAAAGTAACGGTTAGCTTGGTTCCTTTATGAAAAAGGCAGACAGAGAACTGTGCACCTGAAACAACCTCATGTTATTAAACAAAGTAATTACTTAAGGCCAGTGATACAAAAACAGCTTGCTTACATCTGCTTAGTGTTGAGAAAACAATCATAATACTAGGCTAATTGCCTGCTAGCTTCAATTGTTTCTTTGTTGGTTTTTGTCTTTATTCAAGAATTTAAAGAAGTTAGTAGGTTCTTAACATCAGCCTCTCAGCAAAAATGATTTAAATGTATTTACTGTTGACTCTGTTACAGTAAAAGAAAAGCTGTAATATGTTTTATACGATTGAATTGTCTTGTTTTAGCAAAGGTTTTCCCTGGAAAACTAATTCTGGATTGGATATACGACAAGTCCTTGGACGATCCAACATCTGAAATATTTTTTACTATCTCTCAATTCATTATTTTGCAGGTAAGCAAACGTTGAACTCCTTTTAAGTGAAACAACCACAATGGTGACTATTGATTTAACTCCACTGTGCTGCACATATAGTAGTGCAAGGATGACATATTTTTGTAGGTGAACGTGGAAGTTAGCATCACGCTGGTTCACTTGACTAAAAGACAATACGAATTTTTTACTGTGATTCAGATCATTGCTGATTATACATTTGTAGCCAACAAAAAATCATGAAACTTACACCTTTATTTCTTTGTAAAAATATTTACGAAAGTGCCTTCTTTTCAATCTCTATATATATTTTTAAGCTTAAATGTAATTGGTTGAGAATGAAAAGCTATTATCAGGGTTCCCGCGGGGTCTTAAAAAGTCTTAAAAGCATTGAATTTAAAATAATACCTTAAAAAGACTTGAAAAAGTCTTGAATTTTGATATCTGGGCCTTAAAAAATGTGCTGTATGTAACTTCTCTAGGGCCCTTTAAAATCCGCGATCACGGAATCGCGGATGGAATCACGGAATTAGACATTAACGCGGAATGCAATATAAAGACAGAATGTCACGGAAACGGCCGACATTTTACGTATGTGTTTTTTTCTGAATAAAAAGGAATGTATCTCTCGGGAAAATGTCCCGAGGGGGATCACTGAGGGTGCGGACAATGCACGCTTCACATCCTGTCCCCCTCCTCCCTCCCTCATTAACGATGTCAACGTGCCACAGCCGCCGTCTGAGACACCGGCTGACCTTGCGCTCACATCAACAGCGACCTGTGCGTCCTCAGCGTCAAGCTGCCATTCATTTTCAATGATCGCTGGCGTTGGGGGGGGTGACGAGCAGCGCGACGCGAGCGACACGAGCGACCTCGAGCGGCGCGTAAAAGAAGCCCCGAAACTCCCGGCTAACTCCAGAGTACAGGGCAGAGCATTTCGCCAACGATTATTATGTGTCGGGCAATTAAATGCTCTGCAAATTTTGTCAACGTACTGTTGACTGGACACATAAAGATATCTGTGAGGAACACCTGAAGGGTGAGTGTCTATGTTTCATCACTTTATACTGTGTCTCTGGGTTAAATTTGCGTAAAATACAAAAAAAACGGAATTCTCAAAAAATTAAAACGGAAAAAACGGAATATGGGAAAAATTAAAACGGAATTTGGGAAAAAATAACGCAGATTTTATAGGGCTCCACTTCTCTGTATCGCATTTCTTGTCAAAAGTTTCATTTGTCAACCGCCATTATATAAATAAAGTAAATAATGTACATAATGTAAATAAAGAGCAGCGAAACCAGTGGGGTTCAGCTTTATTTCTAAAACCAATGCGGTTCCACCGTGCTGGATGCCAACCGCCATTAAATAGAAGAAGAATAAGAAGAGGAAGAAATTAATGTTCTGAAATTCAAGGATTTCATTTTTCTTTGCCGGTGAGACGGTGACATAGGCCGAGAAATAGGTATTAATTTTTGATATACATGGTCTTAAAAAGGTCTTAAAAAGACTTGAATTTAAATTGAAGAAACCTGTAGGAACCCTGTATTATGAAACTACCATGGAAAAACAACATGGTTGTCTGACTTAGAGGCAGTCACAATATTTCCAATGAAGAACTTCTCAGTGTGACCTCTTTTTCTTGAATATCGTTCAAATAGGTCAAGCTGATCAAGTTGGTCCTCGGGGCCAGGGGCATCACAGTGGGGGAAAAATGGGGACTGATGTACCAGGGCCCAGACTGGGGGTGGGGGTGCGCTCGGACAGCCTGAAAAAATAAGTAAAATGAATTTGAATTTTTTACCTTTTTGTATTTACTCTCACAACTAACTTAAAATTGGCTGAATAAATTGGATGAGATATTTTACTCTGCATTTAAAAGTATAGTGGAGGCTGTCTGAGGCTCCTCTCACCCCTACAACACATATTGGGCTCAGATTTCGTAGACCAGGCGCAGGCGTGACACACCTGCCCCGCGCCGCGCCAACGGGGTGTGTCCAGGGCATTTTGCAAGTTTTTTGCACGGTGCAGTCTGGTGCAGGGAGGTGCACCCACGCCTCCGTCTCTCCCAGCGGTGCAGATGGCAGAGAGGGAGGAGAGTAGGCGTGATTGGGTTTAACACAGCCGAGTGTAATCTTCACCAATCAAATGAACGCCTCTCCTCGCCTTTAAATGCACCGCGGGCGAGGCGCAGTGACAATTTCACCTCGGTGGCGAAGAAGGTCAGAGCCACTTTCACTTTTGCAGCAGCTGGGAGAGCGCAGGGGCCACCGGGCCGTGCATCGGAGGCCACGATGCGCGGGACAGATGTGTCATAAAGAGGAGTACAAAATTAAGTGATAATTACATTTAAACACAGCAGCAGGCTAATCCATTCATCATGCTTGTGATCCACCTGCATTCCTGGTCTGTCATCGCCAAATTTTTTTAGATCACGTTAAGAATAAAGATTAAAACAGAGAAATATGGGCAATCACAGGTAAATTCTTAAGACACCGAGTGACTTACATTTATTCAGCAAGCGTCTCTCTCTTTTTTCTTTTCTTTTGAATTTTAATGAGATGAGAGAAGCCGGATACTCCGTATCGGATGATGTGGCTGTTTGTGGTTGGCTTGAGAGATGTGAGCTCGTTAGTTATGACAAACGTCTCTGATCTGACATCAGATGAGACGGGACAATTAATATAGATACAAATGTATATGCTGGTTCAGACAGTTACATTAAATAGTGGTTGTTGTAATTGTTTATTGCATTGAAATGTGCCTGACACTGTGGATACCTGCCTGTGAGGTTTTGGTGACGTGTGCACACTGTGCGCCTGTCAGCCAAATTACCACTGCCCGGGGTGCACCTCTCCTGTGCCGAGAATAGACCAGGTTGGAGCTGGCGAGCTTTCAGCGCACCTTCCGTTTTTTGGCACAAAGTTGTATCTGCGCCAAGCTGAATCTTTCGACACCTGTGCCATCACACCCATCTCGGCGCAGCCGGTCTACCAAATTGCCAAATTGGCTGCGCACGGCGGTGCGCCGGATGAAATTACCACTGCGCGGGGTGCACCAGGCTGCGCCACCCTGCGCCACCCTGAGTTGCGCCAGGAAATTAGAGCCCAATGGCTCAGTCCAGACTGGTTGCTTGCATGCAGGGACGCTGAAAAGGGGAGAACCTGGCCCAAGACAGTCTGGCTGCAGACCTGCACTGTCAGGACCCTGCGTTGCAGATCTGCACTGTCAGAACCCACTCCACTTATAGGACCGGAAGCTGATTCAAAGCCTTTTAAAATAAAAGCGAATGTACCGGAAGTGTGTATTTCTCCGAAGCTAATTCGAAGCCTTTCAAAATAAAAGTGATTATACCTGGAAATACACATTTTTCGTCTCGTGTGCATATACTTTATTAACGGGGCTTTATTTTATGTTTACATCGTGAATATGATTTATTTGTGTATTTATGTGTTTAATTGAAAAGATGAAACAAGAAGTATATGTTTCCAGTTCAACAGGATAATGGATAAAACACAAGTAAATATCAAGATAAAAAACAGAGAAAATACAAAACAGGATGACCACTTCAAGGATTATTTTCCAGATAAATAAAACGAACTAAATGTACATCTTTTATTACTATCCCCTAAAACACGAATTGTTTTACACCAGTATTTTAATTTATTTAGTAAAATGGATAGCTGTTAATTTGGTTAGCAATACAAATTCACTCAAAATAAAATCTGTTAAAACACCTTATGTGTAAGTACATTATGCTTCCACACTCCAACCAATTGCTGATTGTTCTTTGCTTTTATACCATTATTTATCATTGAAAATGAGGCCTCACGCACTTTTAGATTAATTTACTTATTAATTTACATAAATCTTTAACACAGGCATACCTTGTGTGTTCGCAATTGCTACACCACATCATAATTCATTAATAATTACTTAAATGCTTTCTATACTGCTATTTTCTTACCTGTGCTGTCGGACCACATGTGTTTCTCAGGAGGGTGTGAGGGATGATAACTTCGCTTTGTCTATTAAAAGTGAATTACTGAGTACTGAGTTACATGAGCCAGACAGCCAATAACATCTGTTGCAGGAGAAAACAGAGTAGACACAAAGCAAACTCTCAGAGATGTCTTTTTATTTTTTCTCCTCTTTGTATTCACAGCACACCAAGTACCCTCTATTGTCCATTATCTCCTCACAGAACATCCACATGTCTTCAGTATTATAAAAGATAAACTTAAAGGCTCCAGCATGGATTCTTTGCTTTCTTCTTCATGTGGATCCATGGTGTCGACAAACAGCTTTGCTATTTTCTGTGCAGCCTCCTCAGTTTATTTACTGTTCATTTGTAAAATTTCAGGCATCTTCACTTTGGCCACAAACAAATGTTTGTTAGCCTGTATCTGCAGCTTTTTACAGTGATCCACCACTTTGCCCACCGCACGGGTCTATCGAAAAAAAATCATTATTTGGATTTGTTTAAATAATTTGCTTATACTAATCAAGTAGTCATTGATCATACAGTGATCATTTTTGGGTGTTTTCCTAAATTTCAAAATGCCAACAACATTGAAAGCCTTCTCATGTCAAGCTTATCCCATAGATATATCTAAATAACACATCCAGAGCTAACCCTAAAGTTAGCCTACTTAGCACTAGCCACCATTACCATAACTACAAGGTCCAACAGTCATTTCTTTTTAAGGTTGCAGGGCAATATATAGTAGTAAACGCAATGTTCTAGTGAATAAAGACTTCTTCTGTTGCTTCATAAATAAAGAAAAGTCGTCACTTGACTTTTACTCACCTTCTCTCCACACTCACTCTTTAGGGAAAAAGCCAATGGAACTGTGTTAGAAAAAAATGTAGCTTCGGGTCCTCTCAGTGAAGCGGGTCCTAACAGTGCAGGTCTGAAACGCAGGGTTCTGACAGTGCAGGTCTGCAGCCAGACCCCTCTCAAATCTGGAGGATCCTAGGAGCCCATGATTGACAGGGGTCCAGAGAGGCCCCTAATACAATTTTAATTCTGGAAAAAAAAGTATCACACTCAGAAATAAACTTACATTTCTCAAGTCCCCTCCCCCTCTATTTATGTAGCATGGTTTAGTCCACCCGGTCCGGACGAGAGAGCAGAGTAACTCAAAAATCTGGGAACAAGAAATGAAAAGACAATAGGCTCAGACAGGAGAAGGAAGCAAGGGGTCAACAGTATGTCACCCAGTTCTTCCATAGGCAAGGTGGGTCTGTTAGTGGTTCATGTGATGGAAAGTTCTGGACCATCAGCCTGTTTTCTATTCCTAACTTTGTCTATAGTTTATGCACTAGCTCACTTTTCTCCCCATATTAGTTCATAAGTCTGAAGGAAACTCTGGACATTTCACTGTTGTTTTAGTTAAATAATCAATGCAGACAAACATTTAGCAAGCTGCTATGCCCATAGTCAATCAGTTTCCCCCACTGACATGTCAAGAGGAGCAGCAGCTGCAGCAGCTGTCTGTCAGTCCCCCCTGCCCCACCTGAACAAGCCCAGGTACCCCCTGAGGAAGGAGGTGAGCAGCTGTGTGTTAAATTAATCGATCATTATGGAGAAAAAAACATTAGAATATATAAAAATCATTCTGAAATTAAAAAACCCTATAGTCTGCATTTATTTTAGAACGATTTTAATGATTTAAAAAGCATCAGCTATATGTGAAATATAATGTTTGGTCAGTAGTTTGGGACTCTGCTTTGCAGCAGGAACAGAGAACATTTGTAGTTCATGCAGACTGGGTGAGTGCTCTCAATCCAATCAGAGACATGTTTACATTTTCTGGAAATCAGATGATAAAATAGCAACAACCACATAGCCTCATATATGTGTTTTTTCACCACAAATCTAATGCCATCACCTGTGAGCCTACAGTTTTGGAGATAAATTAAACTGCACGTGGGGATACAAGAGGGAGACGATGAGCAGTGGAGTATTGGGAGCAAAATCACATTTTCCTTTGTTGTTTTTGGACAAATCATTGAAAACATCTTTCCCCTACCAAGTAACTGTCATGTTTTTCTTTTCACAAATATGTCAAATAGTCAAAAATATCATTAAAATGCAGTTTTATGAAAAACAGTAACAAAATTTTCCAGAATTTCCTTACGGGGGGCCCAGCAAGATTTCTTTTCCCGGAGCCCGAAATCCCCTCAAGCGCCCCTGCTGAGGGCTGTAGCTATGGTGTATCAATTACTGTCTATTAAAAAACTGTCAAAATGCTTGCAGAAGGGTCTTTTGGAATTAATGTAGTCCTTGTAAGCAGTTCGCTAGTAAGTGTCCTTTTCTTTTGGACAAGGTATTTTTATATTTTTAAATAACACATAACAACAGTTACAATAACTCCCCAACTCTAAATTAACAGCCAGAAAATGTAACAGATATTTAAAAAAGAATTGTATACAAAAAATATGTGTACAGTGTATAATAAAATTATAATAATTATAATTAAAGTAAATCAGGTAAATAAATGAACAGAAATAATAATATAAACTATTAAAATTAAATGCAACAAGATAAATAGCAATGATAAAGGGTGAAAAGGGAATGAAATATGAATATGGTATCAGTAATAATAATAAAAATTGATATAAATGAAACTAATAATGATAAAGATACTTGTATGTAAAAAATACTTTCTCAGACAAATGAACTCGTGTACATTACATGTTTAGAATACCAGGTGACATATTTTTGACAAATGATATAAATGGTTGCCAAGTGGTATTAAATTTTCTGGTACACCCTCTGATTCTGTGTCTAATTTTTTTCTTAATGGACAAGACATATTACCTCCCTTATCCACTGACCACATGATGGGGGAACAGGGTCCTTCCATTTTGACAGTACGAGTCTTTTGGCTAAAAGGGAACAGAAAGCAGTCATATTTTCTTGACTCCAGTTCACAGAAATGTTTACGGTCTTAACACCAAACAGTGAAGTCACAGGAGATGGATCAACTCTTGTCCCACATACTCAATACATACTTAATATATAACTTTTATATATAACTTTGTGTGACTGTGAACCACGTGGTTTTATCCTCATAAGCACAGTCTCATTACTTAATAGCCATACCTTGTACTTCTCTTTTTGCTGTTGTTTTTTTGAGCTGCTCTGAAAGTGATGTGCTTTAAAAGCTCTCTTTTCTGTCACAACAGTGTATGTATCTCATAATTCCAAGGTCACGCCATTACCAAAAAATAATAAAGTGGAATTTTATTTTGTCTTGTAGGTTTGTCATCGTTATTCTGACACTATCAAGTCAGTAATTCAGAGAAACTGTGCTTTTTATCATGTAAATACAATATGTTCATATTTACCTTAGCACCATTGGAAATACCTAAAGCCCATGTTTGAGATGTTTGAATTAAAAAATATATATATATTTTTTTTCGTGAACATGCATTGTTAAAAAATTGTTCATTTTTTTTCTTAGAAAAGAGATGAAATACAGAAGTAATCCTTAGTACTTGAGAACTTTACCCAAGTAAAGAGTTGACCATTAAACTTTTATGTGTACTGGAGTAACATTAAACTAAGAGTATCTATACTTTCACTTTAACAGTAGAAACCCCCCCCCGCAGTCTGAATCTTGTGTTATTAAATGTACAAAGATAAAGCTTTCAACCAGCCTAAATGAATGCATTTTCCCTGAAGCTATCCAAGGTTTATGATGACACTGAGGGCTACGTTACATCAACAATCCAACGTTTCGAGTAAGTGTCTGTGTGTTTCTTCTCTCTTTCATGAGACCTGTCTATTGCTGCACACTTACATTATACTGCTTAACAAGAACTGAACACTTATATGTATTTCCCAGAAAAAAACCTTATACCAGGAATACTGGAAATGTCGTGGCTGTAGTCGAAAACATCTTTGAAGCAGCAGCTGAAATCACAGAGGACATAGTCACATCAACATTAGACAATGCAATAGAAAGCTTCCTGTCAGGTGCATCATTTGAAGGTGAGTTTTCAGTGTTTTTATTTAAGACCCATCTCTAACCACAGTCAGTTCTTTAAGCTTGTTTAGTTGGACTGCTGTTTGTTTTACCCATCAACTGTATTTGCCTTTATGAAATTATCAGGGTTTTTTTATGTTGCATTCTTTGATTTGCTTTTTTAATAACAGTGCAGTACTTCCTTGCATTTTTTGTGATACATACAGTGAAAATTATGAAACGCTAGAGAAATACTGTATTTATGTTAAATCTGATGGGTGTGCATTCCTAGACTCTCTGCTATGTTATTTAACATGTTTAAATCCAACAAATGAATACAGACATAAAGATGGAGAGAGGAAGAGGGTTTCCCTTCTATCTTTTTGCATATGGAAAATATTTACATATATATATTTTTTCTGTGAAATATACAGCATTTGTGTTCACATACCCCTACAAGCACATCAGGGGTTACATACATGGTTTTTAAAATCATTATTATTATAGTATTATTGTCATCATAAATGTTGGAACTTTTTAGTGTTTCCTTTTTGGACATGATGGGTTACGTGTGACTTTTTGAGTTGGTGATGGGATAATGACGATTTGATAATTTCATCACATTGTAGATATTTTGTCTTAAGCTGTATTAAATTAGTTTTGTGATTTTATGTGCCTAATTGCATCAACACTGTATTAACAGCGGAAGACCTGTGTAACAGAGGAGCCTGTGATATTGACTCCACTAAATGCACATCAGCTGATGGATCTTTTACCTGTGATTGTTTGGACGGTTACATTAAGACAGACTACAGCACCCGGCTGTGCACTGGTAAGAGCAGACAGTGAGTTGGAGAGAGATTGTGCAAGTGTGTATATGTTACAGGCTTTTCTTGGGCTTGGCCACAAACTATCTCAACTTTCTCCACCTTTAGCGGCCTGTCCCTTTGGACAACAACTTACAGACAGGGGTTGTGTGAAGTAAGTCATAGCATTTGTTCAAAATGTTACAATTATCATGAAAAGTTTTAGTAGTTTTGATGCCAGTCATAGTAAGTATGATCTGTGTTGGTAGATATTATGATTGTTACATGAACTGTCTTTGTGTTTTTCAGATGCAGCTTTGGTTATTCTGGCTTCAGCTGTGATGAATGTAAGTAGACAGTGCCTGCATGTGTTAAAAACAACTTATAGATTACGATACAGTGATTTGGACATAACAGTTTAAAGCTCCTGTGAAGAACTTTAAGTATGTGTTAATCTAGTGCCTCTCTATTTGAAGGGGTATGTGTTGTCTCTGTGTTAATCTTGCCCTGTTCACAATCAATTCATTTTTGTTTATTGTCATCTTGATTTCATTCTAACAGTCAGACGGGTCATTCCTCAATTTCACTCGCAGGGGAATAAGTAAATTTTGCTGAAGCGTATTGTCAACTCTCATGCCTAAGGCTAGAGATGTGCTCGCTGTTTTTCATTGTGTTTGTGCTGGCGTCATTAGCGCTTTTGTTAATGTTCATGTCTGTATGCAATGTGTGTCACTGGAGGAGACCACTAGAGGGCACAAAAGAATAAAATCAGGCTGTATGCAACTACCTGTAGTGTGAGAAGTAAACTATAAATATGGCAACAATTCAGGTAATAAAGCAAAATACACAACATTATATGCAGGCAACTGCTGACCAGTGATGACAGCACGTCATCAGCATCATCTGCTCTCAGATCCTTGCAACGTCCTTCATGCATTATCATGACTGTTTCTGTGTTATGGTTAAATGAGTTTTTTTTTTTAACAGGTGACTTTAAGCTGACAGTGTTATTAGGTGTTAAAGCACCAGCAAAATCAGTGTGTCCATTAAATACAAAAAATGTATCAGTGATTTATATACCAGAAAATTCTCTGACAAAAAGACTGCCACAGACAAAGTCGACTTAAGTCACCACTTTAGAGTAACTAGTATGACTTCGGTTACCAACTGTATCCACACTGTCTGAGGGCCAAACATTTTGCAGATTGAAGGGTACAGAAAATGTCAAATTTATCGTTGTCATAAAAAGGTACTTAATCAACATTTTCAAGTATTTAAAATTAAATCCAGTTAGCAATGCTTAACCTAATGTGCTGAATTCAAAATAAGAGTATTTGCTGGACAAAGAATATTTTGCAAAAATTTTTGGTTCTATTTTGGCAAATTCATAAAAGGAGTGTCACAGAAACAATTACTGTCAACTATAGCTGTATTTTTTTGAAAAGATTGCTATATTTAATACTGCCATGGCAGATATTGTCAGGTTTCCTTCACAAACATATATTTTTTTGTTTTACCAAACTGACTGATGGGTTGTATTCATTCAGTCATTCACTCAAGCTTTATTTAATCTTGAAAAAAATCATTGAGGGTGTTTCCTTATTTTCAATAATGTCGAGAGTACAAAAAACAACAATACAACAATACAATTAAAAACAGTTACATTCAAGAGCAGCATAATTCATTATCATTGTTCTAAACTGACCAATAGTAACAAGTGCTGGCAGTTTAAATGTTTTTTGTAAAATGTTTCAAGTGTACGCAGCAGAAAAGCTGAAAGCAGTTCTTCCAAATAAAGCGTTTATTTGTTGAACTTCGAGCATCAGGAGGTTACTGGATCTTGTTGGGTATTGATAAGATTAATTTAACAGAGGCGTGATGCATGATGGCATTTTACCAAGCAAGGCTTTATAAATGAATAAGAACCAGTACCTGTCACGTCCTACATTCAGGGGTGCCCAGCCCACTTTTTCATATAAAGTGCAATGGTGAGTGGAGTAACCTTCATCAGTCATGAATCTGAGGGCCGAGTGATAAATGGGTTTAAGAGTAGAGGCTGAGGCGTTCCTATAAACAACCTCGCCATAATCTAAAACCTAATACCAAGATATTTATACTCAGATTCTTTCAATGCTGTGTCCTGTTAGGGTGGTGATATGAAAACTATTGTCATTCATGTCTTTGGCTCTGGAGAATAACATGCATTTGGTTTTACGGTTCTTGGATTTTGAATCAGTCTTCAATCAAACAGAGCATGTTGTAATTGAGTGAAATTTTGCTGAAGGGTTTGAACGGCTGAATGGGCAGTATTGGCAAAACAGTATAAAATTGTGTCATTGGCATAAAGATGGGAGTTACAATCTGTTACAGATGATGTGATATTGTTTATAAATATTATAAATAAGAGAGGACCCAGTATTGAACCTTGCAGTCCCCCTCTTGATAAAGGGATAGTTCCGTTTTTTTTTTTTTAAGTGAGGTCACCAGAGGCCCATGACACTAGTAAATATGAGTGCCAATAAAGGAACTTGTGAGCTTTGTCCCTGGGGGGAGCTTTGTCCCTGGGGGTAGACGGTTGCTGGTACGTAGCAGCACATGGTGCCAACGAAAACGTTAAAACTACTCAAACATCTATGTTGGCTCAGCAATACGACAGTAAGATTCTTTACAGCGCTCACCTTTTCCTCGACAAAGACCATGAGGTCTCATGAACATTTCTTAATTATGAACAGCATATGTCAAGACCAAGCACAGAGACCCTATGGCCCACCTCAGTGCTGCCATCCTCAGCAATGAATGACTCACAGATATATAAAACTGACACGTGTTAGATCCAGTTGTTTAGTTTAGTTTACATATAACATACACATGTACAGGACAAAATCAGCACAGAGATTTTACATACTGCTTTATCCATTTAGGATATCAAAACTGACTCAAAAAACCCCAAACAGGAGCTTTAAGTCAATCATAAAGAAAGCTTGGTTATTAATCTCCTTGTCATTGTGTTTTTTTAGCTTGGCAACTTTGGCTGGTGATAGTCGGGTCTGTGTTGGGAGGATTGCTGCTCATCTCAATCACTGTTTTGATCATTTTGGCGGTCAGGTGAGTCTTTTTTATCAACCCATTCACCTCATCCTTCTGGTTAGTGCTATTCATTTGTTGTATTCTCTGTTTGGCCAGACGAATGTCAGTAAAGCAAATCTGCGAATACCAATATCGTGCTAATAACATGGGGCATTCAAAGTTAGCACCTCAGTCTGCACTCTGAAGGACAATGTTCTTGTTGTGCTCTATAGGGGCTACATTTCTTTAGTAGAAAGAGTTAGATGACATAGCCCACATATGACTTCACATCCTTTTCAACTTTAAATACTGCCAAACTGCGTGGTTGCTATAAGAGGCTAACCATGGTGTCATTGCGACTTTGTCACATCTGTGTAACAGTTTCACACAGTTTTCTCTGTGTTAGTATTCAGATGTAGCATTTGACCAGCAGAACTGAACTGAACTTTTCAGTGTCCTACGGCACTTGTGTTGTACTTTTTCAGAGTTTTCTTTATCTTTAGTGTCTTTAACATTTCTCTCACTGCATGATAGAGCACTTCTATGCCAAAGACAAAAAGTCTTTGGCATAGAAGTCTGATTTGGGTTTTCTCCCTCTCATCCTCTTCATGGCAAAAGTAGCAAACCTATACATCTCAGCCCCACGTCATGCCAAATAGACCAACCAGTATGACGTCTTAGCCTACTGACTAAGACAGTGGCAAGCCCCTTGTAGAGTGTAGACATTAGAATAAATACAGCGTTGTTGACAACATGCCACAGAGGAGTGCTGAACTGATCAAAAGTTTACAGAAGAAGAGCTGCTGCAGATGTAAACCGTCACACCGTCTGTATCACTCATCAAACAGATTTTTCTGCTCTTCTGACTCCTGGAGTTTTGTGGACATTCTTCAGTTTCCCGAAAATAAACTTGAAAAATGTCCCAAGCCTGAAGGACCTAATGACAGTTTATCCTCAAAGTCAATAATTATGATGTCAGAGACAAACAAGCAGAGTAGAGGAGGCTGCTTACCATAACATTGCAGACTGTTTGTGTCTCTCTCTCTCTCTCACACACACACAGCCATTACTGCTGTGTATTAGCATTGCGCGGCTCGCAGCAGCACTGCGCAAAGGATAAACTCCAGATAAACTTTATTTTTCCGAAAAGTTAATGCACTCAAAAAAAGGTATAAACTTGGTACACCTAAAAACAATTTGAGTCTCAGTATGAAATAATTATCTAAAATACTCCTTGGTCATGCCCATCTCTTTGAGGCCATGTCCAAACATAAGAGGGTATTTTTGAAAAGCTTTATATGTGTGTTTTGGCCATGTATCCACACCCAAATAATGTTTTGGGTCACTGAAACCTTACACTTAAAAATATATCTATAAACAATAAAATCACTGTTAGTCAACAGCCAATGTGACCATTGTACAAATAAAAGTAAATATATAAAATGGCTCTTCACATTTTCTTTGTTTTGAAGTCATAATGTTTGGTGTAGATCGATTTCTTTGGAAGTCCTCAGTCATAATTTGCAAGTGCTTTGCTTTAAATGCATTATCAGCGTGCATCGATTTTATCCGGCCTTGCTGTGCCACCCCTGACATTGCTGTGTTGCTGGTTGCCATGGTTCCCACTTTTTGAATCTACGGTGGCAAATGGCCTACAGTTGCTCAGTGCAGTTCAGTGATTCTTGAAAGAGCAGAAATGTGATGCAAAATAGAAACAAAACCAAGTCTAAAACAATCCAAACACGGAAAGCACCTGCAAGAAAAGGAGCATAACAAAATACAACAAGAGAAGTCCTCCAGGCCTGCAGAGGGGTCTGGAGCAGGGAGAGCTCATGGAAGAGACAGACGAGATACTGTAGTCAAACCAGTTGCTCCTTTTTTCTCTGTGGTCAAATGAGCCACTCCTAAACTGGAAGTGTTAATCTGTTTGAACCTTTATGGTAAATGCCCAGGGCCAAGCAATAGGGATAGACAGGCAGGCTGTAAGACCTTATCATGTTCCTTTTACCATCAAAAGTGTGAATTATAGGAGTCTTGCCTTAATGTTGGCTTGGAGATGTCTCTTTTTTTAATATGAATGAACAAAATGTGTAATAATAATGTATCAAATAGAGGATGATGAATGCATGACGTGGTTTATTTTGACCCATTTTAGCCAGATATTCAAATAAAACAAGATTATTTTCTTCCATATTCACCTGATGAAACTGGTATCATTGTAAAGATTACCCCTTGGACTCCTCAAGTTCAAATGCATGAATGAAAGCAAACCAAACAATTCCCTCCAACTTTGAAAAAGGATATAAAGATTGTTGCTGGGGGAATCATTTGATTATGCTGGTGAAGGAAGGGGGAACTCTGCAGATGCAAAAAAACCCTGACGTACAGAAATTTGCCTGATTTTTTTAAGTATACCGGTTGTGTTAGGCTCCCAAAATACATTAGAGTTCTTTGACCAGTGGTTCTGAACTAGAGGCTCCAGTGCGGTGGGTGACGAGGGCAAACAGCCTACAATGGCACGATGCAATTCAATAAGAAAGAAATGCGCTGCAGGAGTTTTGCATTAACGTCGGCTCCAAGATACTTTTTTCCAACATGAATGAGCAAAAAGCATAATAATATTGTACCAAATAGAGGTCGATGAATGCATGCATTTGTACCTGATGAAACTGGTATCATTTTAAAGAGGACCTCCTGGAAAGTATGTGGAAGAAGTATATTACTGTGTTCTTTTTGAGTAAGTAATAGTTTTGTGTACTTTGAAAATGCGTTACTCTAAAAGTTGATACAATATTAATAGACATTCTGTTCATTCATGTTGGAAGACGAGGCATCTTGGAGCCAACGTTAATGCAAGACTCCTATATTTCACACTTTGATGGCACTTGAGCAAATTATTTAAAAAAAGAAATGTTTAGTGTCATCATTGTGTATCCAATAGGCTATAATATGTTAATAAAATGTTTGAAGCCAAAACTTTAATGCTGCAGGACAAAGCATTGCAGTTACAGTGTAACATAGTCTTCTACTGAAATAAAGATGACTGTTTTCAAAACTGTCAACCACACATTCCAGGGTTGGAAATGTTTTTGCCACCTGTCACTGCAGTAGGTGAGGTAAAAAATCTACCAGAGATTCTTTTTTTAACCAGACCCTACATAAAAACGTTGGGAACACAGCAAGACATGGGCTTTACCATGGCAGAGAAAACATGTCAAATGCTGAAACATTACTTAGGTGTCAATAACTAAGTATGCAACGTTAAAGGTCCAGTGGTAACTGAGCAGTATGAACTAGCTGACAGGGCACTACAGAGCGACCTCTGGGGCAGGTTTTTGTGACATTTTCTTGAAAATTTAAAAGCTGCTTTTGTCTCTGTTTTTGTTTAGCATTGGTTGTTGTATTTGCTTAATGGAATTTGCTTAAAAAAATTCTCTTTCTCTCTTTGTAGGTCTCTACGATGACCTTGATGACATGAGCCCAAACTCACAGTCTAAACCTCAGAGCAACAACTATGCTCAGGTTCGACCCCAGACCAACCCATACGGCCAGAATAGTCCTCAGAACCCATACTCTTCCTCCAACCAGGGCTAAAACATCCCATATTACACCCATGACAATGGAAGATGGTTATACTGATGAGGAACAACAGATGGACCTTTCAAGGGATAGTTAAGGTTTTTTTTTTGAAGTGGGGTTGTATGAGCTCCATATGGCCACTAAGTGCATTAGATGCAGTAGAAAGTTCTCTCCTCTCCCTCAGTAAGCCACAACTGGTAAAATGTCACATATTCCTCATATTCTTAGTTCCAGATAAACTTTATTTTTCCGAAAAGTTAATGCACCCAAAAACATTTCTAGGAAGCGTACTCTTAAACTGTGGTATTATTTTTTTCATGAGAGTTCTTGTAGGCAGAGAAAATACCCTTTGTATTTGGTGCAATACTTCCCTGTTTACAGCTGGTTCTGCGTAGCAGACTTTTACAAATTGTGGCTTACTGAGGGAGAGGAGAGAACTTTCTACTGCATCTTAAGTAGTCATATGGAGCTCATACAACACCACTTCAAAAAAACTGAACTGTCCCTTTAACCGAATCAAAAACTAGTGAACATTTCTTCAACCATCCGAAATGACCAGAATTTATTTTTCACCGTTATGGCAAGTGTTGTGCATAAAGAAGTAATTGTTACTTCTTATTCTTCAAGTAATGATCTTTCACTGAACTGGCCTGCATGGAGTTAAACTGTGACCAACATGAGCTTCCACTTATTTCCATTCATTCTTTTAAGAAAGTTTGGGACATGAAATAGACAGCAGTACTATTTATAGGCCTCTAAAATCTATCTATCTATCTCTCTGTCTGTCTGTCTGTCTATCTATTGTGTAAAATATTTACTTCAATAACATTGTTTGATGTTTTTGTATCACTGAGAGTATGTTTATTGTGTCAGTGTTCATTTTAATTAGCAATAACTTGTTCAGTGGCATAAAATACAGATATGAAAATGTCTTACAAACTTTTGTACTGTAAACATATTTTTGGCAGTCATTTTAACTTCTTGTGTAGTGTACAATTTGTTCAAGCCACAAAGAATTTAACTATATGAAAAACATGATGAAGAAAGAAAGTTTAAAGTATTAAACACATAAATATTGGTTGTATTGATGTGAAAAAACAAATAAAATACTTAGAGAAGATACCCTTCTTCATTATTGAACAACTCAATTTACATCAAAAACAAAGCATACCATGCACATGGGACAAACCAAAAAATGTAAATTAGCATAACGTAGCAACCTCCAGGGCTGAAAAATTAAGCAGTGCTAAAAAACTCCTGAAGAGTCTGCTTGATGCTGGCTGCAGGAGACTAGGAAGTTACGTGATTTTGTGTATCCAGCCTAGTTCAACAAACCACTATGATCCTAATATGTTGTATATATGTAATATATGTAAATGCTCTTACTGTACAGGGAAAGATTGTTATATATATATATATATATATATATATCAACTTAAATCCCAACTCAACTCAGCTGTTCTGTCTGTAGGTTGATCTGAAGTTCAATTGAGACAATGATGTAATTAAAAAAGGTTTCTCTTACAAGTCAAAGGTACTGGGGAGTAAGAACTGAGGCTGAAACTTTCTGACAGGGTTTGGCAGTTGGTGGCAGAGAGTGTGAGAAGGTGAGAATATTTTTTCACATTTTTATGGACAGTTTATAATGAAACTTCAACTGACATTACTGAATGTGAGAGTGAATGGGTGTAAATGGGTAAATGTGACCTGGAAAAGCAGCCTGAGTTGTCAGAAAGGCTAGAAAAGCTCTAAATGACACATTTAGATCAAGATAGAAAAAATACTGCAGACAGTGCTCTAGCTAAATATTATAAGACATGGCTGTCTATCCTGGGCTACTTTAACACCTCTCCTGGTGCTAGTATGATTGACTGAAGCAATTGACTGTTTGTCCCACTTTTGTGTATGTAGTGTTAAGGCCACTTTTGGTGTTGGGGCTCCATGTTCTCATGAGAAATTATTAAACCATTGCAGGGCATCTTTTCTCTCTGGACAGTATCCATGGTTGTATGCATGTACATTCACACATACTTGTGTTAATGGAGATTCATACAACCTCATGAAAAATCAGTAAAAACAGTTTAAATAAATAAAACTCTTGCTACAGTCAATTCCTAGAATGTACATTAGCTTTATGCATGATTATTCTGCTTTATTACTTCTGTCAAGGAGGTTATGTTTTTGCTGGCATTTGTCCGTCTGTTTGTTTTGCTAGTGTCTGTTTGCCTATCAGCAAGATAACTTAAAAAGCTACAAATTAATTTTGATGACATTTTCAGGAAACATTGGTCTGGCAACAAGGAAGAAATTATATGCATTTTGGTGGCATTCGAAATCCAGATGTGGATCCAGAAATTTTTTAAGAATTTGTTAACAGTGCGAGATAGGGCAGTTTTCCACATTTTTTGACAATAACTCACCTGACAATGTTGGAAATACCTTGGTTGAAGTTTGTGCTGAACTCAGCTCTAAATTTTCATAAACTGGCCATATGATCTTTGTTTCTATTTTACATCGTTATCCATGCCTATACAACACAACAGTTTAAGTTGAATGGAGATAAGACCAGAATGATGAAGCAGAAGGCCTCGACCTCTGACAGTTTCTGGAGTCAGCAGTGAGAAACAATAAGAGGGCTGTTTATGTTGTACGATGGTACAAAGAAAGGTATACCAAAGTTTCGTCTGTGGTATAAGGAAGAACAACCAACATTGTCATACAAGCCACTATGATGTTAGTGAGCATGCTTCCTACTGCCCAGTGTCCACTCTACCTTCACACTATTCAGAGAGGTACAGGCAGTGTAAAGAATGCTGCAAACAATTATAACAAACAGAACTTAAATAAATATAGTTAAATAAACAGGAGTGAATTATACATAGTTGTATATTTGACCCTGCTACAGGGCCTTGTTTAATAGACCCAAGAAGAGGTTGACACGTGTAGTTTGTGGAAATATATACAGACACGAATTCTTTGCAAACCAATGAACAAATGTTCAACATGATGAATTTTCATTAATCAACACATCAATGTCTTATTATGACCGTTACAAAAAAAAGTGAATGAAACACATTTGAATTTAATCACCAGGAGCCTTAGCTTTACCGTAACTTAGTCTACTCAGTGGTATACCTTGACAGTACAACAGAAACTCTCATGTACAGTCTATGGTTTTATACAGAGGTAACACAGATTTCAGCTCCAATGTCAACATACTCCATTCAAGTAAAGATGCACAGTGCATTGTGTTTTCTTTGTTACTGCCACTGGAGGGCTCCCTATGCAAACACTTGGAAAGACATGAAAGTTACTGAGCAGGGGTGGCAACAAGAAGACCCGTGTCCATGTGCAGCCTCATAATCCTCACTTTATATAGTTATTAATCTATGTCGCTATAAATAAATTTGAAACTTTATGAAACATGGCAAAACCTTCAATAAGGGTTTTTAGCGTGAGCTTCCAGTTAGGGATGAGCCTATATCACTCTTTTCAGACAAAGTACAACTCATATTTCAGGTGCTGATAAATATAGAGTGAAATATGAGTACTTTTAAATACCACAACAGTTCTTGAAATTATTTTTATACTTATTACAATGTATATTTTCCACTCTAGTAGTTGATAGTTTGCAGTCTGTTCTCCTATTGTTATCCTCATTTATGCTGATTTTACCAAACAAAAGAAAACATCGCTCTAACTTTAACTGCCTGCCCCCTCCATGAGGGTGACGTGCTGTTGTAAAATGAGCCAGATTGATAACACTATCAGCAAGGTTTCAAAAGTACAGGTACTTAGATTCATCATGGACATTTGTTCAAGTTTGAAGAAAATATCCAAGCCTACTTGAGACTAGGGTTGCAAAATCCTTGCTAATTCCCATGGAAATTTTCAAAGTTGGAAACTTTCCATGGGAATTAACAGAAATTTACAAGAATAAATGGGAATAAACCTGGAATTTACAAAATTGAAGGTTGGCCCTTCACAGGGATTTTAAATATACTTGAGGGTAATTATTGTAGGATCTTGACTTCAACAACCAGATTTCATGTACGTATACTTGAGAATATCTTTAATATTTTTCAATTATGTGCACACATTACTCTGTTTACTGCTGGGGTATTGAGGCAACGCCCCTACATACACTGTGCATTCCTCCATCACATGCACAGATGATTCTAGAACTTGGACAATTGAGGCCACAGTTTGACCCCAGAGCACAAGACTGTTGAAGCCACACATTTGAGTCCATGGACTATATCAAGTAAAGTTGAAATTGATGCTCAATAAACTTGATCAAATTCAACATACAAATAAATCTGTTGAAATGTTCTTTTTTGTCTTGTATTATTTCACATGGATGTCTGCCTATGACAAAACAAAACGTTTAAATTCAAGTTGGAAAAAGATACAAGGATACAAGACAGTGTATTTGTCATTGTGCAGCAGGTTGCACAATGTTATTAAATTGTGGCTCCAAAACAAAATAAAAACAAAACAAAAACAAACCATTAGACATGGAGGGGTGTGGATGGTGCACTGAGCAATCTCACAGCCAGAGGGAAGAAGCTCTTTCACAGTCTGTTGATACAGCAGCAGATACATCTTTTGACTGATGGCAGCAAGGTGAACAGACTATGGCTACGGTGGTAGTTGTCCTCCAGTATCTGCGAAGGGGACCTCACATCCCTGATATCGCTGATGCTCAGTCGATGGGTACACCAATGATGTTTTGAGCAGTTAATCACTCATTAGAGAGTCTTCCTGTCCTGGGCTTTGCACATCCCATGCCAATTTGTGATATTTCCAGTCAGGATGCTTTAAGTTCCCTTAAGAAATACAGCTTCTGAGCTTTTTAAACCAGAGCAGAGTCATGTGAAGTCCATGCTAGGTTCTGTATGTTGATTCCCAGGAACTTAAAACTGCTTCTACTTAAAGCTACTTCATCTGGATGGGGATGAATACCACAGGGCGGCAGTGCTTTAGATCAGACACTGCAGACTTTTTTTTCCTGTGACAGTGATATGTAAAAAATGTCAGTAATGAAATCTACCAGCTGGTTGGCACATGTTTTAAGTACACGGTAGAGCCGCACAAGTAATCAAATTTTAATCATGCCACGATTAAATTAACCTGATCGTTGGCGATATTTACATTTAAACTGCGGGCTCTGCTGCATATCTAATCAGGCACTTTCTCAACTATTCGTCAGCCAACCACCAGAGGGTGAAGGCATGGTTAAGGCTTCACTAAGCTGCCTAAATAACAAGCGAGCAGACCCTGCAGCGACAGCTTCAAGTCACTCGGTGGACTGATGAGAGCGAGTCATATCGAGAGAAGAAAGTACAGCAGCTGAAAAATGGTCAAAACACTGGACAAGGACTACATGATCCCCTTGCAAAATTATTCCTTCAGAGTGGCATTACCTGCACCAGGAGGTGTAGGTAATGCCACCCGCCACCAATCAGAAAGCAGCACAGCAAACATGACGTGAACGGCAGATCACAAGATTCAAAAATGAAACAAGATAGGTTACACTCTGTCAACAGCACATGTTCGCCAGGTTTCACTTGCAAGCAAACTCCTAAAAGGAACTGTAGCGGATTTGTACTAAAGTAACCACATTAACACATTTAACGTTTCTATTCAGAACAAATTATTTTAACCTGTTTTCTTAACAAGAAAAGGTATTTTGACCTATATTTTAATTTTTGTAACTAAATTAAAATACTCAGGGCTACACCACCTTTCAGTTTTGATGATACAGATCGTTTGAATTACTGCCAATTTCCAGTTAATATTCCCATAAATACATATTATTCCCATGTAAGTTTACAATATGGAATATTTCCAAAATTCCCAGCTCAACTTCCTATGGAAAGTTTTTGGAAATTTACTAAAAAATGTCCCACCCCTTTGCAACCCTCTCACTGGCCCTCATTCATTAAATGTACGTACAACCTAAAAGTGTGTGTCCACTTTTTTCCACGCATTTTTTGAGCTGAACAGGATTTGAATGTGGGTGTAGGATATGATCAAATCCCACTTTAGGTCTGAGTTTGTGTCCTTAAGTTTGTATATAGTGTGGACTCAGGCTGCAACAACTAAAATCAGTCAGTGAACAAAAGTGGGATTTGTTTGCTCATTATTAATAATAAAATCAAATATGATGATCGTAAACCCCTCACATAAACTATGTCTTTCACTGTGAGGTTGTAGTGTCTGTTAATCTGTTAACTATCTTTAAGAAGTTGCCTGTGGGATCTGTTAAAACACTAACATTCTTGAACAATTAAAATGCTGATAAATTATGTTTATTTGGGCTGCAGCAAGTCTACTTTTCGTATTTAAAAATTCTCCAAAAAACCCCAACTCATTTCCAGCGTCAATTTGCAGACGTGACATCTCTTTATCCCATTAATCTTATTTTTAGGCTGCAAAACTACATTTTACCATTTTTTTCTTCTCATATGATTCATCCTCCTGCTCTAAAAAGTTACCTTTTTATCTTTTTATCGTGTATTGTATCTATTGTAAAGCACTTTGGTTCACCGAAAGGGTTGTTGTAAAGGGCTGTATAAATAAAGAACATTTACATTTACATTTATTGTCACATCCCCCAGTTAAGTTCCGTTTTAGTTTCTTCCTCATGTGTCATGTTTGGTCATTTCTGCTTTATTTTGAAAGTACTCACTGTTGTCTCTTGTTTCAGGTGTTGTTTCCTTCCCTCCCCTCTCTGTGTCTCCCTGATTGTTGATTCCCCTGTGTGTCCTCCTGCATCACCTGTGTCTGATTACCCCCTGTGTGTATTTAAATCCCCTTACCCTTGGTTCTTTGCCAGATTGTTGTTGTACCTTGGGTCATTGCATTCCAGCATTATTCTCTCCATGTTTCTGATCTTGCTAAGTATACTTTTGACCTCTCTTTTCAGACCTCTGTCCGTTTTTGCATCGATATTTTTTGTGTACTGAACTTCTGACTGTAAAAGGTTTTTGAGACTTGGGACTTGTCAAGTCTTGCTTTTGGGTCCTTTCCGGTTCAGCTGTGTTACAGTTATGCCCCTCCATGGCATAAATTCTGAGCTTAAGAGAGAATTTTTAGGGCATGTTTGACGTGATTATTTTCAGCCACCACATTTATTGATTCATGGTCGTGTGTATGCTGATTTTGGCCAAACATGCACGTTTCATGAAATCTGTGCAACTTTCTACGTCAGGGAAACAAATTAGGGCCATCATTTTCACAAATAAGGGATGAACATGGGACCAATAGACCTTTGACCTATAACCTCCAAATTTAGATTGAATAGTCCTTGAATCAGGGTGGACAGTTAGGAATTGATTATCCCTCAAAGCGGCCTTGAGAGATCCTGCTGACATGGGACCAGATGATCTCAATCTTTGACCTTCAAAATCTAATCAGGTCATTCTTCCATAAGAGTGGATGGAAAGCTCTTGTTAAGAGCACACTTAGGAAGATAAATTTGAGGTTAGTTGATAGGAAATATTAGGGACAGAACTGATGTCCCCTTCAAGTTTTAGCCATAATTTACTCCACTTGTTATCAGTTGAGAGTGAGTGTGTGAGGAGACATAAGTGGTCACTGCACAGAGCAGCATATGACACAAGACTCAGAGAAACAAAAGACTTTTATTTGATTTTTCTCTGCATCACTTTGCCACATTTTGGTTACTGTAAGTGATGTTAGCTGAAGACCTACATCAAGGAAAACATTCTGACTGCAGCATGGGCAAAGATACGTGGCAATCAGGTGAGTCAAATAAACATACGTTCTCCCACAGACAGGAGAACTTTGCAACCATTTATGAGGACTCGGGTAACACTTTCACATAAGGTACAACACAGAGCGGGGACACTTTAGTGACAGGTACATTTGCTAATAGAGTTATGGCTTTGTTCTTCACTGAACAGTCCTCAAGCATTCTTCAGGTATCACGGTCTCAAGCAAAAGATGAATTTAAGGCTCCATGACCTTTGAAAATTTTATCTAAATCTGTTCATATTGTTTTTTTCGTTACCCTGTTAACAAAACTAACTATGTATCTAACTAAAAACCCAAGTAATAAATGAATGACTTTAGTAGGTTGGTTGATAGGAGGGCATGCTGACAAATCAGTAAGATGAGAAAGTAAATTGGTTAGTTTGTGGATTGGACAGTAAGTCAGTGAGAACATGAAGGAATACATGAATACATTTATCCATTCATATATTAATGTCTTTATGTATAAGATACATAGATAGGTAGGGCCAGAAAAGGTGGCCAGTGAGTTTATGAAGGTAGCAACGTGGGTAATTTAACCAGTATATAAGTCAGAAAATAGGCAGGTACAGTATGTAAGTAAGTTGGTATACCACTTAAACTTTCAAAATCAAATTACAACAATTACAAAGTCGGCTTACCATCACTTGAAGAATATTTGTAGGACTGAAGGACTAATGGCTCTGCAGGATGTTGAAAAACTGGTCCAGGTCTTTATTATCAGCCGATTAGATCAGTGGTCTGTTTTCTGTCCCCAGAGTCAGAACCAAACAAGGAGGACCAGCGCTCAGTTTTTATTCTCCATCTGGATAACCTTGCAGTGCAGATGGATCAGCCCAATGCAATGTCTGTAATCATACAGATCTGTTTTGCCAAGCACCGATCTACAACGATTGTAAGCGGCAAAAAATCATGACAGCCCAATCAACATCCTTAGGAGCAGGACGAGGTGGGAGCTACGACAGCAGGAAGAGATTGCTTGTACAAATATAAGCATAGATACTAACAGCTTCGCTAGCAGTTTTATTAGATCTGGACCGCATATCTCTATTAAATAAAAAACAAATATCAACATTAAAAATTTTATAGTAAGAATATTTTCGAACCACTACAAACATGTTTTGTCAAGAGTTTGTTTTACTACATTATCTGTAAAATGTTCTGCATATTAGCATTTGCTTTTGCCCACCATTTCTTCTGTTTTTCTGTATTTGTTTCAGTTTCTTTGCTTTTATCTTTTGTGGTTTAACTGAATGTTTTGATAAATGTTTTATCCCGATGTGCTATTTTTTCCTTTGTCTTGTGTACTGATGTATTGTGTCAAGGACTCTGAATTGCCTTGTTGCTGATAGGTGCGACACAAATAAGCGATCCTTGCTTATAAGTCATTGTAAGAGCACGCTGGTAGGTTTTAAGTCAGTCAGTGAGTATGTTGGTTGATAGGCAGGGCAGGGGAGTCAACAAGCAAGTAAACGAATGAATGAGTGAATTGATAGATAAGAAAATAAGCTGGCTGGTAAGTAAGAATTAATAAACGAATCAATGAAGATAACAGGATAAAAATACACATATGTATAAACTGTAGCAGTGCTTTTACATTAAAGTCAGCTGTGTTGTGTTGCTTAGAGACTTTCTTATTATTACATTATCTAAATGAATTCTACTATCAGTCAGGCAGTTTGAACTTCTTGCTCCATCATTACACAAAAATGAGTGGTCCCTTGTTCTTGCTGACTCGGACAGCATAGGGGCAGGTAAAAGTTAATCTTAGAAGGGTTTTATGTAAAGGAGCAAGGCCATAAAAAGCTGTATTCCTTCCTGTCACATTGAAGATCCGCTGCTTCCTCCTGGGTTGTACATCGCCATCTCAGTCAGTGTCTTCAGTGGAGCTCCTCGGGATAAGCAGGACCAGATTTAGCATGAGTGTAAAAACTCAAAACTAAGTAACACCATAATTAAATGATGGGCCTTAACGGTCTTCACCTTCTAGGTCTTCTTCTGTTATCTCATGGGATTCACTTGGCTCAAGGTATGTGTTTATTCCAGATTTCAGTTTAATATTTGTTACTTTTTTAAAAAATTGAAATTTGAAAAGTATGTTTTAATGTTTTTTTATTTTAAAGTTGTTCACATAACAAATTAGAACAATGCTATTTTAACAGCGCATGGGACTATCTATTCATGATATTGGCAATTTTGTGAAAAAATAGGAGAGAAAATATTTCATTCAGCTGTCATAATTGAGTAATTTGACTTATTTTTCAAGGAAAAAAACCCACAGTATTTAAAAACCAAGCTTTTTTTTATTATTATTTAAATATACCTGTTCAAGAACCATAACAACCCTGATGAAGTTTGCCCTGAAATGTAAAGTTGATGTGTTGTACAGTGAAAGTTTATTTCAGTATTCTATCTGTATCTGGACAAAATCCTAATCTTACACACTTAGAGTATCTAGAGACAATACCTTCACAGCACGAAGATTAATTTTGCCTTTTCTGAGTCACATAGGCTGTCAATAAAAAAAGTACAAACTGCTATGCTGATTCAGAAAACCATTTCCCATGTGATTAACCATCTTTAATGGTTGAATCACATGTTTTCAAGTCCAAATGTTACACTAGGAGCAACACTACAGGTCTCATAAACACTGTAACTCATTTGTCAAGGTAACAATAAATTCCACTTTATTTTTCAATTAAACGACAAGGCCATCTGACATGTTAAAGTGCCACTGAAACAACTTTAACTACTATTACAGGTGTGAATGACCTTTCAGTCTATAAAAGATGAACATTGCTTAAAATCATAATTTCTTCTTTTGTGTTGTGTGTGTTTGGCAGGAAAATGTAGCAGCTCAGAGTTTCAATGCACAAATGGAGATTGTATAAACATTGCTTGGAAGTGTGATGGGACTAAAGACTGCACAGATGACTCAGATGAGCTGAACTGTCGTAAGTATAACAGCCAACAACAACAACAATAACAAACAGTTAAAATAAGGGGAAGATTTTTTTAAAATTATTCTTGTTGAATTTACCTTGTGTGCATCTCTCTAATTTACTACCTCTGGGAACCTTCGAGCCAAAAATGTACATGCACAACAAACTGCTAAAAAAATTCATCATCAGTATTTTTTTCTACATACATCTACAAATGCCAGTTTGAATGTCTTAAACCACTTCAGCTCTTAAAAAAGGAGACATTTTCCATATAATACATGATATGTGCATTTTTGGGGATGTGGTTTTTATGTGTCTTTGAATCAAACGAATTAATGATCTGAGTGACGTCATGACCCCCCGCCCTTGCAGCACTCAAAGATGTTGTTGATACTGTTTTGGAGAAAACAACAACAAGTACTATTGTGTTGTTGCACTTGGCTGCCAGTTACCAACTTGCTTTTATAACTTGTACATTTGACATATTTAAGACTTTAATCACCAATTTATTATATAAAACATATCTATTTTTTTTAATATAATACAACTGACATGTATTTCAACAGAACAGGCGTGTACAGGGTTATAATCCAGAAAATGATTGAATATTTGGTAATTTTGAGCAGAGCTGAATTGGTAAGAGATTTATGAAGGAAAAAATGTTGATGTAGTCTATGATGATTTCTTAAAAATCCACAACATAAGCTGCAACACAGCCATAATGATAACCAAATTTGAAAAAGAAAAATGACGAAAGCATACAAAAATACCAGAGGGTCCCTGAAGGTAGGATAGAATTCATGTGGGCCCAAAAGGGTAAGGTATAAGAGTATTATTTACTGTAGAAAAACATGAGATTAAAGGAGAATTAAAGAAATGAATCTCCTTTACCTTTTCTAATTTGAAACCAGACAAGATTAGTTCTATCTATCTATCTATCTATCTATCTATCTATCTATCTATCTATCTATCTATCTATCTATCACATTTTGTTTCCAAACCTTGATCTTGCTTTTTTGTGAGCCTGTGTTTTAATTTAAAAAACAAGACTGTGTAAATTTTGTTGGGTTTTTTTTCTTTGATCAACCCTGACCCACAACTGACCCATGAGCATTTTTATGATGTCTTAACATGTGCAAATGTTGGGATCTTTATGGCAGCACCTCCAGAATGCACCTCGCAAGAATTCAAATGTGTGACGAGCGGTGAATGCATCTCTGCGGGATACGTCTGTGATGGAGAGGAGGACTGTGAGGATGGCTCAGATGAACAAAGAACCTGTGGTATGCTAAGTTGGGTTGTTAATGCCAGAGTAAAAATATGGAAATATGTTGACAAACACAAATTTATCTATAACTATGGCAGCCTAAATGTTTTTAAATGTCCATTATTCATCATGAAAACGGGCTATAGCATTAAAAGTATGCTTTAGTATTTTTTTAATGTTGGTTTGTATCAGGTACTTGCCAACAGTCACTGAAATGGTATAAAGGGCTCCAAGAAGTGTTGTACATTTAAGGCGAGTGAGCTCAGACCACTGGTAAGGTACACTGCTATTGGTGGGTACCGTTATTTCCCGCAATTGCTTGACTTTTACGAAAAATGAGCCACTACACTTTGTTGGATCAAATATGCAATAGGGCAAAATATTTAAGAGCACTTTGATTTTCCTCCAGGAAGTCTTTGTGTTTGGGGCTATTTTTCAATGTAGTAAATGGCTGTGTGCTATTCCACTTGTGTGCACTGATTCCACTGATCTGCTGTTTCAGGTGAAAGAACACATTTGCTGCATCATAAAATAGTGCCAAACATGAACAATGAACTTTTTTGCCAAATCATACATTCGACCCAACATATTTTTACACAATTATGCAAATTAACTGCACATCAGCGTACCTTATCAGTAGTCTGAGCTCACTATCCTTAAAGGGACAACACTGCTGGGAGCCCTTTCAACCACTTCACTGACTTTTGTCAAGTATCTGATGCAATCCAACATAAAAATACTGAAATATACCTTTAGAATATTTTGTATTATTTGGGTACCAGATGTTCCTTGTGCAGAAATTAACTCAAGCCATTAAGACCATAGTTTTGTTGCAGGCTGCTTTGACTGGCTTAGTTTTTTAACAGTCAAATAAGGGACATCAAGCTAAACTGGATTATATAGTAAGTTTTATATTACATTATCTGTGTTAACACCATGTTTTACCTAATGAATAACTGTGTCATTAAAGCATAACTTAGCAGCTTTTCCTGAGCATAAATGTAAAAAATTGTTGATCGACAAACTTAAAAAAAGATGTGCTCAAAGGTTTCCTTTTTTTAATTTTGGAAAAAGCAGAACTAATTTAATCTATAACAAGGATATGAGCTATTTAATTATTAAAGGAAGGGGGTTTTAAATCAAAATTAAAGAAGTGACCAAATATGTAATGTTACCTTTACTACTGCCTGTGTGTTTGGTCCAATGCTTCAAATAGAGGACATAATGAGATTTAGCTCATCCAGAACAGAGCTGCCAGTCTGCTTCTGCCAACAGTCGTTACGGTGTCATGTTACTGCAGCCAGCCCAAGTAGACACTCTTGGGACTCCAGCCTTTGGCACTTCTCTGTGCCAAAAGCCTCCAAGGCTATAAATGGAGGCATGGGCCTCCATTTTCAGCCTTGGAGGTTACTGCCTATATAAACCACATTTCTGTACCAAGTTACAACATCTGTACCAAGTTACCAACTCATAGTTGTGCTGTTCCTTACTTATTTTTCTAACTGTAATTGTTAAAAGGTTGTATAGATACAAATGGTTGACATAAATTGATAAATAAAATTAGATATTTCTAATGATATCTTAGCATATTTAGCATATTTTCCCACATCAACATATTGCATTGCAACAAACTCACTCACATTTTTCTTTGTTCAGATGGACGTACCTGCAGCCCAGACCAGTTCACCTGCAGCGACGGTCAATGTATCCCCAGCATGTACAAATGTGATCATGTGAATGATTGTGTCGACAACTCTGATGAGAAAAACTGCAGTAAGACTTTATTAATTTACAATAGACTCACTGGAATAATTTTAGGTTTTATGTTGCAGCCCAAATCAGATAATTAAAGGGTTTCAACAGGAATAAGTGCAATGGTACGTCTTCTTCATGTAATGAGCTTGTGTGTCTGCAGACTATCCAGATTGCACTGAGAAGACCTGTGCCAATGGGGCCTGTTACACCTTCTCCCAGCACTGCAATGGCCTACAAGACTGCAGGGATGGCTCTGATGAATCCAACTGCGGTAAGTAGACACGACCAGCGCAAACTTAAATGTGAAGGCTTTTTGGATACGTTTTTACGATTGAAAAAAATATTAAGGTATTTTTGTTTGCAAACGTGGACGTTAGCATTGCGCAGGTTCTCTCGACTAAAGGCCAATGGGATTTATAATGTGTTCATCATTGCTGATAATATGATCTGTAGCAAACATAAAATTATAAAACTGGCATATATTGTTCTTTGAGGAAATGCTAACAAACAAGCCTGCTTTTCACAAATTTTAAGCACAAATTGTGACCTGCCAAGATAGTTGCTGAGATATATGAAATTCTGCATAAATTTCAGATGAATCATCAGATAACTTGGATCAAAAATATTTCATAGGCAAATTAATATTGACCTGACATGCCAGACGGACCATGCAATATATTTCATATGGGAAAGAGCCCATAGAAAATGTTTGGGAATGGGCAGAACCCTTCAAAAGCATATTCTGCAGGTGATTGGATAAAACAGTATAAGCAGCAAAAGTGAAAAGTTATTATTATGTTACTAAAAAACTTCAACATGGTGGTTTTAATTCAAAGCAACTAATATCCAATGTATTACGGGTCCAAGGCCATTTTTGTAGTCATTGTTAGCAGTTTGTTAGCAAGTGTTTTTTAAAACACACAACAGCCTACAGCACTTAACATCAGGCAACATCAGATGCATTTTTTTAAATTCCATGTTCATCGTGGACCTTATTTAAGGTATTTATACAAAACAAATATTCTAAATCCCAAATACTTTCTGCCTTTGGAACTAGGAAGTACTAAATGCCAGACTACTTCCGCATTTTGGGAGTTGTTCCTGCACCAATGTAGACAGAGTTTACACCGATGTTTAAGGGAATTGTAAGGCCACTTCAAATTACTTTATTTTATTATTTATATTCAAAATGTTAAAATTACATAAATGTAACGAATTGCACACAAAACATAAAGTTTAAAATAATCTACAAAACATCTTGGACATCACATATTTAATCTAGTTACTTTAAATATGTATGTTGCTGAAAAGGTCAAAAAACCTATAAAGTTGCAGCAGAAAAAAATGAATAAAGCTTTAAATTACTACGACCTGGATGACTGAGACCCTTCAATACGACATATTAAAATCTTATCATGATATAATGTTTGCAAGACTTTTCCCTCCTTGTTTTGTACTTAATGTTTGTACTCTGTAGTTGAGGAAAACTGCGTCAGGTTGCCTAGTGCAAGCTAATATGACAAGCTGAACAATACTTTATGAGAAGCAGGTCAAATACTATTTGGCTTCAGCTGAATAAAAGAATGACCAAAAAAAACCCACTACTTGCTAGTTATTCACTTACTACAGGTTAGATTTTAAAATATGTCAGTGACACAAAGTAAAGCTTAGAAAACCAAAATCCTCAGCAGGCACAAAAGGCTGAAACACTGCAGCTGAAAATGGAATTTACTGCAGGTTTTTCCCGTTTTCTTGCCTGGTGTCCTGTATTTAGCCATAAATCCTTTTGACAGAAGTAAAGGGGAAATATTTGGTTTATATTAAGCTACGTTATGATATATTGTAATTTTTTACTGAGGTGTGATAGGACATTACTTGACAACAAAATAACGAGACAACGTTGATTTTACTTTTTGGCCATAAAAATGTCAGAATTACAAGAATGAAAAAGAAATACCAAGAATAATGTTTCTATGACAACATTTAAGGAGTTACAGGTTAAGGAGTTAAGGTCAAGATATTGAGAATTAAGTTGAATTATCAAAATTAATGAACAAGAATTTCTGCTTTTCCCCTAAAGCTGTCAGTTTTAAACATAGCTCTGTAAGCCTATTACAAGTGTATTTATGGCATTTTAACTTTTTATTCACTGCAACATTTTAAATGTTCAAAGTTGTATATGTCTACTCAGTTCTTTATATTTGCAATTATCTTCAACATTTTGACTTTTAAGCCAAAATTGTAGCTTAATTCAACATTATTTAGGACAAATAACTACATTCTTGTCATTTTTTTTTGTTTTCTCTTATTTGTCCTTTCTTGAGTGTAACCCTATGATTAAAAAAAAGTTTTTATTTCTTTTTCTTTATCCATTGGTTATTTCATCATCTTTTTTCATAACATTTTAAATTTTAGTGATGTATTGTGTGGATTGTACTTTAATGTGTAAAATCCAGGAAGAGCAGTTGGATGTGATGGAGATCCAAATAAAGAAATAAAACCCAAATCATCTTTTGGTGACTAAAACTCATACTAATACTGCTGCGCCATTATAAAGTGCCCACTCTCAATGCAATTAGTAACATATTAAAAATAGTCCATTTGGAATATGAACTGCCATTTAACTCTCCTTGTTTTCATTTACACACAGATACACAACACTGTTCCTTCCACCAGTTTCAGTGCACAAATGGTTACTGTATTCCTCTGGCTCTTGTGTGTGACCACTGGGACGACTGTGGAGACAGCAGTGATGAACAAGACTGCAGTAAGCATTAAAGGCTTGAATAGCATTCATTCACACATCAAACCTTATATTGTCTTAAAAAAACACACACCATGTAGGGAAAACTGTGAGGACAAATTAACCGTGTTTTGAAAGTTGAAGAAATAATTCGGTAGAAACCAGATGAACTGTGGTATTTTTGTTTTTTGTAGCTTACCAGAGCTGTACCGGCAATGAGTTCACATGCACCAGTGGTCGCTGTATTCCTCAGGACTTTGTATGTGATGGGTTTAACGACTGTGGGGACTACAGTGATGAAAGCGGATGTGGTAAGAAAACTTTCTTGTTAAGGTGTCTCAAGTAAACATGTCGAATTACTACATTTTATACTGTTATATCACTGGCTTTTATAATTCTTCACTTAAAAATGTTGTGTGCAAATATTTCAATTTCCATATTTTCACAACTGTTTTTGTCTTTAGATAGTGATTCCAGAGGCTGTTACCCTGGTGAGTGGGGGTGCCCTGGCTCAACATTATGTATACCAATGGATCATGTGTGTGACGGCAAACCTGACTGCCCTGAAGGAACAGATGAGACCAACTCTGATGCACAACAGACATGCAGTAAGTCAAAATCTTTCGCATTTTCCAAAATGTTGTAGTAAGAGCCCCATATTCACCATATGAAACCTTCAAAGTAAAGGCTGCAGTGTAACTTTATTTGAATCTCTAGGCGCATAGTAAAAAAAGCATCTCATCACATGTGCATTGCAAATAAAGTGACCAAGGTATTGCCTCTGCATAAGAGGTCAGCAATTTTACAAGGTTTGAAATGTAGATGCAAGGGTTTTATATTTTACAGCGAGTAAATGTTTTTCAGAAATCAGCTGTCAGGACTGCTACAATTACAGTTTGCCTCTTCCTTATCTTGGTCTTAACACATACTTGGTGTAAGATTAACCTTTTCTCAGAAGTCCTGAAGCACTAGTGGCTTCTGGAATCTCTTAATGATGGCTGTAAAGCTGCTGATACTGATTACAGTGATGCAGCACAGTGGCTCTTAAAAGGTGTGCTTTCAGTCAAATCAAGGTGTGCTGTGGGAGTTTGTATTACCATATGTTATAATTAAGCAACTAATGAGTAGTTTTTAAGGTATGCTATCAATACTTAAGGTGAATTCATTGTCACATAAAGGAATTCTGCAACTTTGAAATGTTTTTTAAACTATAAAGAAGTCTGTCTTTGCTGTCAACAGACCTTATTTCATAAATTGTGACCTGCCAGGATAGTTGCTGAGATATATGAAATTCTGCAAAAAATTCAGATGAATCATCAGATAACTTGGATCAAAACTATTTCATAGGCAAATTAATATTGACCTGACATGCCAGCCGGACCATGCAATATATTAGTGGGAAAGAGCCCATAGAAAATGTTTGGGAATGGGAAGAACCCTTCAAAAGCATATTCTGCAGGTGACTGGATGATTGTTCCATCAAAACGATAATGTAGCAGGCCAGTTCTACTGCTGAGGCGTGTAGGACAGGACATGAGCTGCTTTGTAAAACAAACTCTCTGCAAAATTTGTAGGAAGTGGAGAGAAAATATCCTGTCTATATCTATGGATATAGAAGAACACCAACACTAACTTCTCCACTTCACATCAACTTGGAAAGTTAATAAATAAAACATTAACCTAGGTAGTCTTTCTTCAGACTGCTCACTGCAAATTTCCTGATGTTAGTGTTTTTCACCACACAGCATGGCAGGTAAAAGCATTGGTATTCGCCTGTTGGAGGTGAAGTGCAGATGGAAGTGCACAAATCTGGTTTGTTTGCAACATATAACCCTCCACTGTGGTCAATTCTGCTTACACTTTAACTCCTGTAGTATTTATAACTGATACATGAACAAATTAGCGTTAAATATATCCATGTCTTTACCTAATTTCATAAATGAATTAAACTTTACACAATAAAAGCGGCGCATGTGTTTTTTTTACAGTAACTTAACACGACTCCTCAGATGGTGCCAAGACAAATGTGTGTGGACTGAGGTCGTCTTCACTTCAAAATTTCATCTTGAGACCAAGGCGTATCAAGTAATTAATGTTATGTGTGGCCATAGTTTAATTTAATTAAGTTAGAAACAGAATGAAAAGTTAAGTTAGCCTAATCGGCAGCCTTACATTGAATTAACAGCACCACCTGCTGTTGTGGAGTGTGAATTACAGGACATTTCTTAGGAAGTTTACTGGCATTTGTTGGTTGGATCAGAGTACATTTGCTTGTGGATCTGCAAAATGGAAAATTAGTCAAGTGACATTTTTTCATAGTTGTAGAATTATTTTTTGTACTTGAAAAATACTTTGTTATATTTGAATAAATATTTTTCTTTGTATGTGTAAAACATGCTGTATTTGTTTTTGAAGCATGATGTATTTGTTTGATAGGTAGGTTTCTTATTTGCAAAACAAAATGCATTAGTTTGTGAATGATGTTTTATAGTTGATGACCCTCGCCCCATCCTTGTTTGTGAATGACTGACCATTTCAGGGAAGCTGCTTTTATACCCAATCATGGCACCCACCTGTTCTCAATTAGCCTGTTCACCTGTGGGATGTTCCAAATAAGTGTTTGATGAGCATTCCTCAACTTTCTCAGTCTTTTTTGCCACTTGTGCCAGCTTTTTTGAAACATGTTACAGGCATCAAATTCAAAATGAGCTAATATTTGCAAAAAATAACACAGTTTACCAGTTCGAACGTTAAGTATCTTGTCTTTGCTGTGTATTCAATATAGGTTGAAAGGGATTTGCAAATCATTGTATTCTGTTTTTATTTACGATTTACATAACGTGCCAACTTCACTGGTTTTGGGTTTTGTAGTATGCAGGCACCACTATAGCGTGTGAAGGACAGAGCGTAAGCCACTTTGTAGAACAAGCTATCACCAAATCACTTCAGAAGTGGAGCAAAATATAAAGAATTGCTTTTAGTGTTGATATTTCTTCTTCACTTAATAAAGAAATGCAGTCCAAATCTGATGGAGCTGCTACTGAAGCTGTTAGCAACTAACTAAGACTAGACTGGAGTTTGGCAAAATGATGACAAACACTAGTCCAATTCGCAGTGCCTTTACGCAAAAGTGCTGCAAGGAGGGTCCATTATATTTACACCTCGAGACAATCACATTAAATCCACGAGGTCCCAACACCTGTGCTGATTCACAGTGCTATATGGCTTGGATGCAACACAGTGCATGCCCCCACATACACACAGAGGCATAGATGCTAATTTGAAGCGTTCCCATGCCCCGCTGAGTCCTCATGCCTCCCTCTCTCCAATATCATGCCTCTGTTATTACCTCTGGAGACGGAGTAAAAAAAAAAGGGGGTGAACTCTATGACCCATTCTGACTCCAGGACGTTCACAGTGGAGGTAAAACATCACTGGGGGTAAATGTAACGCCTTGAAATGCAGTGTGAATTGGCCTATTAAACCTGCTTCTGCACATGTTAAAAAGGACTCGCTGGACATGATCAATATTTTTCTATTATTCATTGCAGGATAAAATAGTGATTGTTTTGTATTAAGCAGAACTTATAATTAGTACTGGCTAAAACAACATATTTTTCCTTAAAACGACTGAATCCAGTTATCCTTTTTGACTAACAGAAAACAGTTAGTTGACAAATATTTACTTAAATATTTGTGAGAAAAATGAACACTGAGTTAAATTAAATAATCATTTGCATCAATTCTTGAAATAGATCATTTCTTTGGAAAGCAAGTTCATTTGACTAGTTGTGACAATGGACACTGCTGACTTCTTCCTGTTATTTAAAAGCAGTTAGTAACCAGCTTGGGTTTCAGCCACCATCTGCATATTAATCATGGACCAATGAAAGTAATTTAAAAAGTGGTGTTTAAATTCAAATAAAACTATGAAATTAAAGTTTTTGTAAATGAATGATTGTTTGTATATTTGAAAGTTATTGTCATGATACGTGGAACAGAGGTGGACACAATTGCACAACTCAGGGCATGGTTGTAAAAGACAAAGGCTTTAATCCAAAAACAGGCAAGGGTTTGGTACAGGGGTAGGCAGTCAAAGAAAGGCAACAGGATCAAAAACATGAGGCTATAAACTGGGTCAAAAAACAGGCAAGTTCTTACACAGAGAGGCAGGCAGAAAAAATGTGACAGGATCCAAAAATGTGAGGCAATAAAGGCGAGGTCAGAAAAACAGACTATGATCATACACGGCGTGATTATGACTATGAATGCTGGAAACGAAGACTGGGACATGAGACAATCTGGCGATGAGACAGTGGCAACGTTTACATGCAGTCATTAAACCTTTCATAACCGGAATATTAGCAATAACCCAGTTGCGTGCGGCCATGTAAACAATGAAAAACCTTTTTAAAAACCGTAATATGCTCATATTCCGGTTTCTAAAAACCCGAAAGTCACCCCTGGGTTACTCCTTTTCTAACCCAAATATTTGGTCATGTACACGCCAATTGGGATATCCTCATCAAAAGGTACATTAAGTTGTGTTCTGCGCATGTCCTTTTCGCAAGGCATCTTGATCTTTTGAGTACAGGAAGTACTTGTTATAACATGGCACAGCTCCGGCTCGATTTCCTAATTCTTCACGTTCTCGTCTTCCATTAATGAAGAAACTGACAAAGAATAGTGTCAAGTACTGGTGGTGGGTCAGTACCAGCACCAAAGCGCAAACAAAGCCAACTGTTAGCTGCTCCAGGCCGTTTATTATCCGCCGTGCTGCTGCTGTTGTTCTCGTTGCTATTGGATCCCTTATATTGACTGCACATAAACGTAGCCGGTGAAAGACATGAGGTTGAAAACAACAGGGAATGATGGGTGATTGGAAACAGGCGGGAAGATCATTCAGCATGCAGGTGTGATGAGACGGGGGAGGAGCAGACAGGAACATGAACCTGGAACAGAGACAAGAGTTAGTTTTAAAATAAAACCAGAAGGACAAGACAAGAAACAGAAATGTGCAAAAAATAAATTAAACATGACCGACGTTACAGTTATTGCCCATCTTGATCAGAAACAGATATGTAGATGATGGCCCCATATTTCAGCTGTTTCGAAGATTTCACCAGGATGTTGATTTCTGTATTTTGTGCCGGCAGGCCTGGATCAATGCTCCACTTTGAGCTGCGAGTACTACTGTCATTCATCCCCTCAGGGAGGTGTGTGCTACTGCCCAGATGGTTTTGTTGTAGGCAATGACAGTCGTACCTGCGTGGGTGAGTGAAGAGTGAAATTTTTTTCTTTGTTTTTTTTTTTTACCAAGACTATCCCAGTTCTTAGGAAGCTTGTTTAAATGCACAGTGTTGAAGAAATCCTACTTTCATCTATTCCTTTAAGGTAGCTTGTAAGATTGAAGATATACTAGAGGATTAGATTTGTTGCCTTGAAAATACATTATTTCACTAAGCTGTGTACTTAAGCTGCACATTCTCATAAAATGCTTGTAGCCTTATCCTTTTGTTTAAAAAAATAATAAAATACTTCTTTTATCCATCCAGACTATAATGACTGTCAGATTTGGGGAATCTGTGACCAGCTGTGTGAGGATCGTCCTGGGACACACCACTGTAGCTGTGTTGATGGTTACTACCTGGAGCAGGGTCACGTCTGCAAAGCCAATGTGACAGGTATGGTCACAAAGCACTCTCTGGCTTAATTTTTGTGAACATTCTGCTCCATAATCTTAAGGGTAGTTTGTAGGACCTAAAGCAAAAAATAAGGAAACTGTTGTTTTTGGTGTCTTGAAAAAAGAGATCATAATCATCAGCAACCCTCTGAAGTTTATAAACATCATAGATGTTAATGTTAATATTAGACTGTCCTCTCTATCTGTGGTTGTTACTGATTATACCTGCATAATAGATACCTTTACAACCATATAGACATGAGGACCCTCTTAAAAACGAGATGCCACATCTCAAGGGGCTAACTCTGATAAATTTATATTCAGCAGAGACAAATATGACGAGGAGAGATCCAGGGATCTGTCACTACCTTCAGTAACCTTTTTCTCTGCCCACATCCCGTCCATCACCCACAACCCCAACACAGCATTGGTGGACAGCTATTCAACATAAGACTGGCTCCACTCAAAGATTTCCGTAGTTTTCGTGCTGTTTTTTTCTTGCCACTGTTAGTGTAAGCCTCCTATAGATGCACTGCACTGCAAAGTGTCTCAGTACTGTGCTCATGGTGGATTCATGTTGGGTTTGGCTGTATGTATTTTTACTTTATATATATATATATTTATATATATGAAGAATATGGCTTCAGCCTACTCTCTTGTAAAGTGTCTTGAGGTAACACTTGTTATGAATTGGCACTATACAAATAGAGATTGATTGATAACTCAATTTTTATTTTTGTGAGATAAAATTAGTTTAAAGTTTAATGTCACAAATAGTTATGCAAACTATGATTCAGATAGAATGGAAGTTGCCTCCATACAAATAAAGCTCCCTTTACTTTCAAAAGTTCCTTCTGGCTTGACAACACGTTTTTGTCCTAAGGCTGGTTGGAGATGGAGAGGGAGGACTGTCTGCCCTGCTCAATTGGTGTAGTTATACTTTCACCTGTGGCGGTTGATAAAAGCTGTAAACGACACAACCCAGTAATGCACAATATAATAAGGATCTGGAAACAAATGGGAAAGTACTTTAATCTCAGGAAATTCTCTTTTTCATTACCCATTACATCTAATCCATCATTTGCCCCCTCAAATATGGACAGCTTCTTTATAGCCTGGACAGAGTTGGATATAGCTACTATTGGTGACCTTTATGTTGATGTTACTTTTGCATCTTTTGAAAAGCTTCGGGAAAAACATGATTTACCCTGGGCCCACCGTTTTAGATATTTTCAAATCAGAGACTATGTAAGGGAGCATCTGCCTGGGGGGGGCTGGAAGTGGGTTGTTCAGGGTATTATTTTGCTGTTGTTTTTTTTGTTGTTTCGAAGGGGTTGTGCCTTGAATATTGAACTGTGCACTGTTCTATGTTGGGCCTCTATTTTTTGAAAATTACTAAAAACATTTGAAATTAAAAATTGCATTCACCAGTCATCCATTGTTTGACACTTTTTCTGTAGAGAAATAAGACAGGTTGCTGCAAAAGGACCAAATGTAATGCCCCTCTACTCGGTCCAGCACTGGTCTCTCACTGTCTGCCTCTTTTATACCTTGATTCAAACAGATCCCATCGGTAAAGAGAGAAATCCACATTTTTATCCTGAAATCATTAACTGGAAGGTGTGAATTATTACATGGTATAATGGGTGGGTTTTCTTGTACGGTACTTGTAGGGAAAGATGAAATTGTCTAACTGAAATCCAAGTTTAAAGCAGAAAAATGTGGAAAATTCAGAGAAGATGAATATTTACTCCTGACACCGAAACATAAAACATGTGTTTATTGTGTATGTGCTTTTATTTAAGGTGGATTGCCTCAACTCATTTTTACCAACGGAGGAGATGTGATGATTGGTGATATACACGGGCGCTTTATGAGAACTCTGGTGCCTGCGCAGGGCAAAGGTTTTGCCTACGGGGTGGCGTACCATCTTCACAGTGAAAAAGTCTTCTGGAGCGATACAAGCAGCCAAAAGGTCAGTCTGGATCATTGTCTGGGGCTTTTTGGTGTTATTGTTTTACCTTCAACCTCTGTCATTGATCATTTATAAAACACCAAAGGAAAAATTGACCAAGTACAGTAACTTCACCAGCCACAAAAAAGTACACCTATTAGAGTTGATACATGTTCTTTACCCTGTTTCCCACAGAAAGATCCATTTCTTGATGGGTGGAGGTGGTGGGATGTTACATCTTTTCTAAATTCATTCCATGTGTTTGTTTTTTGTATGTGTTTTTGCTCTTTTGATAGTATTCATCAGCAGGTAGTTCTATAAAGACAGTGTAAAAACTTAAAAGTTGTGTTTGACCCACCTATGTACTTACAGTCCAAAAATGTAATAAACTACAAGTCTGACGACAGGAAGCTGCAGAAAGTGTTAAAATCCATCCATCCATCTTCTTCCGCTTGTCCGCGGTCAGGTCGCGGGGGAAGCAGCCTAAGCAGGGAAGCCCAGACTTCCCTCTCCCCTAGAAATTCTGTCCATAAATGTTATGAACAGAGTAAGTGACAAAGGGCAGCCCTGGCGGAGTCCAACCCTCACTGGAAACGAGTCTGACTTACTGCCGGCATTGTGGCCCAAGCTCTGGCACCAGTCGTAAAGGGAACAGACAGATGGCCGGTATCAGGGGGTCTGATACCCCATATGCCCAGAGCACCCCCACAGGACTCCACAAGGGACACGGTCGAATGCCTTCTCCAAGTCCAAAATGTTAAAATAGTATGTACAAAGCTTCATCTTAGATCAAACAAAGCACCTGAGTGGTTGCTTTTACTGGAAGCCACATGGTGGTGCATCAGGTGTGCATGCCTCACAATAAAAAGTTTGCTGGTTTCGATCCCCGTGTCAGTCAGGGCCTTTCTGTGTAAAGTTTGCATATTCTCCCGTGCATGCACGGATTCTCTGTGGTGACTCTCACTTGCCCGGAGGTATGAGTGTGAGTGTGAATGGTTGTCTGTTGCTCTATGTGGCCCTTTGATTGGCTGATGACTGGTTCAGGGTGTACCCTGCCTCTTGCCCTATGTCAGCTGGATAGGCTTCAACCCCTGCGACCCCGAAAGGGATAAGCAGTATAGATAATGGATGGATGGACATACTGTATTAGTAGATGACCCTTTAATGCACATAGATGGTGGTTGTAAACAATTTCGTGTGGCTGGAATTCTACATGAACCCACCACCCCGAGGCAGTACTTTTAATTAAAGAGAATTTCCCGTCCATTTTGATCCTTTTCTTAATTTTTTCAGGTTTACTCTGCATACTTTAATGGAGAGGTCATATCAGAGATACTGACCACTGCAGTCAAAAATGTCCAGAACCTTGCAGTAGACTGGATTAACTTCAAACTTTACATCATGGAAGCCACGATGGAGCGCATCGACATGTGTGACTTTTATGGGGAGGATCGGGTCACTCTGGTGGCTGAAAATCTGCAGGCTCCTCATGGATTAGCCCTGGACCCCACAGTGGGGTGGGTTTGGATGTTTTAGTCTCTTGATGCTGCTTAAAAAGATAAAAATGGTTTGAAGAGTTAATCATCCTCATGCAGGCAGTGGAAAGCATCTGCTTCCATCGTTGAGATAATTTGAGTAAATTTACAATTCTGGTTGAATGCTTCAAGGTTTTCTTTATATTAGTTTCAAAACAATTGGGTAACAGCTGAATTACAAGTGGATTTATACTGAGTTGTCATGATCATATATCCACAGTGTAGACACAGACATATGAATCAAGGTAAATAACACATTTGCTTTTAAACTCATCAGAACCTGAAAGTGGTAAACAAATGATAATCGAAAGAAAATGTAAACTAACAGACAAGTAAGTTAGTACATTCAGAAAATGCATCTTTAAGACAGTCAATAATTTCCAAGGAAATTGAACATGAATGTAAAAAGAATCAGTGTACCATTCTGAAGTCCTTATTGTTTAGATTTATTGTTTAACCATTTTTCAGGTATTTTTCAAGTGACTTGACCTGATTTGATTTAGCTTAATACTTACATTTCTGCCTTGCAGCTATATGTTCTTCACAGACATGGGCGTTTCGAGCGAGGAGATGAAGCTTGAACGAGCCTTCATGGACGGCAGTAATCGTTTAGAGCTGGTGAAGAGCGGACTCGGCATCCCGTCAGGAATCACCCTGGACATTGTCACGCAGAGGGTCTACTGGTCTGACAGCCACTTTGACACCGTGGAGACTGTCACCTACAGTGGTCTGGACAGGTATTGACTCCACTGAAAATTTTGTAGGGTATTTGACGTTTTCAACACTAGCACTGTTCACATGTCTGAACTGGGCTCTGGAGAGGGACTGAAATTTCTGCTTTTTTGTTCCCTTTGTGATACCAGAACTAATAAAGAGGAGTAGTTAGGAGGATTCTAAGGACCCATGATTGCAAGAGGCTCCATTTTTATTGCAAAACAGTAATTTTCAGGCATCTTTTGAACCGCTGAATTCAGATAAAATGACTTTTATAAAAAGAGGCCCTTAAGAGCACTAGTAAGAGGGTATTAGTTGTGTTTTTGCTTTTGATGCACATCCAAATGACTGAATGGGAAATTAAAATATTTACGTCTTGATGATAACATGAATACAGAAATTAGACAAATGTATAATCTTCAAAACTTTAAATCTTTTACAGGGTTAAGTAATCAGAGATTGATCAGGATTAATAACTCCTTGAATGTAGATAATAAATAAAAACATGCTGTATACCTGAAAGGGTCCTAATGCCAAATAATACTTATACTGTATGGTTAAACTCTCAATTTATTGCATGATTTTTCACTTAAAAGTGTTGTCTCTAAGATTTGGAGCTCATTTGTATCTTTACACAAAAGAAATTGGTCATAGTAATTGTAAGCAATCCAAGCAATCATTAAATAATATTTATTTCTTTGTCTGTTTGACAGATGTATAGTTTGAACAGCTGCACAGTGCTGGTTTGGGATAGGGCCTTATGTGACATCTTTAAATGGGGCCCAAAATTTATGACAGCGCCCCCGCTCACGTGCTAACTTCAGAACAACTTTGTCATGAGGGACAGTTGTCAAGCAGTCAGGCAATTTTCAGTGGAGGTAAATCTGAAAATGACTGAAAAATTCTAAGGTTGCAAGGTTGTGTAAAAAGGATGTTAAACTCTTCTGTTTTCATAAACTCCATTCACACTTGCAGAAAGACATTAGAAATTTCCTGAAATTATCAGAGTAAGCTGCGGCAAAAAATTTCACCCTGCTTTACCCTAATATACTCTTCATGCCCCCTTGTGTTTTCTCCTCCCCATAACCTCTATTGACTGTAGTGTAGCAGGAAATGTCTTGTTTGGAACAGGTGTGAAGAAGTGTGATCAGGGGACTTTCTGAATAGGTTGGACATGTAAAAAAGGATATAAAATCCATACACACATCCGGCGAGCCCCTCAAATTTCCTGAAGCATTTGTTCCGTACACCCATTTACTGTGCTTTAACTGATAGTTTGTTCATTTGTCCTCATGGGAAATTGGGATGTTGCAGGAATCACAGTCAGTTGCAGGAATTTTGGCAGCAAAATACAATATCAACTCTGGCACAGTGTTAAATCTAAATGATTAAATAAAAACACCTTAACATCACTAAATAAACAAACAATGCACTAACACTAATATAAAAAGAAAAGAGGCTTGTAGTGATTGACAGGGGGTTGGGTCTAGACTGGCCTATTTATATTTAATATGACATTATCCTGTTGTTCATTTAAAAATTTGATCACTTGTAGAAGAATAGTAAACTTTGATCTGTTTTTTTTTTTGTGTTTTTTTTTTGTGAACCAAGGAGCATGGTAACACTGCGTGGAGAGCAACAGTGCAAATGAACGGGTCAAGGGGGTGTCTCTGATCACCATCACCTACAGTGCTACCTGCCGATATTAACATTCTCTGTTTCTCTTTTGCAATGGTGATGCCTGACAGTTTACTGGACACTGTCACAATTTTCCTGAAGGACTTGTCCTGTGCTTCTGTGACATTGCCAAACCAGCAGATAATGCTAAAAGAGAGGACTCTCTTATAAAAGCACAATGAAATGTTTAAGCATTTTCCTGCTGACATTAAATGGTAATAGTTTCCTTTTAAAGAACAGTCTCTGCTGGGACTTACTAATCAACCTTTCAGTCCATAAGTGCCACTTGAGTTTGTGATCTAACACAATGCCAAGTGATTTATATTCAATGACAGTCTGGATTAGGTTTTTTGTTTATGATAGTAGAATTGGAGAGTTTTGCATTCCTTAAATCAATACATGTCTTAGTTTAACAGCTACTTAGAAGAAGGTTTGACTTGAAAAAATCAAGCTTGGGCCTGTACTCCTCCTCATCATTATTCAGGAGGCTCGCCAAAGCTGCGTTGTCTGCATATTTAATAAAGGACCTATTTGGAAAGTGCTAGTGTGGGAATTTGATTATAAAATGAACTACAAAGGAGATAAAACTCATCCCTGAAGACTGCAGTAAAAACTTAGTAAAACTACCTGCCAAGAAGGGCTAAGTGTGAACAAGTAAGTCAAGAGATTTTCTGGGTAGACTAATCTGACTTTTACCTGGATTTTCTTGCAGATATCAGTGATGATTGAGTGAGAAGTCTTTGAAGGGTAATTTCAGCGAGAAAAAACCCTGTTCTTTACATTTTACAATTTAGACTCACCTAGGTGAATTGAGGACGTTTTCAGGGTTTTCATGAGGCTGTAAAGCCCTTTTTAGTCATGCAATCCTAACATTTTCTAGACAATATCAGGGTTATCTACACAGAAAATTCCCAGGCTGTCTTGCTTGGCCCTTGCAGCAGAAAGATTACTGACAGTTTGCATCTTAGTGAGGTTGTGTTTCCACCAAGCAGTCTGGTTCAGTTGGACTCGATACTGTGTGCAATTTACAGTGTTTTCATTGTCAAACAAGGAGAAAAGATATGCAAATGACCAACATGTGCTGGCCAAGTTCTGAAGGGGTGCCGAGCGTACAAACCAACCCTAAAGGGTGGAGCTAAAAAAGCTATTGTCTGTTGATTGGTCACAAAAATCATCCATTCTCATGTGACAGCAGCTAAAATGAAAATACAAAACCTTGTCATGTTTAAATAAGCTGTGGAATTTTTTTCACAGTGAGATCACATAGATGTGTCATAATTTTAGACTGAAGCATTTTTTGAACCAAACTATAAATATGCGTGTTAAGGCCATTAAAAAACATCTTTGCCCCACATACAATCATTAAGGTGTCTTTTTTTGCAGCCAGCCCCAAGTGGGCACTCGGGGTACTACAGGTTTTGGCACTTCCGCATGGGCCTCCATATACACCCCTGTAGGTTACCACCTTGGTAGGCTCTACTTCAGACTGTGTCACGCTGCTGTGACGTGTTGCATTTACATAGCTGGCGCAGCCCTCTTCTCCTGGCCCACATTCCCTCCATCAAGTGGAGGTTAAGCTGGTGGTAGAAACCCAGACAAGATCAGGGTTTACCACTCCAAACTGATTCAACTGAACTGAACCAAACCAGCCCAGTCAATGGAAACAAGGCTTAAATGGACATGTGGGCGAGGGAAAAATACTAGGGAGCAGTAGAGTCATTTCATGGGACAATCTTGCCAAAAACCCTGCTGTTTGTGCTTGCACATGCTGCTTAGGTAAAATCAGAAAAAAATTTGGGTTGTCTGTTTGTGTGAATGGGGTTTAATGCAGAGAAAGATCAGAATTTGAATGCATTTGTTCCAGTGATACTGGGGCCAGAGAAGGCCCCTAACATTGCCAGAAGAGCAGAATCAAGAATCTGAAATAACTCTTAGTCAGTGGTGAGGTGCAGTTTCTAGTAGGCCATCATTATATAAATCAACAAGTGCAATCATGTCACATCTATACAGTAAGGATGAAAGCTGATAAATGAAAGATTTTTTTTATTATTATTTTTAATGCATCACAGTGGAATTTTTGATTAGCATATACTTCTTGGTGTCCATGTTGAAGTGCTGTCAATCCACAGAAAAACCGTCCTCAGTGGTGGGACCCAGGCTCCACACCCTTTTGGGATTGCTGTGTTTGAAAATCACGTGTTCTTCACTGACTGGACCAAGATGGGTGTAGTGAGAGCAAACCGCTTTAACGGCAGTGACCCCACGCTCATCTACCATACAGCGCAGAGACCAAACCAAATTGCAGTGGCACATTCTGTCATGCAACCAGTCGGTAAGAAGACACTCCCTGAGGGTGTTTACTGGAAATGTAGAAATTATCCCACCTAATTTCAATTTATCATTAAAGGTCCCATGTCCTGCAGACATTTTTTGCTTTTAATGTTGTAACAGAAAGGGCTTTGGGAGCAGTACATCAAGCCTTTTTTAATTCTCAGTTAATGGAGAAATGTTCTCTGCTTCTTTAAAGAAAATGCCCCATAAAAAGCTCTGTTTTTTACTTTCTGGGTTTTATTATGTGATAGTTTTACAGGCTCTGCCTACATATGCATTTTCTGCTCATCACAGACAGATGCCATGACTGTTTCGAAAGTCCCCTCTTGAAGGCTATAACCCCTCCTCCTCACTCTCATGGGACTTCGTCTGGGCAGCCAATCAGCAGAGCTCATTATTACAGCCTCCTGTAGCCTCCCTACCCCCTCAGATCTGAGCGTTTCCAAAGGGGAGGGAAAAGAGCTGCATCTGATCCTCTAAAGAGACAAAATTTTTCATTTTTTTTATTCAACTTAAAGCAAATTCTTGGTTAATAGAGACCCAAGACATGATGTAAACGGTCATGCAGACTAGGACATAGGACCTTTAAGACACATATGCTCTTCTCATTGGCCAAAAATGAATCACTCTCTTTTAAACTCTTCTTTCATGTCTTACAGTGATGAACCCTTGCGGCAAACACAACGGAGGCTGTCAGCATATCTGTGTATTAAGCCACCGCACTGATAACGATGGTCTGGGCTACCGCTGCAAGTGTCGCTATGGTTATGACTTACAGGCTGATCTTAAGACCTGCTTTAGTGAGTTTCCATTGATTGTGATCAAAATAAGGTGTTTTGGTTTTCTGCAAGCTTACAGTATTTCTTACTTCACTTTTAGCAGCTTCATTGTTACCAGTCATTAAACGAGCACTGACATTTGCAGTTCTTCAAACATATTTAACACCATGAGCGTCAGATGTCACACTGCATTGCCTAGCATCACAATATCAAGAGCTTTCATAGTACAGGTAGCAAAACTGACATGTGCTTTCTGTTGATGACTGACTGAAAGGCTAGTCAATACACAGCTCTCTGTAAGCCAAATAAATGTTTTTCCTTAATGTTGAAAGTGAAATTATAACAAATTAATGAATCCTCACTATTTCAAGTTTGTAAAACAAATCAAGAAGCTGTGCTGTGTGAGGAAAGGGCAAGAAAACCAAAAAAATCACTCTAGTACTGCTCAGTCTAAATCCTTCCTGCTTCCTTGACCACATCAACGCAAGCAACAGAGAGGAAGATAGACGGGGTCGACAGGCCAAAACATGGAGTCGTGTTGTTTCGCTTTGTGCTGCATTGCTCACAGGCAGTTAGTGCACAGATTAAATGTAACCATCCTGGTTTTGTCGCCCACGCTGGCTTGGTGGTCACAACCACTGACTATATCTAGGATGGATACTGTACCAAAATTCCCTATTGTTGTACAACAGCGAAGCCAAAATTAATGAGTTTAATAAATTCAATGCATAAATGGGAACAAAAACTTAATCTTGATGTTAAACAAATTGTATGGTAAAAAGTTGTACTTATAAAATTTTTTACTTACTCATTGAAGAAACAAATCATTTATGATCAGTGAATTTGTTTGGACTTAAAAGGCTAGTTCGGGTTTTCTAAAGTGGAGTTGTGTGAGGTCCGTGCATAAGCCTGAACGTGCCCACAGTATCACAGTTCAATTCTCTCTCTGTTCAGAAATCTCAGGACAGACCCTGATGCTGTACATTGTTGTGCATGCTGCCAAACTGTCTGTGTAATTAAAAGAACTGTGGGAGAAAACAAACCACAAAAAACACATGAGGTCAACACATGCTACACAGAGTTTGTTTATATCTGCTTATGGTAATTTACCACTACCAAGCCACTTTGACTTGACCCTACTTTGAGACACGGCACAGTCTTTGTCCTTCCAGCAGCGCTGACTAGTTTGTTTCACAAGAGGCAACAATCACGACCAAATGGGATAAATGACCATTTTTGCAGCAAATATGACCGCCATTTACTTTGGATAATCTGGAATATTTATATGGACCGGAGTACACACAAGAAAAACTTTGGTAGATGGAGAGTCAACAGGTCTGAACTGAGAAATGGAGGAATCTGCTATGGCAACTGGAGGGCCAGAGAAACATACCATACCTGTTAATTCAGGAGAATATATCTTTAGCTCAGGTCATCAGACTGGATGAAATAAGAGTGTGACTAAGAAAAATCAACTCAGGATGTTTCAGGATCAGAGGATAATATCATCTTTAATACATTTGTCTGCAGTGAGCAGCTCTAATCACGCAGAACACCATTGCAAAGTCCCGTTGTTAAAAAAAAAAGACGTGCTGAAGCGGTTACAATTTGTCAAAGAACACATTGACTGGCCTAAAAAGAAATGGCGCAATATTTTGTGGACTGACGAGAGTAAGATTGTTCTTTTTGTGTCTAAGGGCCAGACAGTTTGTCAGACGACCTGAAAACACTGAATTCAAGCCACAGTACACAGTGAAGACAGTGAAGCATGGTGGTGCAAGCATCACGGTATGGGGATGTTTCTTGTACTATGGTGTTGGTCCTATTTATGGCATACCAGGGATCATGGATCAGTTTGAGTACATCAGAATACTGGAAGAAGTCATGTTGCCGTATGCTGAAGAGGAAATGCCCTTGAAATGGGTGTTTCAACAAGACAATGACCCCAAACACACCAGCAAGCGAGCAAAATCATGGTTCCAGACAAAAAAAATTCAAGTAATGGAGTGGCCAGCACAATCCCCGGACCTTGATCCCATAGAAAACTTGTGGGCTGACATAAAAAATGCTGTTCATGAGGCAAAACCAAGAAATGCAGAGCAATTGTGGAACGTAGTACAATTGTCCTGGGCTTTAATACCTGTTGACCGGTGTCAGAAGTAGGTAGGCTCCATGCATCCAACTGAAGCAGTTATCAGAAACCATGATTATGCAATTAAATATTAGTTTATGATTCTCAAAGAAAGTTGAATCATCAAGCAATTCTTAGTTTATACACTACATTTTTGAGTTTGTAAATAAAGATATCACACTGCTATTTTTTTGAACATTATATTTCTCGACTTTCTGTAAAATATTATCAAATTCAATTACTTTTTCCCATTTTCCTGCTTTGAAATAGAATGTGCAGTGTCCCCAATGCATTTGTGTGCATTAAAACAAAGTTTATTTGAAGAATTTGAGGTTTACTCACCTCTTTAAACACACTGCTATTATTATGAACATAACTGTATACCCTAAAGTATTGATTAGTTCAGGCCAGCTGACAGACTTGGCTGGGCCTGGAACAGGATATTCTGAGATGCGCCCCCCACTCTTTCTCCCCTGTTCTTCCTCTCTCCTCTCCTCACATCTCTTCCTCCACCATTCCTCCACTGTTCCTCTGCTCTTCCTCTGCTCTGCTCTCTCCCCTCAACTCTGTCAAAGACGGTCATTTTTGTCTGCCATAATGCAGGATCGCTAAAATTAGGGCCCCCTCTCACTTCACAGTGACTCTCTCTCTCTCTCTCTCTCCCTCTTCTCTCTCACTGGTAGCCTGGCTCTGTCCCTCCGCTCCGGGGCTGCGGGGGCCCCTCCCGCATCACCGCCCAGTTCTGCCCCACCCGGGCCCGGGACAACAGACTTGTTTGTGCCCCCCTATTGGCGGGTGTAGATTAGTTCATTAATAAAATCATTTGGCCTAAACAAATGAACATAATTTTAGATTACATTATGGATTTACTGATATCTGAAGTATATTTTGATGTTTTTAACCACAACCTACTGTGTGAACAGAGCTGACGGACTACCTGCTTCTGGGGACATCTCTTGGGGTTCGAGGAATCCCACTGAATATATCCCAACAAGAGGACGTCACACCGCCTCTCACAGGACTCTCAAACTCTATCGCTGGCTCTGCAGTGGAGTTTGACGCCGAGGATGAGTCAATTTTCTATAACGACAGATCCAAAGGCCTGGTCTATAAGTCCAACCTCGATGGCACTGGTGAATCTCTATTATAAGTAATGAAGTGCTAGGGATGCACAATACTGGATTTCTGCATTTATCTGATATTGCCAAATTATTATTGCTGATATCAATATTGATATATTTTGTATCAAGTGCACAAAATCTCTTTGTAACTATAATTGAATTGTTTCTTTTTGGTTGCTGTCCATTTGTGTTAGAAATACATATGGAGCAAGTTAAAAAATGTTTTACAGCATTTTCTTTAATGAATTTTATTTTTGATTACAAAAGTTGACATTGAGTGATGTTGAGGTAACTCACCACGGCACAGTTTTACATTTTGCCAATATTACAGCCAATATATGGGACATTAGTGGCCAATTTCTATGGTCAAAATATCAGTTATAAATACCAGTATTCAACTTTTTAGGACAAATATCTGCTGATACCGATATCGATCTAATAATATTGTGCATCCCTATTAAGTGAACATGTTTAAATCAAAATAAAAAATACAAGTAACACAAGTACCCTTGTGTCAAACGTCACTCTAAAGATTCTTTGTAAAATGCACCTTTTAGTTCAACAGATCCTGACAGGCTCCAGAGTGGGAATAATTGATGCCATGGCTTATGACTGGACCTCCAAAGTCTTGTTTTGGACCACAAGCAGCTACAAATCAGTGGTGGCCTTAAAAGTCACAGACAAGTCTAGACGAGACATAGTGACAGGATTGAAATACCCGAAAGGTATTGCAGTGAGTCCCAATGCTGGGTGAGTGCTCATACTATTTATCAGGTTTAAACAATGAAGCATAATAACATCTGTTTCACAGGTTTAAATGTCCAGTAATGTCAACCCAGAAGTGCCATTTATTGATTTTAAAAACAAGTATGCCTATTTTTTTCCCCTGAAATGCATGACTTTATGAAATCATTTGACTTATTCTATGATGTACGTATAGCTGTATTTCTTAGGAACTCTCACTGGCTTAAATAGGTTCTGTGAGCAAACCCAGAAAGTTTTGCAAGTAGCTTGCAGCAACCAGGAGAGCCACTTTTCAACAGCTTTGCTCCCTCTTTATATAAAACCCAACCGTGAAAATAACGCTTTAGAAAACACACCACGTTGAATGCATTCTTCATAAACCTGGAAACTAAATTCCAAACATGTAGGCTGCAAAGCTGGCCAGGGTTGATCAAGCATTTCTACCCTGGGAAGCCACCAGTGTTGAAAAAAAATGTAAGGCTGATTGCAGACACACCATTAACATACCACTTAAAGATTCAGATTTTTACAATATAAAATATTTGGAATAATTCTAATAGTTCATGTTTTTGTGTCCCCATGATGTATGTTAAAGGGATATTTCTGTGTTTTTTTATGTGGGTATGTGTTGGTACTTGATCAGCTCTGCCCCTGTAAGGAAAGAACTGGCACTGCAGTCAGACATCCATTGCTAAAGATGGGGCCAAGAGCTTTGTACAATTCACTGAATTTTAGGTGAAAGCAAACTAAAAAAAACTGGAGTGATAATATTCTGGGTTGAAAGCATTCACAGTGCTGCACTTTTCTGCTAGCAAGCCCCTTTGTTTTGTTACTGCCTTGTTACTACACTGTATAGTTTACATGCCCCTCTGCCCGGAGTAAAGTACCTCAAACGAAGGAGGCTGCAAGCACAAAAGTAAAGCACTGTCACTGTGTCCAGTAAAGTGAGATGGGGAGCTCTTTGCCCCATCTGCAGCAGTGTATGACCAAACTTCTTTGCCAGTTCTCTTCTCACAGGGGCAAATGTAATGTAGACAGCCTCACTTAAAAAATACTGAACTCTCCCTTTAAGGATTCATGTCATGGGTAATCAGGAGCATGATCCATACTGTTGCTAGCCTGCTTGGTGCAGTTGTTTTTCAGGAGTTTCAAATCCTGCCTCAGCAGTACCTCTTTGTCTGCTATTAGACTGAGTGTTAGATTGAAACAGAGTTTTTATCTTGGAAGGTGCCACAGGTTAAACAAAAAGACCCCCTACAATGACCTAATGTTTTATGTCACTTAGGCTTTGTCTGATATTTTCTGATATTGGAAGTAAATGACTAAAATAAGTTGTTTTGACTTGCTTTAAACTTATCTTTGCCCTTGTGTTTTATTTATTCATCACAGCTACTTATTTTGGTCTGACTGGTACCGTCCAGCTGTCATAATGAGAGGCTACACTGATGGCAGCAATGCTGTTCCTCTGGTCAACACAACACTGGGATGGCCGTATGGACTTGCAGTTGACTATGCGTAAGCACACCAAGCGCCTGAAGGAAAAAAAAAAGCTATTTTCAACAACATCTAAAGAAATTAACAGTTGTATGTTCAGAAGTTTATTGTTCTTTGATTTTCCTTGTGCTGCTTGACAGGATGAACCGGCTGTACTGGGTTGATACTCAGTTGGACCAGATTGGTAGCATTAGCTTTCTTGGATATGACAGATTGACTTTTTCTAACATTGGCCAGATCACTCAACCATATGGCCTGACAGTTTATTCAGGTGGGTTTCTTGGTATCTCCCCCAACTTTAATTACCTCCACGAAGGAGATTATGTTTTTGCCGATGTTTGTCTATTTGTCTGCAAGTAAACTGGAAATGTTACAGATTTTGATGAAATTGTCATGTTGAAATGTTAGTCATGCCACAAGCAAGAACTGCTTAGATTTTGGTGGTGATCCAAATCCAGGTGCAGATCAAGGAATTAGTTTGAAAGGATGTGTTAACATTGTTAGATAGATCAAACAGAGTCAGAAATGCTTTTCAAAAACTTTCTTCGTATAATATTGATGCTCGAATATATCTGAAAATCTCAGACTGATATTTGCACATTTTTCCAAATATCTGCACTTCGGTTTTTAAGGTGCTCAGAAACTGGGTGTAAAGTGGGTGGGCTTTAAACAATTGTTGATGATGTCATAGACAAATTGACCAAAAAGAAAAAACTAGTCCCACCTACTCAAAGGCAACAAAACTACGGCTACATTTACATTGCAGGTCTTAATGGTCAATTACACACACTGACATGCTACACATGTCAGTGTGTGTATCAGTTTTAACGTTATTGTGCAATCTGAGCTGAAAAAATTACGACAAAGTGATAAAGAGAAGAAGATTGAGAAAAAGAGAGTGCACATTTTAACAATGGCCTCTTTTGGAGTAGTGGCTGCACCCTCTGCAGAGGTATTTGTGGATGCAGACTCTGAGCCAGGAGTGGTGGGATTGTGACGTGAGGGGCTTCACTGACACAGAGTTCATCCACAATTGTTTAGTCCATTGTTCACATTCACTCTTGCTGCATCCGACCTCCTCCACTGCAGATTTGTGATGTCTGTCTCCCTCCAATAATGTAAAAGTAAGAGGAAATTTGACAAGACTGTTCAGAGTGAGGTGGCTTTGAAAAACATCAGATATGTATCTGATTTAGGACCAGAAAATGAAAGTGACCTCAGTCAGCTAACCACCCACACCTGCGGAATGAAGTAAAAAAATGCAACAAACAAAGCCAATCACAATGTGCAATTTCATCACAGAAAAGTTTATCAGATCAAATTGTATTATGCCACTATTAAGCCCAGGACCCAGAGCACATCTTAAGCCCACAATGGCTCCAATATGTACAGAGTACCGTGGGTCTTGCACTGCGTGGTGCCATGTTGGATTCAGACTCTTCCCATCAATCACAGCAATCATGCCCACGCCCACACAGTCCTGACAGATCATCTTAAAAATAAGCTGTTTCAAAACAATATTTTCCAGTACTCAGAGGTTTTGTATTCCCTCTCAAATTTTAATGATGCTTAATGACACATTGAATTTTGATTTTGGATTAAGGTTGTAAAAATTTCAGGCCAGCCTTTAACATGATTAAAACATTGTTCACCATGAACCAAAGTGTGGGACATTCATAAAGGTCTTTTACATCTTTATCTAGATTACATTACAGTTGACAAAGTGCTACTTGACTTATGCAATATGATAAATTGTTGCCGTATATTCTCTCGAACTGTTTTTGCAATGTGGAAATGCTGTGTTCAGTGCCTTTATTGTTGTTTAGATCTATACAAGAAAGTTAACAAAGCCTTTATTTCAGTCCTCCTGAGCTTTGTATTCCCTATTTTGTCATGTTTGGAGTTACACTTGCTCAAAATTAAGGAAAAACTTGGATGCTAAAAGCTGAACAGCAGGCAAGCCCACCCCATGTTCTGAACCCTGCAACCAGTCTGGATTCAAATGTGGGCTCAAGCTCTTTGCACCAAGTCCAACCCTCACTCGACTTTAGAATCAGGCTGCCCTGAAGTTTAATTTGAAGTAATTTTTAGGCATCCATATATGCAAACATCTTAAGTTTTAAGAAGTTCACACATTTGCACACAACTGACACAGCTGCAAGCAAAAGATGAATGATGAGGAACTCATTTTTTGAATGTTTTGTTTGGTTCCTGTAAAGATTCTTTAAATACTTTTTTATCTTTTTCTTATTTTCAGACTACCTGTATGTGACTGATACAAGGACCAGAGCCGTATTTGAGATGAGGAAGAGGGATGGGGGAGCAAATGTTATAATCAGACAAGGAGTTACTGGCATCATGAATATCAAGGCTTACACAACAGGCCTTCACAGCGGTAGGTTTACACATAGGAGGACTTTTGAGGCTGCTAGTACTATTGCAACTCATGGATTAATATAATAGCCAAACATTAAAGTTATCTGACTGTTTATCTTTTATTTTTCCTTCGGATAGTTTTCACCAGCCGATGCAGCACTGTGCCCAATGGGTACTGCAGCCACTTCTGCTTCCCAGTTCCTTCCTTCAACCGAGTGTGCGGCTGTCCAGAAGGCATGAAACTCGATTCAAATCAGATGGACTGTATTATGGATGATACTGTCCCCACACCTTCTGACAACATCTGTGGTGACTTGGCCTTTGAGTGTGATGAAGGCCGCTGTAGACCCTACTCTGACCGCTGCGATGGAGTCGTTGATTGTATGGACCAGAGTGATGAGGCCAACTGCACTGATACAGGTGAATGCATGAGAAAACGTGCATTACAGGAGAATTTATGCAAAGAAAACTTATTTACAAGTACTGTCTAGAATGAATGAGTATTTATGGCCCTGTTGTATTTAGTTTGTTGTTGACAACTTTAAAAAAGTCTTGAGATGGTGACAACTTCGGTTGCAGTTTTATCAGATCTGAACCGCATTTTTCTATTAAATGAAAAATAAATAACAACACTACAAACTTCTCCGTAGTAAGGATATTTTCACTCCATTACATGTTCTATCGAGAGTTTGTTCTACAAAGTGGCTCATGTACTGTCCTCTGATGGGCCCATAATGAATGTGACTGACGAAATGATCGTCCAGTCACCTGCCGAATATGCTTTGAAAGGTTCTGCCCTCCCCAAACACTTTCTATGGACTGTAGATGGACAAGTGAAACATGTTGAAAGGTCCATCTGGTGTACCAGGTTAAAATACCTTGTGTTTCAGAAATATTAAATCTTCTTTCGTTCAATGGTTGGTAAAATAAAAAAGCAGTGAAACTGAATAATCCTCAGCCATATTTTTAACCAGAGGAGACACTGATCGTAATTTAAGACTTGACAATTCATACAAATGTCCACAAAACGTACAAATCTTCTTAGAGGATTCTTTAACACCCTGAAGCACCATAAAAACTTGAACAAACAAGACAATTTTCAGTCCATAAAACAACAAATCATACTTTGAGCCTTTTATTGTTTAAAAAAAACAAAAACTCTTAACATAGTACAATAACAAATACTTACTCATTTTGCCTGTTGACCAACCTGAAGGAAATTAAAGGACAACAGGGTTATGAAGTTCTCTGCTGTACCAGCACTTTTGTAGGCATGTGCTCAAAAAAGTGATAGAGCAAAATATCTACTCCTTGCAAATAAATGGTACAATTCAAAAGTGGGCAGCAGACGTAAAACAACATGATACAGCACACATTCCAAATGGTAAATTAGGTCTAAGATCTTTGAGGATCTGAAATTTTAGTGTTTGAGGGGAAGCCATGCAATATCACATGAGTTTTTCAGCATACAGTAAAGACACTATGCCAAATAACTGTTTTTTTTCCTAGCAGTGAAATGTACGTGACAAATGTAAGGAAGATATTAATGCTCTTATTAGACAACACATCATATAAATTATATTGTAATAATTAATTGGTAGTCGTAACTGTAAAGCACCTTTGACATTTATTTTTTTTACCAAATGAAAATAAACAACTTTGTTGATATAAATGATGTTGTGTTACTTGAATCTTATTTAAAAAGATTTCTGTATACCCTAAAAACTCAGTGTACCTACTTCCCATCACCACTATTTATCTAACTTCCCACTTTATTTGTCTTTGACAGGAATGACCTGCTCTCCTTCTGCCTTCACGTGCAACAACAAAGACTGCATCCAGAGCAGTTGGCGCTGTGACGGTATGGATGATTGTGGCGATGGCTCTGATGAAGAGAACTGTCCCACCCAAGGCCCACCACCCACCTGTGCCTCAGGTGACTTTACCTGTAACAACCACCAGTGCATCTCCCAAATGTGGGTATGTGACGGTGAAAACGACTGCGGTGATGGCTCTGATGAACACAGCTGTGGTGAGTGTATTAGTTCATCTGCTTAAATTCCATTTATTTATTCAGTATAATTATCAATGCAACTATTAAATAACCTGGATTTGTGACCGACAGATTCTTCCATCACCACATGCCAACCAAACTACTTCCTATGTCCTAACCACCGCTGCATCAGCAGCGTCTATGTGTGTGATGGAGACCAGGACTGTCTGGATGGATCTGATGAGGCAAACTGTGGTATGAATCTATACAACTAATGCCATAAAAGACTTCAGTCTGAAGCACTCCTTTGGTTTATTTTGTTTTGTTTATCCCCGAAACCAAAATCTCAAGAATGCTTAGGGTGTTTTCCTTTGCACTCTACATACTGTTAATATCCTCTCTGATCCCAGGCTTAACTAAACAGATTTTGAGATCAAATGTCAAGGCTGTTGGGTCTCATTTTCAACTCTTTGTTGTGAACATGATGCTTCAAAAACACTTTGAGAGGTTGTCCTTAAACTTTGCATGACTGACCACTAAAATACTTTAATCACAGCTGCTCACATGCCTGTCTCTTGTATGCACCTTTAGAGTTTAACTGTAACTCCCATGAGTTTGCCTGTGCCAGTGGGGACCAGTGTATCACCTACAGTTATCAGTGTGACGGCGTGTTTGACTGCAGGGACCACTCTGATGAACAAAACTGCCGTAAGCAAGCAATACTACCTTACACATTTTTTAACTGTCTGTTTGTCCGTCCATCCCTGTTTATGTCTAAATCTCTCTCTCTCAATTCATTTAAAGACTTTATTTGCATGAATGTTTTAGGACATTGTTGCCAAAGCCTTGATTAGAAAAAAAAAAAAAAAAAACAGAAAAAAATGTATTTGAAAATAAAAGGAAAAAAGTATATTATGATCAATTAAGTTTGAAGTTCTATAATAGTAAAGGTTTAAGAATAAATAAAGAGGAAAAAAAGGTTTATTATTAAACATATATAAACAAAAAAAGAAATGTGTGTTTTATGTCTTCAAAGAGTGTTTTTTTTTAAGCTACAATGTTACAGTGTCATTTAGCAGACACTTTCGTCCAAAGTAAAGTACATCTGAGAGTAAGTACAACACAAGCAAGAATCTAAGCTGGAGGGTACAACATTAGTAAGTGCAACAATCTGCTTCAAGTCCAATTGGACACAGGTGCTGCCATGTGGTGCTACAGGCAGTGCCTTTTTTTTTTTTTTTTTTTGGAATTTAACCAAGAAATTGACAAAAAGTCTTTTTGGGTCACCTCATCATTATCATCATGTCCTCATGCCATTGACATCAACATCATATTAAAATGATGTAAAGTCAGTCTTGTGTATTGGTAAAAAATGAAAGATGACAATATTTTTCCTCTTTTTCATCTCTTAATCTTTTTTTAACATTTTGTAGCTGATCAATTATTGTGGGTACATTGTGGCTGTAGATCACAGTTTATCTGGCTGCGATCCCAAGACTGACGCCCTCCCCTCAGTGAAAAAATTACCAGACACATTTTTTTAATGTTTCATAAATCATATAGAGAAAATAGAAAATGTGCATGGCCAAATATTGTTTGCAGGCTTCTGTGCATTCGTTTTGATTGGGCAGGGGATGTAGAGGGGAATTAAAACAGAGAGTGGGGAATGACATTCAGGAAATGAGTCACAAGTCAGATTCAAACCCTAGCAGTCTATTCAGAAGGCTAGTAGCACCACTGCTTGTTACTTACATAAATCAGCATTTTAGCACATAATGAAGTAAGAAAAAAATGCTTAACACTACTGTGTTAATTTCCATTTGCTCTGCCTGTGATAGAGGGTCTTTATTTTTCTCAATTAGTGATTTTAAAGGTCTTTAAAGTCTTCATCTAAGCCAGTGTTTTTTAATGTCCCCCTTTGTAATATGATGTTACAAAAAATGAAAAGAAATTTAAGAAATATTTTTCAAACTATAACAAATCATTTGACTACTAATTTTTAATTGATTATTAGTGTGTAAACACAGAAATAAATCTTTTTTTTGCCTCAGTTATAATCAACTTGTGATTACAATTCATAGTCTTACCCCAATCCTATCTTTTAAATAGCAACAAAAGCAAAGTATCAACTCATACACTTTATATTTGATTTTTACATAAACTTGTCCTTTGACATGGTAAATAACCAACCAGAGTGCTTGGTTTTGGACTGACCAGTGGGATGGCTAATGAAAGTCTCAGGGGGCAAGCCCCAAGATGGCAAGTCAACACCCCCCTGGCACGAGGCCACACCCCATTTGGGGTTACATCCCACTTTTTAAGGAAAAACTGATCTAATTCTAATGACTGTGTAGGGACCCTGTGGGGCAAAGTTCAGCCTCTAGGCCAGAGGTCATCAACTTTGTACAAGGGCCTCTTTTTTACTGGCATAGATAAGGGGCCTGATTTAAAAATGAATTGATAGAATTATTATTACGTTTTTTGTATTTATTTGCATTTCTTGGCCTTTTAAAGTGAGACTAATCCAGTTACCTATACTACTGCCTCATTAAGGCTGTTGCAATATCTAGTTTCCTTCTTTCTGGAGTTGTCATGTCCCATTACAGGGTTTGATTCTAGTTTACTCGCTTCCTGGTTAAATTTTGGTTAAAAATGTCTGTCAGGTGGATTTCTTTAAAACAGACAAAACATGAAGTCATCCTGATAAAATTCTTTCAGTTCCAGTTTATTTTGAGGGTTAGATTATTATTTGTTGGGATTTAAAAGCAAAATTATACTAGATGGAGTAAGGTAAACATCCGCACACTATCAACTTGCAAGAAATCCATTTATTTGCAACGTTCCGGTCTCAGACTTTCATCAGGCAAACAGTTTGTTAAAGAGGGCAGGATGTCTTAAATAGGAAGTGGCAATCACACCTGTGGCCAATCAACATCATGACGTCACATCTGCACCAAAAAAAAAAAAAAAGTAATCAATAGACAAAAAAACTATGAAATCTACAACAATTTCCCTCCACATTTTCTGAATTTGATTTGACTGGATGGAAAGCCTCAGAGGGCTTGATGTGCTGCCAGTTCATGATCACTGCCCTCCGCTATCAGCACCCCATGAGTTGACAAAATGTACACACAACGATGTACAACCATGCCATATGCTCTAAAGCAAAGGATAGAATTCCTTGTTTTTTTATTTTCAGAAAATTTGATGTATCTTTCGACAAAATATATTTCAAGTTGTGTTCAGGGGTTCTATTTCCAAAATCATTCCATAAATAATTGCTGTTTTGATCATTTCTGATTGTCTGTGCTTCCTCCAGCCACTCGTGGTCCTGGTCTTTGTCACGACGACGAGTTCCAGTGTCAGATGGATGGATTCTGCCTCCCTGGTGAGTGGGAGTGCGACGGTCATGTAGACTGCGAGGACGGATCTGACGAACACAATTCCTGCCCGCCTGTTACCTGCAGCTCGAGCTCTTTCCAGTGTGCCAACAAGCTTTGCATCCCATTAAGCTCGGTGTGTGACGGGGACAATGACTGCAGAGACAATTCTGATGAAGAGGGCTGTCCCACCCAACCGTTTAGTTGTGCCTCTGGACAATGGCTGTGCCCTACGGACCAAGTGTGCATCGACCTGGACAGTGTGTGTGACGGCAAGAAAGACTGTCCTGATGGATCTGATGAGTCACCCATCTGCAGTGAGTTTTATAAATCCATGTGTTGTAATTGTATTTAAAAAGTATTCCCAAAAAAATGAACGAAATTAGACTTATTTCTCAGAGGTGGCTGAAAAATCTGTACATTTATAAGACAATTTCAAAAATGGATAGTGCTTTTTAATATTTGTGACATCATAAATCCTGACAAAATGGCAGAACTGCAAGCCAAGACCATCCCAGGAGGACAACATGTCCCTTGTTGCGTCTAGCTTTGAGTGTATTGTGTCATAAGTAAAGCTATAACTCTGTCATTTCCCTTAATGGCTGAAGGAGAGTAACAAAACAGAAATAATATCTATCCTTAATCAAAGAAATAAACAGTGAAGAGCCGTTGGTTGTCCTTATGAATTCAGTTTCATAAAACTGTCTTACTGTGAGCAAGCTTGTTTACTAACTAATCAGCACATGAGCTAACATTACAAACATCTGTTGTCTAAGGACAGAATTAAAAGCATCAGCTGCCATCCACCCTAAGTAGATTTTCAAGTCCATCCAAACCCAGGAAACCTGAATGTAGGACCCAAGAACTGCATCAATCCTGAGTTGACCAAGTCCAGGTTACACGCTGGTAAAATCCGGGTTTATAATGATTCTCTAACTTCAAAATTTAGACTAAAGGAGGCTTTCCTGGTGATGTATTCAATTTGCAAACAGGCATTTCAAACTTTTGATATCAAGCAGCCTCCACCACATGCTTGAACAAACCGGCAGGCGTGTTTTTAACTCTGGTCTTGTTGCTCCACTCATCCGAGGGGTTGTCCATTTTAGCAGAGTTCATGGCCTCCATACGTGGCTCCAGGCTACATGTAGAGCTAGAGCACACAGCTTGGTTTTTATTGACAATTTTAATCTTTTCTGGAGGCATCTGTCGTATTATTGCAAGGATGGTATCATCTTAGCTGCCTTAGGGTGTGTTTTAAGAAACAATATTTTTTACTGCGGAAAGCACTCCAGCTATCTGACTGTATACATGTCTTGCAAGTGTAAATGTATGAGGTAACTGTAAAATGTAATATTTGCAATATGAATTGTTCTTTTTTATGTCTTAAAAAATCTTATCATAATTTCCCAAGGAAAAACTGTATAATAGCCCTTTTGCACCAATTTTAGTGCCCTTTCTCCCCAATTACTTCTCAGCCTCTTCTTCAAAGAAAAGATGTTCTGGCACAACATGAAGTGTTTTTCTGAGTTTGTTTCCTTGGGTGAGAATAAAATTCTCACTTGGGTAAAAAATTAAAAGAAAAATTTAGGAACCCTAAACTGTACTGTGGAATCCTGAGACTTTAAGAATCACAACACTTGAGCATCACAATGTTTGTCGAAATGGTGCAGTGAAGTATTCACAATATTTGGAAGACTGTTAAAAAAAGAGCTGAAAAGTAAGAGGACAAGACACAAACAATTGGAAGACAAATTTAAATCAAAGCTAAAGTAAACAGCTGGTGATTTATGTGTAAAATAATAATGTTAACATGGTGCCATCTATTTTTTTTCAAGACCAAGATGACTGTGTTCTGGATAACGGTGGCTGCAGTTTCGGCTGCATCCAAGGACCATATGGTGCTCAATGCTTCTGTATGCCTGGATATGAACTCCTCAGCGACTTGAAGACCTGTGAGGACATCGATGAGTGTCTGATTCCAGGTTTCTGCAGCCAGGAATGCTACAACGAAAAGGGAAGCTTCCGCTGTTACTGCTCAGATGGTTACCTCCTGGAGCCTGATGGGCGTACCTGCAAAGCTATAGGTAAGAGCCAAACATTAATCCATAAAAGTGGATGCAAATTCCCTATAAAAGGAATTTTATTCTAACTCCAGTCCTGTCCATGAAAATCAAATCTTTTTTAATCCTTTTGGTGCTATTTCGAGAATACAAAGACCACTTAATTTTGGATGGAAAATAAAAATACATTGCAAGTTTCCTAGAGTGATAGAGCTAGTAGGGATTTCTTTTCTGGATTTTACGGAATGGGACATGCCATCAATCAGGATTCATTTCTTTTTGTGTGCAGGGTCAAACTTGGATTAAAATTCACCTCATAAGACTTGCAAAAAGTTGGCATGTCAAAGTAACAAGCCATTTTTTACATCATAATATCAGTCTTCAATCAATTCATTACCATCATTTCTTTTAAAAAATGTATTAAATATTATGATTTCTACAACTTTTAACCTTTTAAGTACAGCTCTCACCAATATAATTACACCACACTACATTTTATTTAGAAATTAGAGAAAAAAGAATTATATCTCAAAATAAATTATTTTCTAAAATAAGTTAGTTAAAATATAACAAATTGAACCAGGCTGTAAAGATTTGTTGTAAGGCCATAAACACATCTTTGCCCTGTATACAATTATTAAGGTGTAATTTTTCTGCAGCCAGCCCCAAGTGGACACCCGGGGTACTACAGGTTTTGACATTTTCACCGTCTGGCTTAAATACACATGTGAATTCAGTGGCTCTCATTCATTATTGGGGGCTGTAGAAGCCACAGTGATGTCCCTTGTGGTCAGGAGAAAAAAAATGCATGTATTTGCCCACGTGGGATGCAATAAGATGATGGTGCAAAATTATAAAATATAGTATAAGATACAAATTTGAAGCCTTGTGTATGGATTTAATGCTGAAAATTATACATCGAATGCTTTTATAGTAAAGTAGCCATGTGTTAAAAAATTGTGGCCATAATGGGTTACAGAAGGTTTAAAAAGTGGGCACAGGGCCACAGAAATGTGTTTTTCCTGTTTGACAGAGGCAAAAAAAAGTAAGGACTTTACACTAAATAAATTGTAGAATTACAGTAAGAAATCAGTAAAATAGATACCTGTTTAAAAAAAATGACTGCCATAGCATTAAAAAAATGACAAATATATCACCATGATAACTTTTGAAGTGGTCAGAAAGTAGACCTTGAGCACTTAAAAAATTAGGGTGAAGGAATTATTTAAAACTGAAGTAATCACAGTAAGTTGAATGTAAAGGATCCATTTTAAGTTTACTTTCGTCTAAAATTTATGTGTAAAACTCTTTAACCTGAAATTCAGTATATGCCATTGTGTTATCATGTTAGAAGAAAAACAACACTAACATGGAGGTCTGTTTGATCTTGTTAATTTTCCCCCTTTAGACCAGCTAGCAGCTGTTCTCCTGGTTACAAAGCGTAGCCAGATCGTTGCCTATGAAATCAACCAGGACCCACCTATAATGACTCCAGCTGTCAGTGGTTCAAACATCGTGACCGTAGACTTTGACAGTGTAACCTCCAGAATCTACTGGGCTGATGCCGCAGACCTAAAGATATGGAGCTCCTTCCTAAATGGCACTGATGCACGAGAAGTAAGAGATCTTAAATCAGAACAAATGATTTTAACCATCCTTTAAAAATAATGCCTTAGAGGGTTACCATATAGGTAGTACTTAAACAAAGTAACAGCAAATACTCAACTGTTGAATGTGCCCCTGTTTCTGTAGTTGTTCTCCTCCGGTCTGATGACACCAGAGAGTTTAGCTGTGGACTGGGTGGGCCGAAACCTGTACTGGACCGACTCTGTCATGGAAAACATTGAGGTGTCAACACTGGATGGTAGCCACAGGAAAGTCCTCCTCTCGGAAAACATTACAAGCCCACGTGGACTGGTGTTAGCCCCCGAAGACGGGTGAGCAATAAACTTTGTTTATATTATAATTTTCTCATAAAAAGCACCTTAAACAAACTTGCATCATATCTTTTTGCTGTCTTTCCCAGCTCCTACCTAATGTTTTGGTCTGACTGGGGTCAGAACCCTCGCATCGAGCGAGCCGGCATGGATGGTGATGGGAGAAAAGTCATCGTCAGTTCTAAGGTTTACTGGCCCAGCGGTCTGGCCCTGGACTACACCACACGCAGGCTTTACTTTGCAGACGCCTACCTCACTTATATAGACTACTGTGACTATGATGGCAACAACCGGTATCAGGTCATGGCCAATGACTTGGTAGGTTTAGTTTGGTTATTTTTTTAAATCACATTTGGAATATTTAGATAAAAAAAAAAATCCATAATGTACACATGACAGCTTTAAAGCTTCAAAGTCTTTTCTATAATAACTTGATTTCACAGCTTTACTGTTCTTAACTGTAGTCAAACAAAATTTTGGGGGTAATGCATTACAAAATAATCTCCTAGAATACTCAGATTACTTTTTTAGTAAAATAAGTAATACAATGCATGACTGTTGCAAGGCAAATGATATGTTATTAGTTACTTTTTTTAATCAAAGTAACTTGTTTCTGTACCAAAAAAACCTCCTCCACTGTAAATTCAAAACAGCAATGCTTCTCTTTTGCTCTGTCTACATACCTGCACTTGGGCCCTCAAGACTTCCTGAAAGTGCACTCTGTTGAAAGAGCACTTTAAGGGCCGGTCACACAGAGACACATCGCTCAAGGCGCAGATGCACCAAAAACTCCCTTAGGGGAAAAAAAACACTGGGAACACTTGTAAGGGGGATCTGCATCCACACGCAGCCAAATAAAATTAGTGGAAAATGAGCTTATACAAATGAAATGCTCTCAGTTGTGCTCAAACATTCATGCAGTGCTTTAAGTTGGTTAACATTCAGCGCTTTGAGTAAAGGACTCTTTCTTTTCCTTCATTCTCATTCAGAACAATTCATAATATTGCCAAAAAACCTACAGTTGTCTCACTGAGGGCATCAGTAACACCCACACCAGTGTATTTGCCTATTTTCATCTCCTTTGTGTCTTATTTAGCTGAAAGTGATACAAACACACTCAGCAACCCCACATCTTCAGCTGAAAAGGTGAAACTGTTACAACTTTTATGTGCACTAAAAAGCTGTTGAAAAAATGCATCACGTGGCAGCAGAAAAAATGTGTAGCCATCCTGTATTCAGCTCTGCTGCTTAAATCTTTTAGAAACCACCAACTAATTCTCCAATTTCTTTTTATTCTGCTGCAGGAGCAGTCCTGTGCTGGTACTGAGAGACAAACATTCATCGATTAGATTTGTTTATAAATTTGATTACAGACTTCTCTGCTCTTGTTATGGTCATGAATCATGTGTTTCACAGTTAAATTGGCATAGAGCTGTCTTGATCTCTTCAATGTGGACACACCAACTAAGACTGAGAAGTGGAACTACTCATCCTTTTGTAGTGATTCAGATAATTAGAGCCAAGGCTTATACTGTCCATTTCTGTAAGCATATTCACATTAATCAGGATTGTAATGCAATCCAAATCCTCCATTTTGTACGACTTTAAAAACAAAAATATTCTCTTTTCACAGTATGTATATAACTCCTGTGTGTGTCTCAGGTTCTTCATCACCCACACGGTATGACCCTCTTTGAGGACACCATCTTCTGGACGGAGCGCTACACCAGCAAAGTGATGAGTACCAACAAGTTCCACGGAGGAAACGTCACCACCATTATGAACAATGTGTACCAGCCCATGGGTATTGTGATGGACCATCCCATCAAACAGCCTAATGGTAAATCTGAGCTAAATATCAAATTAAAAATGCACCTCTAGCTTTCTTTTATGATTTCAATAGCTCATAGGGGAAATTTCTGATTCATTGCAGCCTGTCTTAGCTGGGCTAGCCTTAAGTTTGCTTTAAAACACCCTTTTGAAGATATGCCTCCTTGAGCTAAGCAGATTTTAAAGGTTATCAGTGTGTTTTCCAACAAGATCTAAGGTAGGGCAAGATTGCTTTTATTAATGAAGTATAAATACAGTAGAATAATGTTATACTTTCCTCTGTATCTGCTCACGAAAAACAAAACTAGATGTCAGGTCTTTTGCTCTGTTTAAAAACTATTATTAGATTGTTGTTGAGGAAGGTCTATTTAAATTGTTTGGGCTAAATGGGGAATTAACATTTTATTTTTTCTGTTTTAATTACAGAGCACATTTATTTATTTTTATGTTATAGTTAAATCGTAACATTATGACCATAGCTCTTTGTAATAGTGCCTATGTGACATTTGACTTTGTGGATTTGACCAAGATGAGGTATCTTTTTTTTTTCTATGCTTGTTCTTTTTTTATTGTTACAATTTTTCAGCTTAAGATATTTTAGAGCATTTTGCAGGTCAAATTATCAGTGCATTAACACAAAACCTTCTGATAGTGATTTTCAATTAGTTCATTCCTGATTCTTTTTGTTGATCAAAGAAAAAGGCACAAATGTTAAGGCAACGTGCCTATTTTAAGCAAGCAGCTAAAAATGCTCTTCTTTAACATGGTGTCCTGTTAGGCCATAAATGGAGCCTGTGGTCTATTGCTTTAGCTTTGCATGAGTAGTTTTTTTAAGAGTATGGACAAATGTTTTGCCTTATGTTTAAATTTCTGTACTTTTATAGTCTTAAACTTCATTTTGCCCTTTGCTAAAATAGCTCCATATGATGTTTGTGTCTAAAGAGTAAATTCCAGCTTGATAGGACATCGAGTCCAATTTAAATCTGGCAACAAAAGAAATCTCTACACTGTATGTCCTCACTGTGTTTTTAATTAACACCAGACCTGTGTGAACAAAATCTATACTGAATAAGTTGTCTTCTACTCCTTGTCGATACATGCATGAATACAGATTTTACAGGATCAACATGGCTCCAAATAGTGTGACAACAGTTGTAAAATACCCCATGGGTAATATCACCTATGGTGCAGCTCAAAAGATGGCCGTACAAGCCAAAGTACATAAAGTAGTGCATATTTCAGATGTTGACATTTGGGTCACTGAAAACGCATACTTCTGAAGACTCCTGCCAGGACGAAGATTTTCCAAGACTCTGTTTAGGGTGTCTCCATGTGGACAGGGAAAAAGCATTTTGGTCCTAAAACGTCACACTCTGCATCTATCTCGCCTCTGTTTGACATCACACTCCACTACATTATCACTTTTGTTTACTCTGTTAAGTCAACATGAGTGTAGACGTATTTTGCAGCACACTTTGACAAACTTTGCTGATTTCAGTGTTGCTGACTGGACTATTTTATTCTCTCTACCATGAATTGGAAGGTCTAGGGTTCAAGCCCAGATCCATGTGTCACATTTAGATGTGTCCTAGGGCAAGGCACGTAATCCCAAGTTGTACCCCCTGCTGTGTCAGTGACGTGTATATGAATATAAAAGGGTGTAGATGTGTTAGTTGATGGGTAGTTGTGGGAATGTGACCTGCAGTGTAAAAGCACCTTGAGTAGCCAAAAAGACGAGAAAATCACTATCCAAGCTCAAGTACCAGTTACCATAAGTCCAGACATATCTTGGCTCTGTATTGGGATGCGTAACGTATGATGGGGTTAATGGTGAGTTTAATACCCAGCCCAAGTAAACACCAATGAATAATCAAAACTTTTCATAATTAAAACATTTTAACTCATTTGAATACTTCTTAACAAAAGTCTTCAGTTGTTGATTTGTTAGTATGTCTGTGATGACTGTGCATAAAGCCTAAACCAAAGGCCATGTGAAACAAGACCCCCCTGCTTCACTCACTAGGGACCCAGCTGGGGCTCCAAACTGACAAATGTACATTACCCCTTTTCCTGATTTCTACCAAGATGGCAACCCATGCGCTGAGCTCTTGTGCTCTCACCTGTGCCTGCTTTCAAATCTGAGACCTCGGTACTTTACCTGCCACTGTCCGTCTGGCTGGACGCTGAACACTGACCAGCGCACCTGCAGCAAAGGTCAGTGGTTTAAACAAGCGTTATCACATGCTCCATTATTCTTAAGCAATATTTTTACAGATTTGTCACCCCTAATCATCAATTTGTTTATTTTTATCTTAGATGAGACTCCATTTTTGATGGTGGTGAGAGACACTGTGATTTTCGGTATCCCACTGGACCCAGCCGACTCTTCTAACAATGCAATAGCCCCTGTGTCTGGCATTACTTCAGGCATGGACATTGACTTTGATGACAAGGAGCAGCTCATTTATTGGATTCAGAGCACTGTGAGTGATAGTGTGAAAATAAACCTTGGAAAGTGATTTATTACACCTGTTCTGAAAGATGAAGTCTGAGTTTTCTCTTTCATCAGGGGGCCATCTGGCAAGTACATATCAGCGGCAGCAACAGGTCTGAGTTTGCTCCGGCTGCCTTCCTGGGTTCACCTTCTGGTCTGGCTTTTGATTGGATGAGCCGAATAATGTATTACACTAATCCCACTAGTAAATCCATAGAGGTGAGCAAAGTTTTTTGACAGAGTTAATAGCTTAATCATGTCAAAGGTGGAATAAACAATAATTATTTAGAGGATACTTCTTTGTCTAACTGAATCTTAATATATTTATTTTAGCTGAACTGTGGATAACTCTAGGAACATTTTTATCATTTTTACAGTGTTCTTGATTGAGTTTATTCAAGATGCAAGTTTGGCTTTGTAGGGATACTTGGATACTTGATTTGAATAGCTGTGCCAAAACCAAGCCTAAAAAATATTTTTCATAAAACATTGTCAATTCGGGGTGGAAGAAAATTCCAGTACATCAATATGACACAAAATATACCTCCACCAAGGAGTTTACTGCATATTTCTGTCTATTTGTTAGCAGGATTATACAAAACTACTGGATCTCTTTTGCTGAAATTTTTCAGGAGACATTGGTTATGGCCCAACTTAAAATTGATAAGATTTTGGTGGTGATGTGGATGTAGATCCAGAAATATTTTCAAGGATTTATTAATAGTGTGAGGGCAGATTTTCCACAGTTTTGCTAATTACTCAGTAAGTTCTTAACAGATTTTTATGACAGTTTCAGGGAATGTTGGTCATGGCACAAGGGACAAGTGATTGTGGTGGTGATCTGGATAACCGGCATCAGTAAATGATCATTTTTGCTCAATAATTGTCAAACTAATAATGATATCAACATGATTCCAAGTGTGAGGGGTGGCTTTTCAGAGTCAATGAATCATATTGTGGGGGTCACTTCATCATGGAACTCTTGCTTATAGGTGTAACAGCAATATGTGAGCCACCTTGGCGGAGGTTTGTGCTCTCTGAGTGCTGTCTAGTTTGAGATGCAATACAGTTCAGATATTTTATAGCACAATATTGATATTTATTTGTTAGTCATTTTTGAATTTTGCTACATTTGTGTAATATTGTTGTTCAGCCACCAGCCTCTAGTTGGCAGCATGCATTTAGCCTGTGAATCTGTCTCTCTTACGTTTATTGCCTTTATTTCTGTCACTGGAACAAACTTTAAACTTTAGCCCTGTTGTTGACAACATATCATAGATTTTTTTTAAAAAAAAGTAAAAAAAATATAGGTAGTATTATGTTTAAAGAATTATGATATACTGCCCTCTTTAAGATCCCATGTCAACATATTTTTTAATTTTGCTTTTAATGCTGTCAGAAGGAGCTTGGGTAGCAGATGACACACTTTACTAAACTCTAAGTTCACAGAGAAATGCACTTTGCAACTTTAAAGAAAAGGCCTTCTCTGTTTTGTACTTCCTGGGGTTTAGTATGTAGTAGCTATACAGCCTCCACCTACATGAGTGTTTTCTGCTTGTCACAGCCAGACACCATGACAGTTTTGAAAGTCTGGTACATGGCCTGTAACCCTTTCTCCCTGCTCCCATCAGACTTTGTATAGGTAGCCAGTCAGCACAGAGCTCATCATCATAGCCTCCTGTAGCCTCCCTGTCCCCTCAGATCAATGTTTCCACAGGGGAGGGATAAGAGCTGCACCTGATCCTCTACAGACTCATCAACTTAAATCAAATTCTTGCTTATCAGACACTTGACACGATGTAAACTGATACTAATATAATAATATCATTATAATTTCATAATTTTATGATTTTTTTAGGAACTTGGATTGCCCAGTTTTGACATTTACTTTTGTATTTGTAATTTTTATAAAGTGGTATTGATGGATCCCTGATGTTTTGTTGTTAATTTTTCACTTTGGCCAGCCATTATGTTATTTATTTAGTGTTCACAACAGTTTTTCTTTTTTTTTTCCCCCCTTTTTTATTGTTAACAAACATGTCATTTGACTTAGGTTATCCGTGTGGATGGTGACCAGCACTACAGAAAGACTCTTGTTGCCTCCACTGGTGCTGCAGAGGGGACAGGAGACCCTTTTGGAATAACTGTGGATCCAGCTCGAGGGTAAACTACTTTCTCTTGACTGAAAGAAAAAGAATATGTGTCAGAAATTTGTCTATTCTGCTGTGAACTGTCCACTTTTAAATCCCCTTTTAAGACTCACCCTTTTAAACAGGCTTTTAATGTATGATTGTGTTGAGTGTGCATGTGTGTGAGTGTCTGTGTCTGAGTGTGTGTATATTTTGTGTAATTTCAGTAGTGATATTGTGTTTTTTAATGCTGTAACTCATTTTTTCCCAAAATTCTTTTTATTTAATTTTTTAAAAAATTTAACAAAAAACACACATCCATAAACACAACACAGTGCCCTTTTACATAAAAAATGACAGAGGCAAAGTAACCCACTACACCATTTCTCACACCCCAAGATCCTTCACATGCAACATAAAAGGCCCCCAGACACTCTCAAAAAATTTTATCAGCCCTTCAACACATAAGTGATCCTTTCCAGTGGGAGGGTAGACAACATCTGTTGCCTCCACTGACCCACCGCAGGCCCATGAACCTTCTTCCCACATAACGAAATACACCTCTTCGCATTTAACAGGCTTTTATCTATAAATACTCTTTCAACTTTTGAGTATGTAGGTTTCTCTGGGTATAAGCCAAACAAGAACAGTCTTCAGTCCAATCCAAATTTCTTAGAAATTAGTTTTTCAATTTCACCTCTTATTCTCTCCCAGAACAGTACAATTTTTCTACAATACCACATACAATGAACAAGTGTTTCTCTATATTCAGTAAATTTTGGACACACGTCAGTACAATTCCCATCATACCTATTGAGATCTACTGGCGTTACGTTAATTCTCATTAACCATTTGAACTGAATTAATCTGAGACGTATATTAATAGATCTGGTATGTGCCAAGTTACATACATCTCTCCAATCCTCCTCTGACAACACCAATGACAAATCTTAATTCCAAGCTTTAAATCTACTGTATGAATCATCTGACATTTCAGACATCATGAAATTATAAATATGTAATATTATATCTTTTTCTGACTATCTTTTGTCATAATCTCTTCTACTGTAGTCGATTGAGTAGGTTTTGTCAGAACATTGTTCTGGTTTTTCTGTATGAAGCTTCTGAGTTGAAGATATTTAAAGAAATATTTTTTATCTATATTAAATCTATCTTGCAACCCCTGAAAACACATTAGTGTGTCAGATTCGGATAAGTAAAGATCTTGAATCATTCTCAATCCTTTGGCTCTCCATAGATAAAATACTGCATCAGCTCTCCCAGGTACAAATAATTGATTGCCCCATAAGGGACTAAACTGAGACAAACCATCTGGTTCTTTTAAATATTTTTTAACATCCCTCCAAACTCTAATCATGTTTTTAAGTATTTGTTTTTTTGCCTGTTTCAACAATTTTGTAATAGTATTTGAGTACATCTGTAACTCATTTTAATTGTTTTTGATGTTTTATGTGTTGTAAAGTGTCTTTGAGTTTTTGAAAAGCGCTCTGTAAATAAGATGTATTATTATTATTATGTGACCTAACCCCTAAATGTATAAGTGGATCAAAAGTGGCCATGCAAGATTGTTTACTTGCAATTCCAGTGGCTTACTTGTTAGAAAAGTAAAACTAAGGGGAAAAATCAAAAATCAAAGGCCCTGGTAGGGACAAACTATGAAATCTACTGATCCAATATTTACTTTTCCTCTTACAGAAAACTGTATTGGACAGACAGGGGTTCAGACAATGGAGTCCCATCAAAGATTGGAAGTGCTGACATGGATGGAGGAAATCTTAAGAACATCTACACAGGGAACCTGGCAAATGTTGGATACATCACCGCAGACATTTCTGCCCAGAAGCTGTACTGGACTGTTGCGAGCTCAGGGGTGGTATGTGAAAGATCAAGCATTCATGATCTTTGTTGTTTCAACACCAGTTGATGTTCAAAGCCACAGTGATTCTTACCTCTTTTTGTAATTATTATGGTTTTCTCAATATTTCCTCAGCCAGCTTCTTTCATTAACCTCTTTCTTCTCCTCTCCTGTTTCCCCAGATTGAGAGCGGCACCATGGATGGGGTGAGCCGGGTGACAGTTGTGAGCGGCCTGTCGCAGCCATGGGGGCTGGCCATTTACCAGGACCACCTTTACTACACCGACGCAGACTACGAGGTCATTGAGAGGGTGAATAAACAAAACGGTGCCGACAGGGTGGAGATGAGAAGCGGCATGGCTGACCTGCGTAATCTCAAAGTGCACGCCAGAGACGGTATGGAACCTCTTTTTTAAAACAAAGCACAAAAATGTTGTCCTTGAGCTTTTTGTTTTCAGTCAGACTTATTATGCAGCAGGTAATTACAGCCAGGAAGAGAGCAAGTGAGTAGGTGTTCAAGGACAGCAGCTGCAGGATGAAGCATCACTTGTTTTTCATCTTTTCAGTGTGACTTTTTCTTTTGAATAGGGAATCTACAATTATAGCTTTTGGCTATTTTTCATTAGAAAGGACTCATCTGACCCCTTTTTGCTTATTTCTCCTCCACTCTTCTCTTTTTCCACCCCTCCCTAGACTCAGCAGGGACCACCAACGCCTGCAGCACCAACAACGGGGGCTGTCCCCACCTCTGTCTGCCCAAACCCAACAATGAGAAGACATGTGCTTGCACCACAGGCTTCCACCCTTCTCAAGATGGCACCACCTGTGAACAGTTTGAATCCTACGCCGTCATCTCCACCCTCAAGCACATCCGCGGCTTCCATATAAACAGCTCGGACCATTCTGAGGCAATGGTTCCTATTGAGGGAAGTATGTGGTCTTTTGCTTTTTAACAACAGATTACCTTAAGTCTGTGGGTATCTCAAATCATCAGTGCTTTAAAGGTGTTTTTTTTTTTCTAAAATCTCTTGCAGCTTCCAACACCAAGGGGAAGTTAGACCTTCATATAGAATCTGGCTTTGTGTACTGGACTGACAACAACACCTACAGCAGCAGAGGCATATACAGGGCAAAAACAGATGGAGGGTCCTACACCCATCTTATAAGCACAGGGATTGGAGCAAGAGGCATTCAGGGCATTGCTGTAGACTGGATTGCAGGTATGAAGCTAATCTACTATTCTTGTCTTGTAGCAATAATTAAACCATTTACCTCTCTAATAGTACAGTGATTGTTCCATTTGGAGTTATTTAAGGTGCTTTTGAATAGCAGGAATTTTCTTAGAATCGTATGAAAAAGGGTCTAGATTTAGTTCTTCTTTTCTCTAAATTTAGCCTTGATTTTTGTTGTTCATGTGAGATCTTGTGCTACACATCCTCTCAGCCACAAACAAGGAGGTCAGTCTGAAGTTGGATGTTGATGTGTTTAGTTTTTTAGAGGATTTTGAGGATTGATCAAGGTTGTGGGGCAGTTGCTGAGATTGGTCATTTAGAAATTTAGGAATTGACTTGATTTATATTGATCCAAGTAGTTACAATTTTCTGGGGGGACTCCCAGAAAATCATATCAATTCATTATTATGAATTGATATGTGATTACCCTGCACTGTTGTTGACACATGTATAGGCTAACTCCAATGACACTCAAATGGTAATGCTAGCCTGTCTGTAATGTAATATAATATGTATGTATATAAATAAATATATATGTAATGTATGTAATGTAATATGGCACCATCTTTGTTGAATGACCTTCGTCTTCTTCTCACAGCAACCTGCTGGACTAGGAGAATAGTTTATTTACCTTCATGATTTGTCATTGGTCTGGTTTGCATAATCTTTCTAGAACTTTCAGCGAATGTAGAAACACACACAACAATGGGCCATAGAAATCATTTATTTCTTAAATGGAAGGTCCTGAAACTAGAAGTCCAAAAGCACCTACAGTAAATAAATTACATGCAATGAAGCCCCTTGGTTACCTTAGAAAGCATTAAAGCTCTGCATCCTTTTCCCACCTTTTACTCACTTTTCAGGTAATTTATACTTCACCAATGCCTTTGAGACACAGACCGTCCTGGAGGTTTTTACCATCAACACCGCCTTCAGAATGGTCCTCCTCAAGTCCTCTGAAGACCAGCCCCGTGACGTGGCCGTTAGCCCCAAGCTTCGCTACCTCTTCTGGACTGATGGTGGCCAGACGCCAAAGATCGAGCGAGCCCTGCTGGATGGCACCAACCGCACTGTGTTGGCATCAGAGAGCCTTGCATCCCCTCGAGGCCTCACTGTCGATTACACCAATGACTTTCTATACTGGACCGATGACGTGCTGGATATGATCTCCAGAATGGCTCCAGATGGCACCCAGAGGCAGATTATCCGTTATGGGAGTCGGTATCCATCCCCTACAGGAATGGCTATATTTGGGAACAACATGTTGTGGGTGGATAGCAAGCTTGAAAAACTCTTCCAGGCCAGCAATGACCCAAACAGTTCTGAAGACCCAGAGGTGAGAGAAATGTACCACGTAGTATCTTACAAGAGACTAATGTTTTAATCCTAAATCAATATATTGAATACATTAACAGGATTCATCACAAAGATCAAATTAACTCTTAAACGTATATATTAAAGTATCTGTGACTTTTAGTTAAACTAAAAATGTTTAAACAGTCAGAGAACACAGAAAGGCAAGGAAGTTTATTATGGGAGTACCATTCATATGCAAATCAAAGTAAACAGAACATGTTTAGGAGTGATGAAAGACAGCAAAAACAACACTGAAATGAAATGTATGAAAGGAAATAAAGATATTAATGACATTAAGGAGAAAAAAAGACAATATTAGGTGATCATGCTTGGCTTTTCTAGCTCTTGTCAAAAATTTTCAGAATTTTGAAAAAAATATTAAACTACTTGACAGTTTTCTTCAGTGGGTTATAAGAGGGTTTTTTCATGACTACCATTCAGGTTATGAAATGATGATATATTGGTAAAATCAAGCAGCAGCCTTAGTTTCTGATACACAAAGATAACATGCCCAAAACTGCATTTTACTAGAGGCTGACTCCAAAAGCTATGGAAACACCCTTACATCCCATGAAAGAATTAATTAAAGGCTGGTTTTCAAAACAAATTTGGGGTCAATACCAATATCCAGGCGGTGTGCAGGGGCATTGGAGCACTGTCGTCTCTCAGCAATAGTCTTGGTTACTGGCTCGAATCCTGGTCAGTTTCTTTCTGTGGATTTTGGTTTTTTCTTCTTTTTTTCCATAAAGCATGCTTCTTGTCTTCTTGTCTTTGTGTCTTCTTGTCTTCTTGTCTTTGTGTCTTCTTGTCTTCTTGTCTTTGTGTCAGTCCTGTAATTTACTGCCAAGGTGAGGTCGTTTTATTTGGACGGAGAGCATTTTAAAATAACCAACAAGAAAAAGAACAATATTTGATAAACATCAGCAAAGTAGTGTTTGCCAGCTGTGCAAGAAACATGACTTGAATGGGCAATTAAAGAAGATTCAGCTCTGATCATAATGATTTAAACTGACACTGGATCAGTGCAATGACTCATTTAAAGCAGCTTTCAGTTCAAGCAGACGGTTATCTTTCCTGTTATTAAATTAAGCAAGGCTTCTATTTAGTTATGAAAAACACAGATGATAGGGAAGAAGTTAATGGAACTGATGTTACTGCCCAATCTTTCATTTTAAAATCCTTCTTTAAAACATCTGGTATCAAAAAAAGTTGATCAATCAATCCATCAATTATCTATACCGCTTATCCCTTCACAGGGGGCACACAGAGATGGACAAACATTCACACTCACACTCATTCCTAGAGTTCCCAATTAACCTAATAAGCATGTTTTTTTTGCTTTGTGGGAGGACACCAGAGTGCCCGGAGAGAACTCACACATTCGAACTCCACACAAACCCTGGCTGATGCAAGGATTCTTGCTGTGAGGCACGTACTCTACCTGCTGTGCCACCGTGCCACCGTGCCACCCCAAAAAAGGATTAGATAACCAAACTTTCCATGTGCTAAGAAATATTTTACAAAAGACTACCTGTGGCATTCATTGGTTTGTATACAGATATCATAAATGTATCTTTGTGCTGATAAGAATCTTTCATTGAGTGTGTGTTTTTCTTGTTTCTGAATGTATAACACAGGATGGAGGGCTCACAGAGTAGTACACTAAGGAGTGCCTCAGAAAAAGCACAGCCCTCGGTCCCCTTGTTATATTAAATAGAATTTGTTAACAAAGGTTGTGTTATAAAACTGTTGAGTGTGTAAGTGTAACAAGCTCAGTGAAGTGTGTTTTCTGATCTTGCGGATGTTGACACCAGAGCTACAAGCCAAAATGCATTGCGCAGTTCAAACAGTAGGGTCAACTGAGAACTTCATGAACTTTACTCAAGCTACTAAATAACTTTTTTTTTCACTGGTTCCAGGTAATTCGTGACAGTCTTGATGACCTGATGGATGTTGCAGTTTTTGACTCCCATGTCCAGCCAACATCTGCCAACCAGGTGAACTTTAACCCCTGTCAGGAAGACAATGGACGCTGCCAGCAGCTCTGCTTTGCCATTGTAGACCAGGAGCAACCAAAGTGTGGCTGTGCACATGGCTCTCTTTTAAGTAACGGGGTAACATGTGGCTATTTAGAGGATGAGTATCTACTTTATGCTACAGATTACACGCTGCAAAGCATGAGGTTAGACCCTGGTGATCACAGCATCCCGTACCCAACAGTGAACATAGGGTACGGCGTGGTGGCTTTAGATTATGATTTCGAGGACAAGCTGGTTTTCTACACACAGTCCCAGGGAAACGGACTCAGCAGAATCGGCAAAGTCAGCATGACATCAGCCACTCCCTCGCCTGTGATTATTGCCAATGGTAAGATCTCCATGAAGTAATTATTTTTTAAAGCCCCTCATCTTATGATATTTTCTTCTGATTATCAGTCCCTTCATTAACTTGGTTGGATTTTCCTATTCTATCTTTTCATATAACTTGTTTTTCACTCTTTTTTACACAATTTCTGATTTTCTGTACAGATTTGGATGACCCAGAGGGATTGGCATTTGACTGGATCAACAAGCGTATCTACTTTACCGATAGCTATCAGAGCACTGTCATGTCCATGGGAATTGATGGGCAGAATCGCTCCTTTATTGCCACTGCAAATCGTCCCAGAGGCATCGTTGTTGACCCCTGTTACGGGTAAAAGAGTCTGCTTTCTAATAATTTTTAGGGATGCAATGATATTAATTGTACAATATTGATTTCTGCAAAAAATTGCTTAAATAGCCAAATATCAGTATCTGCTGGTAAGATCATTTCTGTTGATATTTACAGCTGATATATCTGCCATACGTATCCTTTATATCGGCTTCAATGGCATTGTAGTACAGTCCTTCTGGGAATTCACAATTTCAAAGCAGCTCCCTGAGGCCTTACATACCAACAGGCATGCACTATTTGCATTACATGCAGATGAGATGCAACACAAGTGGCATTCATGACTTCACAAGCTGTCTTCTACTGTCAAACATATCCTGTGGATCGCTGCTGCATGAGTTTGATAGTGTGTGCATGTGTATATGGGGGTGAATGGCAAGTTAGTATAGTATCACAAAATTAAGAGATGGCTTTATAGGTGAATGCATGGGTGGTTTACACATGAAATCAGAATGAAACATTTTCTGTCCTGCAGCTGCCTGAAATTAATCTAAGCCTGCAAGGACATTTAGTTGAACAAGCAGGGGCGCAAACCTAGTCTTTTTGGTAGGGGTGGCCCAGCCCCCGACTGAAGACCTAAAAAAGAAGTGTTGGGGTTGAATGCCTGCATGCTACCTACCTCTTATGGTTTTTCTTTATTTGATCCATGTACCATATTAACATGGGGGAGACTGTGCTTTTTACCTGTGCAGCTGTCAGTCAAAAGGAGGAGCTCCAAATGTTTTTACGTCACTTCAGCGAAGAATTATGTCATTCATCTTTTTATTCAGGCTGTATTTCATTAAAATAATTGCCATATTAAATACTGACAGATAGTTATCTTCTCATATTGTTTTTCCAGTTACCTATACTGGACTGACTGGGCCTATCCAGCCCAAATTGAGAGGGCAACACTGGGTGGAAACTTCCGGACCCCCATCATTAACACCAGCCTGAGCATGCCGAATGGCCTGGCTATTGATTTTGAGGAAAGGCTGCTGTACTGGGTTGATGCCTCATTGTAAGTTAAGTTGTTTTAAGACATACACTGCTGCAGGAGTTCCCTTTCCTCATTACATGATTTCTCCCCCTGCAGAGATAAGATTGAGAGGTCTACACTGACTGGAGGAAACAGACAAGTCATCCTGCAGGGGGTCATTCACCCATATTCCTTGACAGTCTTCCAGCAGGACGTTTTCTGGACAGACTGGACTGAGAAAGGTGTTTTCAGGGCCAGTAAAGTCGATGGCTCTGGCTTCACAGTACTGTCCCGGGATATGCAGTACATACCCAATGGCATCCATGTTTTTGCAGCGTCGAAGCAGGAGAGATGCTCCAGCTCATGTCAGCAGTTTAACGGAGGGTGCAGTCATGTATGTGTTCCTGGTAAGAGCAGATTCTGACGAAATATGCATTAATGGCCTTTCCCAGCCTAGAAAAACACATGGTTAAGCCTCTTCTTCAAAATCTTTAATTGTCAGGGTTATGAAGAAAGCCTCAAAGATATAATAAATTGACAAACTATTACATAAAATACACTGAACCATAAGTGTAAGTATCTGCATTACTCAAACTTTTGTTCTGCCAGACTTCAGACCAAGTAGGAAAAGTCCTGAACACAAAGGACACACAGCACTTCTAATTAAAAAAGACAGGTTATCTTTTTAATGCCCTCACTTCCCATAATCCCTCCTACAGGCCCATCAGGTCCAGAGTGTCAGTGCCCAATGGAGGGGCAGTGGTACCTGGCAAACGATGGCAAAGACTGTATAGAGGACAATGGGAAACGCTGCGAGTCTGACCAGTTCACCTGCCTCAACGGTAACTGCATCTCAGAGCGCAGGAAGTGTGATGGCTACAACGACTGCAACGACAACACCGACGAGCTGGAGAGAGTGTGTGGTGAGAAATATAATTTTATACAAAACAGAAAAGAAAGTCAGCCCGCTAAAACATGTGGTAACACTCATGACCCATTAAAAAATGACATGTGGCACATTGCATCCCAAAAATGGACACCCCAGAAAAATGGGCCAATAATTACTGTACATTATTAATTTCCTCTGACTATAGTAAATAGTTACTTTGACCCTTCATATAACAGAGCAATTCAGATTCAGACAACTTTATTTGTCCTAAAGGCTTTTAATTTTTTTTTTAATCAGATAAAATATTAACAGTGAGTACATAAAGCTTTGATATTAACTCAAAAAGAACAACACACTCACACACACACACACAAATTTAATCAGTTTTTCCATGTCCCATTTCCTACAATTTCTGAAAATTTAATCCAAATCCGTTCAGAACTTTTCAGGTTATTTTGAACACAAACAAACAGACAGACAGATAAACGCCGGCAAAAACATAACCTCCTTGGTGGAGGTAATAAGCACATTTCTACCAAAAAACATGCCATATGGATTATAGATGAAAAAAATAATGGTCTCCAGAAAGGACGGATGGGACATAAGAGTTAAAAGAACAATCAAAACAACTCTAAATAAATGTTAAAACTTTGAACTAAATCTCTTTTGTTACACCACCCAGCTTTCCACACCTGCTCAGCAGTCGACTTCACCTGTGACAATGGCCGCTGTGTGTCACTCAGCTACGTCTGTGACTTCACCAATGACTGCGGTGACAACAGTGATGAGCGAGGTTGTACCTTCCCCACGTGCAACCCAGAAACAGAGTTCACCTGTGACAACGGACGCTGCATCAGCATTGGCTTTGTCTGTAATGGCTACAATGAATGCCTAGACAGCGCTACCTCTGATGAAATTAACTGCCGTAAGTTATGATCAAGCACCATTTGCTATTTTAATAAATCTAATAAGGGGCATTTTTTCTGATTCAGTGCTTTATGTCTTTATATTTGCCCTCCTGCAGCTGATCGGATCTGTCCCAACGGCCAGGTAAAGTGTGAGAACACCAACATCTGCATCTACCCTGAGGCCCTTTGTGACGGCTACAACAACTGTGGAGACAACAGCGATGAAAATCCTCTCTTCTGCTGTGAGTAAACAGAGGGTGTAGGCCAACTGCTGGTGTGTGAGAAAAGAAGGTTACAGGTTACAAAAAGAAAAAAGTCAAAGTTTTCTTACCTGTTTGAAGATCTTTACTTGTACCCTAATCAAATCAAATTTGGATTGTATTTCTGTGCTACAGTGACTCGCACATGCTCTCCAGATGAGTTCGGCTGCGATGAAGGAAAGTGTATTCCTATAGGTTGGGTGTGTGACAACATTCAGGACTGTGATGATTACACAGATGAGCCCTCCACCTGTGGTATGTACTCAACATGTAGAATGTATCAACAGGTGAACTCTGAAAGATCCTTGGGTGCCTCAGTACACTGGGTTTCAATTTGATTATGCAGTAACTATTTCTTTCCTTTGAGTCTCCTGTATGTTTCTTAATTTGTGTCTTTAATAAGCCAATGCCGCTTGAGGCCTTTACACATAGAGGGCATGCAAACTTCTGCTTTTTTGATACATTTTCCTATTTACATTCAAGGTGATGCATTTTTATGTATTTGTGTACATTCTTAAAATAATCATGCCACGGAAGTCAACATGGACTGGGTATCAAGTGGCTATGACCCCATGCTCTTTTTAATTAAGCAGGAATTAAACTGGTACATCTAATTCTGTAAAGGAAAGGAGAAGTTCAGTTTATTTCAAGAGCTGAAACTGAACCAACCTCTTCTGCACCAGCTGTTCACAACGGTAGAAGCTTGAGTATTTGTATTGCTCTGTTTTGCCGCTACTTCACAACATGGCACAGATGTCTCCTTCTGCCAGCAGTGCACTGATGAAAATATGGTCTGACTAAAATTTTGCCAAGTACACAAGTTTCACAACATCCCAAATAAAGATTAGCAAAATATATAAATGTTTGAAGCATAACTTCAAGCACAGCAATGCTGATAAAGTGTGTTATTCTGACACACTGGCATTGTTTCCTTTTGTGAAGCAACTGCTGGCAGAGGGAAATATAAGCTGTGCTGTGTAGTGAAGTAGTGCCGAAACAAAGCAGCTTGGTTGTGAAAAAGTAACTCTTTATAGCGTGGAATCACCCTATGCTGCTTTTGCAGGTTGTTTTAACCCACAGTTCTTTTAATGACACAGATTTGGTGGCACCATCTGCAGCAACGAATTGCCCTGGCTTCCTTGCCAACTATTTTTGCACAGATGGAGAAATGACCTTTGTCACTGTGGCACATGCTCCTGCTAATTCTATGTTCCTCATCAAACCATATCAATAATCCTGAACTATCTCTTTAATGGCCAATATTCCGAATAACAAGTGTCAAAATTAGGCATGATGTAATTGTACTGTGGATTCAAGATATCCTTCGAGGAGAGGGAAGTTACGCTTATTCTGGGTCTTCTGGTGTGATGGTGCTTCCTATAGTATGTTTATGAGTTACTCTGGATCAAACATTATTTTGTGCCATAAACCCTTCACCAAGCACTGCTACAACTTTAAAGGAAGAGAGACAACTCTGTCAAATCAAGGATGCTGTTCTAAAGAGATGTAATGATGAAGGGTAGTATCACACTTCCCAGACTTGTGAGAGTATGTTCTTTAGCCTAAAATGGCACCTTTTGCTGCAGTGTATAGCCCTAGCTTCCATGCTGACCTTTTCTGCACAGACAGAGCTGAGATTTGTGACTGTGGCACATGTTCAGGCTAATGCCATGTACCTCATACAACAATAATCCAGAACTATCCCTTTAAACATTCAAATTGCCTAAAGATGCCTATGGTGCATGCAAAACTAGGCCAGATAGCAGGTTTCTACTTTTAACCACCTGCTGAGAGTAAACAAACTTATACCAGTCAGTTTTGATTTTGTGCAAACTTTGTTTGTTTTCTGCATGTTTCTTCCTTCTCATGATTTTGTCATAGTTCTTTCTTTTTTCTCTGCACAGAGGATCCATTCAAGACATGCAATCCCAGCCAGTTCACTTGCACAAATGGAAACTGCATCCAGCAGTCAATGGTCTGTGATGGCAACAACGACTGTGGGGACAACAGTGATGAGGCTGCTGAGCTGGACTGTGGTAGGACAGCATCTCACATTTCTCACCACTCTGAGTATAAAGATTTTAACCATATGATGTATTCTGCCTTTTTGTTTTACTTTTCCCCAGCTCTTCTTCCTGTCTCATCTGTTCTTTCTTCTCTTATCCAAGTTAAAACACCCTCCCTTTGTCTCTTGCAGGCCAACGTACCTGCAACCCCGACCAATTCACCTGCCCAACCTGGCACCCCGGTCACCCTCGCTGTGTGCCGTTAGTCTCTGTGTGTGACGGCGAGAAAGACTGCGCCGACGCTGCTGATGAGCTTCAAAACTGTCCCAGCCGTGCCTGCCACATGAACGAGTTTGCCTGTGCCAACGGGCTTTGCATCTTCCTCCCTTTTCAGTGAGTAAAAACATAAAATAATCATTGTTTTACAGTGTAGAAACTATGGTAACCGTCACCATTCTCCTCCTCCTCACTCCTCAGCTGTGACCGTGTGAATGACTGTGGGGATGGCAGTGATGAGCTGGGATGCACCTACGCCACATGCAGCAGCAACCAGTTCACCTGTGAGAACGGAGTCTGCATAAACTCCTTCTACATCTGCGATGGGGACATTGACTGTTTGGACGGCTCAGATGAGGCAGAGAGCTTGTGCTCCACACCACAGCCCACCTGTGCTCCTCAGCAGTTCATGTGCAGCTCGGGCGAATGCATAGATATAAATAATGTGTGCAATGGAGAAAAGGACTGCCAGGATGACAGCGATGAAAAGGGCTGTGGTGAGACATATGGAAATTATTTACTTTTCCTACGTCAATGTTTGTCTGGGGCATGAGCAGCATATTTCCTGAAGGCAGGGTGATTAAAAAATACTGTGTGGTTTCACTGTTGATATCTCTACACTTGTGACATAATTCAAATTTAGACCAATACTTTACCAATGGGTAATCAATAAATATCATGTGGCATATTGACAACACAGCTTCCTCACTACACTGTTGTGAGAATATGTGCTTTTTAAATCATGTTAAGCCTCTCATGTGTCCTCTCTCTCTCTTTCCCTTTTTTCCATCAAGGTATCAATGAGTGCCTCACCACAGCAATCCATCAGTGTGCCCAGATTTGCACCGACACCCTCACCAGTTACTATTGTTCCTGCAATGCAGGCTTCCAGCTCATGCCCGATGGCAAAGCCTGCGAGGACCTGGACGAGTGCATCAGCACGCCATCAGTCTGCAGCCAGCTTTGTGAGAACACTGTAGGCTCGTTTCACTGCAAATGTGCAAACGGTTACATCCGTGAACCAGACGGGCGCACCTGTCGTCAGAACAGCGGCATCACTCCATCCTTGTTGTACACAAACCGCTACTACATCAGGAGCTTGGCTACAGATGGCTCGCAGTTGAGCATAGTTCTTCAGGGTCTGTCCAGCGTGGTGGCTTTGGACTTTGACTACTACGACAAAAGGCTGTACTGGCTGGACGCAGGCGTGGGGAAGATTGAGAGGATGAGTATGGATGGGAGTGACAGAGAGACTCTGGCAGATGACGATCTGTTCGGAGCTGAGGGCATTGCTTTGGACTGGGTGGGCAGGTGTGTGAAAAAGAACAATTTTCATTACTAAATTCAGAATGTTTAAAATAGTATCCAGTCAAATATGTTCAAAAATATTGATGAGGAACAGCTCTCTGCCTTAATTTTGCTCATTGTTTTTTGTTAGCACTCTTTTTATAATGCTTGATGACCAAATGAACCAAGACAAAAGCAAAACTTGTGTGCATCCTGCAGGAAGTTGTACTGGGTTGATGCTCATTATGGCTCTATTCACGTGATGGAGCTGGATGGAAGATATAAGAAAAAGCTGATCTCATCGGATTTCACAGATGGAAATCAAACGTACCTCATCAGCAGACCTCGCGCTGTGGCGGTTAACCCTCAATACGGGTGTGTAGATTCACACTTGCACACATATTGAAGTTCTCAATCTGTAGCTGAGACAATAATACAAATTTACAACAAAATACAACGATGGTGACCTACTACAAGCATAGAGTGGTGCAGGGATGTTACTGTTGGTCAACATAGATGTTAGCATTGTGCTGGTTCCCTCCACTGCAAGCCTACTAAAAGCCTATTGGAGTATTTGCTGTGTTGTGGATCAGTTCTGATGATACAGTATATATATACAACTTTATAAAAATATTTTAATCGCTGTATCGGTAATCAGTTATTTTAGCTGTTGTCTTATGACACTAATAGTGTGCCAGTATTGCACTTATAAATACCAAACCATCCTGTATTGAATCAAATCCTATGGAGTGGTTTTATGTGGTATAATTTTGTGTCTTATCATGTTGCATTATGTTATATCATCATGTATAGTATTGTTTGGTGTAGTCTGATTGATTTGTATGATATCATAACTAATGTACCATATTTTATTGTATTGTGTGTTGCCGTATTGTTATTATCCTACAATTCCCACCCAAACATGTCTACTGTGACTTATTCTGTGATCCTTGTGTTTTGATTTACTTATTTATTTATTTATTTTCTCCTTCATGTCCTCTCTCTCCCAGTTGGCTGTACTGGACTGACTGGGGTGATGTCCCATATATCGGCAGAGCTGGCATGGATGGATCAAACGTCAGTGCCATCATTACAACAAAACTACTGTGGCCAAATGCTCTGACCATAGACTATACCACCAACAAGATCTTCTTCGCTGATGCTCATCTGAACTTCCTTGAGTAAGATTAGAGTCAAACTTTTTTCTAAGTTTGATTATTATGGTTGCAGTCAAATCTGTGTACTCACTGTGCCAATTATAAACCTCCAGCTTTGCAGACATGGACGGCAAGAACCGTCACCGGGCCATTTCTGGTTCACTCCCCCATATGTTTGCTGTTTCCCTGTTTGAGGACTGGGTGTACTGGACAGACTGGAACACACACACAGTGGAGAAAGCTCACAAGTACACTGGAGAAGAACGCACAATCATGGGAAATAACACACATCGGCCCTATGACATTCACGTCTACCACCCTTACAGACAGCCCCGCAGTGCGTACATTTGCATTGTAGCTTTCTGTATTGTTGTATTGTATTGTTTCAGTGCAGCTTGGATGCAGTTAAAATTATTTTTCTTTATCCTCAGGTGAAAATCCATGCACGTCCCACCATCTGACCTGCAGTCACTTGTGTCTGATTGGCCCTGGTGGGGATACAGCATCCTGCGAGTGCCCGGATCACTTCATCGGCCTCATGGTGGGCTTCAAGGTCCAGTGTGTCCCTGACTGCTCCAGCACACAGTACCGCTGTGCAAACTATGAGGGGTTAGATATAAAACATTTTATACCTTACAGTCTTGGCATTTTGTGTCTATTTCCAGAACTTTATGAATCGACACCATGGTATTATTTGTGAAGGACTTTGATTAAAAAAGACCTTTCACTACCACAATCTGAGTTTTTATATGCTCGAAGATTGTTTTGCTTTTTATGCAAACTTTATTTAATTTGCCCTGTGGGGAGACCCCCAAAAGATTCAGTGCAGATGAGCAGAACACTGCAAAACTTAAAGCATTTCAAATTTAACATCTGTCTGTCCTCTGTCCCATCACTAGGTGTATTCCCATTTGGTGGAAGTGTGACGGACAGTCAGACTGCAGTGATGGTTCAGATGAACCTCAGACCTGCCCTCCACGTTACTGCCCCACTGGCCAGTTCCAGTGCCAAGATGGAAGCTGTACTTACCCTGGCTTCCTCTGTGACGGCCACGCTGACTGCCCTGACAACTCGGACGAAGACGCTGCCCTCTGCAGTAAGACAGTATATCTAGAAATGAAGAAGAGAGTTTGTTTTTCTTGGAAAATCTTGGAAAAATGTCTTCACTCTCATGCTTTAAGCTCAAGTCAAAATATTGACACTGTGCTCTGTGTCCTCATAGGTGACATCAGATGTGAGGAAAACGAATTCCAGTGTTTAAACAAGAAGTGCATCCCTGAATCATCTCACTGCGACGGAGTGAGTGACTGTACGGACGGTAGTGACGAGGATGCAGAAACTTGCTCTCAGAAAACATGCAAGCCAGGAGAGTTTCACTGTGCCAACGGGCGCTGTCTGCCGTCCAGCTATGTGTGCGACGCCCAGGATGATTGTGGAGATGGATCTGATGAACCATTTGAGACCTGTAGTAAGTCAGATGTTTCTGGTGGGTAGAAACAATGAAAACAATGATTTGAGAGCAGTAAGAAAGGCGTGACGATTATCTTAGGTGCTAAAGCATGAAAGAAACATGCAATAGCCTGATTTTTTAAAAGCCTATGTGTGTTGGATGCATAAGAAGCATAGTTCAATACCTCCACGGCAATATAAAAGCAGATTAGACAATATAAACAGCAATAGATAAAATTTCAAGGACGTTGTAGTTAATGTCAATATTTTTGACTGTTTAACTGTCAGTGCACTCAGTCAGTAATGCTCTATTATACATTTGAAACAAACTCACACTGATCGTGGCCATGCACAAGAAGATTTTCAGATTTAAACTGATTTCAAAAAATGTGGGAGACTACAAATTTGAAGACAGCATCTTAAGAGAAGGCACAGCGGTCAGGATGCCAAAGTATTTACTGTTGGACCATATTTAATGAAGAAAATCAGAAATGGATAATTTTTCATTTTTTGATTGATACTTCTGTTAAAAGTCATAGCAAAAACATAGGGAGGGGCAGCTTTGTTTACAGAAAAGGCCACATTAATGTTATCCTTACATTATAAATTTTAAGACTCTGTCAATTTAACATAAAGAATAGGAGTGTCAGACCTGTTTTTATCAACCACCACATGTATAAAATATATTAGTGTATTAAATTGAATAAACCAGTCAAGCGATGGTTGAAATAGGTCTAATTACTGAGAATACTTATTGAAAAAAGACAGCCTTCATCAAACTTTCAGTAAATGACTTGTATGAAACTGATACACTTTGGAAGAGAATTGGCACTACATTGTTAGCAAATCAGACTGTGACACGGGGCAGACAGCACAGGAGATAAGGATGATTTGTGTTCCTATTCAATGTTGCAATCTGTTTGACTAAATTTATCAGTGAAGTACCAGATTCATGTTCTAATGTGGGCCAAGTTTCATCTTATTTTTAGAATTTGCTGTTGGCCAACTTTTTAGATTTAACAAAAGGAAAAAATGTGAGCCTTGTAGTGCAGATTGATCTGTCTGATTCAATGTCTGTAATCAGACAGATCCATCATGCCAAGCTCCAGTCAACAACGTCCTTAGGAGCAGGTGGAGATGGAAGCTAGGAGAAGGACAACAACAGGAGGTGACTGCTTGTCCAGAGGTTAGCATAGATGCTAACAGCTTCAGCAGCAGATTTATCAGATCTGAACCGCATTTCCTTATTAAATGAAAGCCCTTCAAATCTTCTTCGATGCAATGAATAGTCTCCAGCTACCCAAGTAAATTGTATCATACATGTTATGTCTTATAAATAGTTAAATTCATACTAATAATCAAAGGTTATTTTAAAAATTCTTCAATTTATTTTTCAATTTATTTTTCAATTTATTTTTTATATTGTGTTAATAATCCTGTTTTGTTTACATCATTCTTAGTATTGATTTTTAAAACTTACTCTTGGACCTCATTGGAGTGAGGAGCTGGCCTGTATGTAGCCCCTTGCCACAAGTTGTCCATCCCTAGCTCAAAACCGTAAAAGCAACAGTGACATGTACATTACAGTTTGTTTTCTTTTATCAAACATGCAGTGGTCTTATAATACTGACACACCTAGACCATCAGCATCCTTTTACTGTCCGTGCTCTTGTGAGTTTTGTTTTTCTAACTTAAAAGTAGAGAAATATATGGGAGGTCTTGGAAAATAAGGTGAAGCTGCATTTATGTTCACTTTCATTGAGTGAGGGTAAGAACATTAGGTCTTGACGCTACTTGATCCGTTCTTTTTCATCAGCTTTTGAAAGGAGGAGGCCATCGGCAGTAACTGAATCATAAATATCAGACATGTTTGAAATGTATCACTTGAGATTCGAGAGACTCCTACTTGATTGGGAGCATTAGAATGGTCTAAGTGATGGTATACACTTGGAAAAATACTCAGTTACTACTAGCAAGAGGTTGCATCCCACCCCACCAATCCTTGAGAGAGGAAAGCTTGCGAAATCTGGCTGAAAATTGTCAGTTGTGGCTGGCTTTAGGGGTCAGTCATTTACATCTTTGAGGTTAAAGGTCACTGATTTACTACTAGTCCTTGAAGAGCCTTTTAACAGGTGGTAGCTAAAGTCTTTCTTCTTTTCTATTTCCCGATTTTTGTGTTTTTTACCTCTTTACAATGCCTCTATTTTTCCATTCAGTGGGCCCAGAGTATAAGTGTGATGAAGAAACTGAGTTCTCCTGCAAGACAAACTATCGCTGTGTCCCTCTGTGGGCGCGCTGCGACGGCACCAACGACTGCATCGACAACAGTGATGAGCAGGGCTGCGGTGAGTGATATGCCAGTAGATTTGACTTTATGTGAGGGTATTACTGTGCACAGAGTAAGTCAAAACAAAAGAATACTTTTATTGAAGTCTGTGTGATAGTGAATACTTCTTTCGAACATTCAAGTTTGAATTCTGGAGACAGTTTAGACTTTAATTATATCATGTATTAACTGTTTTTGTCTTTTTTTTGACCATACATTGATTCACCTTTTTACCAACGAATGTCTAACTATGTTTTCTCACAGCGGAGGTGACCTGTGATCCAATTGGAGATTTCAGATGCAATAACCACCTCTGTGTTCCCATTCGCTGGCAATGTGATGGCAACGATGACTGCGGCGATGGCTCGGATGAGGAAGACTGCGGTGAGTGCCACACACTCACCTCAATCCATCTAAAAACCAGCAACAGCATTATGTCAGCCGGGGTCACAGATTTATTTATCTTTGACCCCAGTTTATCCCTTTTTTTAAGGTTACAGTGTCATCTTTCAGCTGCAAAGTACTTGGGGGGAGCTGGAGCCTATTTTTTCTATATATCTGTTTTCTATATATCTCTAACTGTAGACATGAGCCAACAAGACACTGTTTGTTTTTATTTTATTTTTTTATTTTTCATTTATGTAACCAGGAAGTCCCAATGAGATTAAAAAACTCTTTTACAAGAGAGACCTGGGCAAGGTAGCAGCCAATACAATGTTACACAATTTAAAAAAAAAAAAAAAAAATTAAATGTACAGTAACCTTTCAAGAAAGACAGCCACACTTCCCTGTCACCACGCTCTTTATGATCCTTTTAATTTTTTTCTCAGTGAGATCAATGACTATTTTTAGCTCTTTTTGGAGGCTGTTGCATGCCCAAGGTGCACTGTGAGAAAAGGCAGTCTCCGCAAGATCTGTAAGAGCCCAGGGAACTGTAAAGAGCAACAAATTAGAGGAGCGCAGTCGGTAACATGTAGAGCTGAACAAAGGAGGCTGCAGAGGTATGATAGTAATTTACCAAGTATTGTTTGAATTACAAAAAACACAAAGGGATTGATGATCCCTCACTGTCCCCTGTTTTTACATTCAACGGCACATGGAAGAGCCAGTGTACACTTAGTGCTTTAGTGATTAAAATTAAAAATGCTCACATGCTCACTGGCTGCACTGCAAAAGGACTTACGTGACAGACAGCAATGGTAACAGCCACACCTGAAATGAAAAATATCAGGCCTGCAGTCCTCAGAGCGGATGGTGGCTGCATCGCGGTTAGATCAGACAGCAGCTCCACTTTAGATATGACAAAGATGAAAATGTCTTTTTCTTCAAGTTTTCCTTCCTGCTTTGTGTGAAAGCATTACTTAAACCAGTGAAATTTTCATTTGTGTTATACGCCTTCATGTTATACACTGAAGGCAGTGTTTATTTTGTTGAATGTTTTACTTGATTCCAGGAGTGAATGGCTTGTGCAGCGAGCCAGTGTCAATAGTCAGACGTCAGGCCAGAGAAGGATCAGGAAACTGTCCCGTGCATGAATTTAATGCACGCAGTTAAATATTGAGTATTTTAGGGCCAAAATCCTAGTGAACTCAAGATCAAGTCATATCAAATTAAGATGCCGTCAAGTCAAGTCAAAAGTGTTCAGAATTCTGACTCGAGTCCACACCTTTGCATAATATTACAGCAGAAATTGACTTTGAGCCAAATGTACAAAATGAAATGATTGGATACAAGTTCTGTCTAAAGTGTCTGAGGGGCAAGTCCAAGTCAAGTCTCAAGTCACCTCGGGGTGTGACTTTAGAGTCTGAGTCTCAAACTCGAGTCCCCATCTTTGACTTCAACACTGTAAACAAGTGTTACAGCAATCAGGCAGGACCAACCAGGTCATTTTTGAACTTCTAATTTTCTACAGATAAATTAGGTCATTTTTATAAAACCTGCAGGGTTTCCACAAATAGTGACATACATTTGATCTGCTCAAATTCCTAAAACACATTTGAAACAGATTTAATAAAACATAAATAAAACATTTTTATTAAGGTCTTGTCAACATTGAAATTCTTAAGCTTTTTAAAAAGTTAATTCAGTATTGAAACAATGTGTAAAACGGTCTTTTTATACACTTCGCTGGTGTAAATCTCACTCATATATCACTGAAGATATTCATGTGTCTCTCTCTTCTGATGATTGGTGTTTACAGAGCCAAGACCTTGCTCTGAAAGTGAGTATCGATGTGACAACGACTTGTGCATCCCTGGTAGCTGGGTGTGTGACCATGAAAATAACTGTGGGGACAACTCAGATGAGCGGGACTGTGGTGAGTAGGCGCTTCACATAAACACACACTAACTTGGAAGACTCTGAACGCCCTTCACTGTGCTGTCTGTCTTCTAGAGTTGAAGACATGTCGTCCAGACACTTTCCGGTGTGACTCTGGTCATTGTATCCCTGCCGCTCTGGAGTGTGACGGCCGCGCTGATTGTGAGGATCTGTCGGACGAGACTCATTGTCGTAAGTATGCATCAAGAAAACTAATAGCAATTGCTCGATAGTGCAGTGTTTGATTGTGTGTTTTATAATTTCTTTCTGTTATTGTATGTTTAAGTTATCTGCTTGTCCAAGTCGTAAATAGAACAACAATGACATTTTTGTTAAAGCTTTGAAATGTATTAATTGAATTCCAGCCAGACAATCAACACAAGTTCATATAAAAGCATAAAACAAAGCAAATTTAAAGCAGTTAGTTCATTTACCTATATAGAAGTAAACTGGACATGCTTGCACTCCATAATCAATGCTGAATTTTTGTAATCATATCTTAGCAATTGGTCTGGACAAGTGTTGGTTGACATTACTTTTTGAAGTAATCTGTTTTGTTACACCTTAACAGTCATGAGTACTTTTGTGTTACCAAAAAAATTAAAATGTCTCTGGTTCTTGTTCCTTAGATTGGTTATAGCTATGGCACACAAATGACAGTATATCTGCCTTTATGTGGACCTCAAATTGTTGCCCTGCTGACAAATTAATGGCCCATAATCTGTGACTGGATAATATGAGTAACAAATGTGATGACCTAAAGCTCTTAGTATGCTCAGTTTGACAATCACAGGGCAGAGACACACTGTATTTCACACAGACCACACAGAAAACTGTTTCACTTAAACCACAGTGCTTTTTCAATGACCTCGGTTACCTGGGTAAAGTCCAAATGAAAAAATCGGCTGTTAGCGTTCACAAATACTGCTCACATGAATAAAATTTGGATAATTTCATGGATTTTTTGCAAGTGTGATTGGGGTTAGAGTCTCTGCGTCTTCCTTAACCTGACACACCAGATGGACTGCTCAATATATTTCACTAGTCCAAAGAAAGTGTTTGGAAATGGACAAAACCTTTTAAAAGTATATCCAGCATGTGATTGGATGATTGTTCTGTCAATTATATTCATGTCATTACAGGCCAATCAGATCAGATCAGATCAGATCGAGCTTGGCAAGATGGATCAGCCTGATGACAGACATTGAGTCAGGCTGATCCATCTGCACTGCAAGGTTACATCCTCTGTGCCTTCAAGTCAATTTACTTTAAGGAATTACACAACAGTTAGATTCATCCATACTTTGATACTTTTTATTGCAACAATTGAATGATAAAAAATGTGTATATATGTGCGTAGATAGATATATCCTCTTTAAGTATAAATTTGTAAGAACTGCACAGGATAAACTGTTCCTTTCATCCCGACAGCTACTCGTTACCCAGGCGGCCGCTGGTGTCTTCAGAGTGAATTCGAGTGTGCAAACCATCTGTGTGTGAGCCACAACTGGGTGTGTGACGGCAAAGATGACTGCGGGGACAACTCAGACGAACAACTTAGTTTATGCTGTGGGAAATATTTCTTTAAACATTTTGTTTTAAATATATATTGAGTGACTAAAGTTGGTGTGGTAAACTAACGTGATTAATATCAGCAGTGTCTGTCTAAACTGTGTTTGTGCAGGGAACATCACCTGTGAGATGCCAGAAAAGTACCGCTGTGCAAACGGATACTGTGTTTTCTCAGGCCTGCTGTGCAACCAGAACGACGACTGTGGAGACGGCAGCGATGAGACAGAAGAACTCTGTATGACACTTACACACAAAACACAATCCGCTGTGTGTCTGAACCACAAAAAAAATGCCTCTGAGTCTATGAAAGTTGGTGCCACTTGTAACTTCTTGAAAGTGTGACAGAGCAGAAACTAAACAATCCAACCTTTAGAGACACTTTTACTCATGGGAAAAGTAAGACTGCATGCCAGCTCTCACATGATCTTATTACACTTATAGTGTACAAAATGACAAACATAATGGACTTTTCTATCTGGCCACCTGTTGCAAAATATGCAGAGTATTTAGTCATACATTTTTTTTGCATATACTGTCGAGGACGTGATAAATAAAATGATAACCCAAGTTCTCCTTACAGCTTACAACTCAAAAACATGCCCAGCAAAAATGCACCAACACTAGCAGTGTCCCTGATGCTAAAAAGCTTTCAAACTAATACCGCTGCCATGGTAACAGATGTACAAAGTAGTGTTTAATGCAGGGGGCTTGTAAAAATTGATAAGTCTGTTTTGCATCTCTGTCTCAGAGCTTGTATGTTTCAATGCCGGCTTTCTAGAACATGTAACGTAGGCCAACTAATCATCCACTGATTGAAGGGATTATAAACTGACTTTTGTCATAGAGGTTGTGTAACGTCAGAAATTTTACATCTGCATACTAAAATGAAAAGGGATTGTGTGAACTGTATAAGATGGAGTTACCTGACTCATAAATTGATCTATAACAGTTACAAAACGTGCATCTGTGTACGGAAATTGGTGCACTAGAAGAAAAAATTAATTACAGACCCATTTATTTGTTTTGGTATATTTGCTATGATAACTCCAGACTGTAAAAACCAAGACACACCTAGACTTACCTCAAGGGACCCCAGTGTCCCCTGGCACACCATTTGAGAACCACTGCTCTATACAATAGAAAACAGCATTCTATGGGTTGTCAAAGATTAAGCAGAAAACAAGCATTTCTATGTTGTGGAAATGCTTGACATAAACAGAGAGTCAAAAGCTTAAAAGGGACTCCTGATTCGAACTGTGAGCTACTCACAAAGCATTCTGGGATTGCTTTAAGTGTGAATCAGGAAGTGAAGATTTAGAGGCATTTTTTTTTCCATTTTATGGAAAATTTGTAGGGAATTTAGTCCCATGGGATTTCTTTTGACCAGAGTCCTAATTTATAGAAGAGAAGTAACACTGAAATTGGACTAAAGTGACGGTAGATCTCCATTCATACTGTAAACATCTTTGGAGGGTCAGGGGAAGAAGTCTCAGGATGAAGTTTGGGGAAAGTTTGGTATTCCCTAACAAGTAAGCAGCACAAACTATGAACAAGATACAGAAAACCTACTAATAATAATATTTGATGCTGTTAGTGTTTAACTAAAAAGATATGTAACAGAAAATAAGTCAGTTTTGTAAAAATAAAATTAAAATTTCAACTTAAAATTTTCTAAACGTTTTACACATTATTTCTTCAAAAAGCTCTTAAACATCAAATCTGTTTGATCCCTGTTTTCTAATTTAATAATATAAGGGATCAACCAGCATCAACAAATATCTGTGACATGCTGAGTTTGTAAATAAACTAAACACGAGTAACACTGAGAGTAAATGCAGAAAACTTCTGTCCACATATGGAAAGAGTCATCTTGCAGAGCTCTGAAGCTGATTCTGTCATACATAAGATACTTTATCCCACTTCCTGATTTCCTGAAGTACAGACGGGGTCAAGGGTCAAAACTACTCATTGCCAGTTTTGCATCAAAAATGTTTTGGCATTAAAAGTACAAAGTAAAGTCATGGTACACAGTAAAGACAACACATTTTTACACGCTGTTCTAGTTCAAATGTTTTTGCTGAGTTTTCTAACATGTGAACTTTGACAGCACAGAATTTGTATATGGGCAAAAAAACCTTTATGGGCTGAATAGAACTTTTCTGATGGGTCCACTCGTGATGTGCTATGTTACATTTTTTTAAACAGGACATTCGAGTTAATGCAGAATATTATATTTTTTTGTTGTTGTTTTTTAGATTAAAATGTCTTTCCCTCTTTTAAACAAAACCATTGCTAAATCTGTAATAAGTTCATGTTCAGTGAATGCAGCACTAGTCATCAGTTTCTGATATGCATTGGATTAATCTGAACACTAATGCCCCATGAACTCTCCCCCTGTGAGACCTCCAAAATGAGAAATCCCAAAATAACATCAGTGTATCTACTCAGAACACAGAGCCTGAAACATACAAAGGATAAGGAAATAGTCTGTTTTATGGCATTGTTACACAATCAGCTTAAACATCAATCAGAGCAAATTATTTTGAGAGGAGATTAAAGAGTTGCTGGACATTGCCTGGCTCATCTAAATCCATTTGTTTTCAGGGAGGAGACTGCGAAGAAAACCACAGAGGCTTCGATTAAATAAGAGATTTAGTGATTGTGGGACAGTTTGTTGTCATGCTTGTTGTCAAACTTCAGAGTGTGGGAGGCTTGGTGTTTATTTTATCTTCTAGTGTGGGCGGTGCCTTTATTTCCACTTATTTAGCTTTTTTTTTCTAAACTAGCAGTTTTCTGAGCTTGTAAATCTTAAGCAGAAGTGGAGGCGGACATGTTCTCACAGACATACACACATCGACCTTCCCTGTGTGTCTGAACTGATGACTTACTCTTTCCTCCTCAGGCCGTGAGCCCACTCTGCCCCCCTGTACACTGGACCAGTTCAAATGCACCAACGGGCACTGTGTGGATCTGCCATTTGTTTGCGACCACAATGACAACTGTGGGGACCGCACTGACGAGTTAGGTTGCAGTAAGTAACAGCAAACAACACATTCAGAATGTTTTGATTGATAATCAAATGGTTTCACATCAAATGTAGTTCTGTCATACTTATTATCAGCACAAATGGCTCTGTGAGCTTGTTCAGGCAGAGTACTCGGGCTACATTGATTTGAAACCTGATATGCATCATCATTTAATCACCTGACCTCTGTAGCTCTGCCAGCATTGCCTCCATCAGCACTTCACTCTTGCTTTCAACCCTCCACAATCCGCCTGTAGGCTCTGACATCAGGTTTGAGTTGAATGAAGCCAATGTGGAAGTATAAAAAGATGCAGTTCCTTAAGTGTCCTATAGAGTTTGGTTGCAAATACCAAGTCATCTTCGTACAGTAGTGCAGGAATGAGTCAAAAATGCACAGGTGAGCTAGCATTTAGCACTTCCCGGTTCCCAAGGTTTAAAGTACTTGTGATTTTAGAATGGCATTAAAAAAAAAAACTAAACTAAGGTTTGTGATGAACACATGCTCATGATATTTGAATTTTTTTTTTACATGTCTTAAAGAAATAATAGTAAAATAAATAAATAAGAACTAAAATTATTCTGATGATAATATTAATAATTATAATACAATGACAATAATCCAAAAATATTCATAGAGAACATAATTAATACTAATGATGATAAATTAATCAAAATCTAAAACAGACTTCAAGAAAAAGAAAGCAGCCTCAATGGTATTCAGTTCTATTCTTCAAACCAGTCCTCGTGTTGCCAGTCATTGCTTTTGTTAAATTTCATACATTTTACACAAACATCAGAAGCTGACGCAGCAACTATAAAATGAGGTTAACTTATGAATGAGAATGACCAGAAAATTTTTTTTTAATAGGACAGATTGTGTGAACTGTATAAGATGGTGTTTCTTGGCTCATATACTGATCTTTGATGGTTACAAAACTTGCATCTGTGCATGGAAATTGGTGCATGAGAAGAAAAAGTTAATTACAGACCCATTTATTTGTTGTAGTTAAGTTGCATTGATAACTCATGACTGTACAAATTACCTATGAGGTAAAACATGTTCCCTATATTTAAAACTTGTCACGCTTGTAATTGTAATTCCTATGTACTTCCTGCACCACTCTCTAGACTACTCTAGCAATAAGTCCTGAAATCAAGAAATTCATTTTCATTTTAGCGCTCCCTCTTTTTTGCATCAGAGTCTATGGACCACTTGAATGAGATTTTAGTAAGATTTCTGGAAAAAGTCTATGGTCAACACAGGCCTAAGAGCTTCCCCATTTTTTCCAATGACATATAATACATCTCGAAGTGTTAAGCTTTTTAAATGCAACCCTTTCTTGAATCTTACCAAACATGATTGCAAACAAGTGACTAGAGCATGGTACAAACACAAGAGCATAAGCCAGAGTTTTGGTTCAGATCTCTGCTTTCAACCAAAGTCAGCAAAGGACAGATTATCTGGTGGTCCTAAATATTTTTATGTGATTACGTGGTGTGAGGTATTTAAAGTGTCATTTTATCCTTTCGGAAGAAGATCATAGCCGCCTGAAATTGTAGATATTAAACTCCTCAGATATTAAACTTGTTCAGTATTAACAATATGAAATCCTGAGGTGTGTGGTGTGAACCGAAGACAGTGTAGCACAACCTCTGTGGTTTGTCAAGTGGAGAGGAAAAAGCCAATCGGGGACTAAATGTTATTTTTCTTTCTTAAAGCTTGCATACATTCAACTGCACATGTTTCCCTTAGAGATGGAAATGTTCTGGTTCGGTATTGAAAACAGAAGTGTTTAACAGAAGGACGACTATTAATGGGCCTAATTAGTTAAAAAAAAAAGTTTGTAAAATGCAAAGACGTACTGTTACTCTGTGGCACGGCATTGACATGGTTAAAAAATTCAGGTTTGTATGGAAGCACTTATTCTTGGATACTCATAATGAGCTCAGTATCTTTTAATCATTTCATATCTATTCATGCATTTCCAATTTGCACTTCCCATTTGGTCTAGACGTGATTATCTGTCAGTCTCATAGAAGATCTCCTAATTATCATCTTTGATCGCACATAGATGATATGCAAATCTCTTATCTGTAATACTAGAACACTTTCACGTCAGAGCGGAGAAATTACATTTAGAGACACTTTTGTCTCAGACTAATCGTGGATGGCTGTTAATGGGATTCCTGTTTCCTCGCTCTCACCTGGCTGACTTGACCTTTCCATACAACTTACATTCATTTATGTGAAGCTTCTGTCAAATTGAGTTAATTTCAACACTTTGATCATTTTCCATAGCTTTATTGTTCAGCTTGTGAAAAAACAGACGTTTTACATTGAATATTACAATTAAGCAGCCCCTACATTAGAAATAATGGCCTTTAATGTTTTAAGTATTCTCTGTGTTGTTTTGTGACAGGCTTTGGCCTAGATCGCAACTGTGCCGAGAATTTGTGTCAGCACGAGTGCACGGACCTGAATGGCACCGGCTTCATCTGCTCCTGTAGACCCGGATACACAGTGAAACCAGACGACACCTACACCTGCCAGGGTAAATACGTAGACACATGAACAAACTCTTGCTCATTAGAATATCTTAGTTTTGTTGAATGTCTATTGGTTCTCCTGAAATGACAAAAATGATGTTTTTCCTCATTATTTACCCCTTCTTACCAGCTCGTTTTACTTTTTCAGACATTGATGAATGTGCAGTGTTTGGCACATGTCCTCAGGCCTGTAAGAACACAAAGGGCAGCTATGAATGTGAGTGTGCTCCGGGCTACAGGAAAGTTGGTGACGGTGACATGTGTGAGGCTGAAGGTGAGAAACTATTTATTTGACATCAGCAAAATAAAAAAGTGTATGAAATGAATAACAACCCATTTTAAACACAGGCCTAGTGACTGAAGATTTATCTTGAAGTAAAAAAACGGTATGCCACAGGGTGCAGTCTTGAAGATGTCAGGATAAACAATCCAGGGGTCTTCAGGATCTCTTCGTATTATTGTTTTATGTCTGTAACTCCTTAGAAGTGCTGCTGCCTGTCTTGACCAGGACACTTCTTTGTATGAGATTCTTGAACTTACTGAGTTTTTCTGCTTTAGTAAATTTTGGATTACAAAAGTGAAAAGGGATGTTTTGACTTCAGTAAATCAAAGTTACATATAGGTAAAAGCCAAAGCTTAGCTCTGACTGGCTGAGTAATATTTATAATAAATCAGTGAATATTGCAGAAGCATACTGCTTTCATGTGGAAAAAATTTATTTTACTCTGTTTTTCTGAATTAAATTGAAAAATATCTCAGGATTGCAAAATACAACTTTTTTCGAAAGTCTAAAATTGTGCTCCGTTTTTTCCTTTGCAATGTGGTACTACTGCTACTAGTATGGTTATAGCACACCTAAAGGCTTTTGAAACTCAAATAAAAAAGAAAAGAATGAAAGCTGTATTGACAGCAGTAAAACTAAGGGGCAAGTCATGCAAGGCGCAGCTGCAACGTAAACGCCTCTTTAGGAAAGAAGACACAGAGAACGACTGAAAACAGGATGTAGGCAGCCAGTACTTGGAGTGGAGTTTGGAAAAAAGGTAGCTCTGAACAAACATAAAGCTCTCAGTCTTGCTTTGCTCATTTGGAAAATGTCATTAAAACGGAGTTTTGTGGTAGGTTAGTGTTAAATTTAAACATCGGGGCAAACAGTGCTTGATGTGGATCACTACTCAGCAGTTTAGGTACAGGATTCTTTCTGCCCTCAACATTCTCATAATGATTAATAATGTTTACCAAATAAAAGTCTAATTTCATTGGTTTACAAAGGGCTTGAGGGCTATGTCTTCATCTATGACTGTGGGATATATCCATTTAATCAATTTATTCAAACCTTTTTCTTGCAGAATATTTAAAAAATGAAAATCACTTTGTGTTTTAATTGACTTATTCTGACTTATTTGCCCTCCATTGAACTCCCAGAGTAAAAATCCTTTCCCAAGTTTCTTTCCAAGAAAGACACAATAACAATTTTTAGTTTTAATATTATGATAAAAACGCTGTTTTTTTTTCAGTTTTCAAATAATAATATGCCCTGCAATTTTGTGCATATACTAATTTTAGGCTTTTTCACTTTAATTTTTAATGAGATTTCATAGTAATAAGAGAATTTAATGCTAACATATTGTGAAAATAAAACAGCTTTCAGTGTCAATGTAGACAAGCCTACCCACATCCAAACTACATAGTGTATCTTTGGTAACAACATGACAGCATGCACTCTAAAACTAAGAGGAAATTTTAGTTTAGTTTTAGGACATATTTTGATAACATGCTGGCAAAACTTGTTAAATGTAGTTTCTGTCATATAAAGGTTTTTCTCTTTGACAGGGAAAAAAACAGATTGAATTCAGACATCGAGTTTTGTGAAAAAAAATCTAGGATTTTATTTTTAGGCCATATTGTCCAGCCCTACCAACACCCTCTTCTTTATGTGCCCCCGCTTTATTTGTGATTGCTCAGGCCACAAGTAACATTAACGATCTACCTGAAGAACAAGTTGTGCAGCACCAGAGAAAAACATCTTGCACGATTAACCAAAAGACTGATGTACATTAAAATCCACTACCTGGAGTATTTAATTATTTTTTTTAAATACATTGATAGTGAGTTCCAAAGAGCGATTTTCCTTTCAATGCATGTCTCTATTTAGACTACACTGGGGCTTCTTAGCCTGTCCTGCTGACACTGTTGAATAATGCTCTGTCTAATCCAACCCTTGTTTTTAAATTTCATTTCTACTTTTAGTTAATACATTTACAAAGTACAACTACAGTATTAATTTTTGTTTTGTTTGTCAAGTAAACGATAATGAAAGAAAAAGTGCTTGTATTGCTGTAGAGAAATTCTGATTGTAGAGAAACTCGTTCAAAATTTATTAGTACTGATTTAGTGCTTAAATACAATCTTGTACAGGATTGAATATTCTTTCCATCACTTACTTTACATGTTTGTGTTTCCATTTAGGAGCGACACCCCTGCTGCTTCTACCTGAAAACATTCGTATTCGGAGGTTCAACCTGCAGGCCCAGACCTACCACAACTTCCTCGAGGAACAGGAGCACATCGTGGCACTGGACTACGACTGGGACCACAACAACACCGGATACAGTGAGTCAAACAAAGAGTTGTGTAATGTGAAAGATAAACTATTTGATCCATACAAAATACAAAAATGACAGAAGACCGGGACCACAACAATACCGATACACCAATTGATATTGCTTTATTTTTCAGGTATGGTGTACTTCACTGTAGCTGGTGAGGAGTCTGGATCAGGAGCCATAAAGAGATCATACATACCTTCAGTGGATGATGGCAGCAACAACATTGGAGCTGCTGTTGACCTTGACATCAAACACATCACCCAGCCAGATGGCATTGCTGTGGATTGGGTGGGCAGGTGTGTTGGATGACTTTTTTCTTTCATCACATTAGGTGTTCTTTTGGAGTCAAATGCACCAAGTCTAGAGAATTTGTGAATGTTTTGTATTTCTGCTGTTTTTAGGAATCTGTATTGGGCAGACTCCAGGGTGAATAGGTTGGAGGTGGCCCTGTTGGATGGACGATACCGGAAGCACATAGTAACGACTGATCTGGGACACCCGTCTGCTGTTGCTGTTAACCCACGACTGGGGTGAGACAGAATGATCCTACAGACTGTAATAATAAAATAAAATAATAATGATGATGATGATAACATCATGGATACAAGTGAAGATGCAAGCAGAAGAGTTCTGGATATATTTAAATTTATTGAGGATTTTGGACAAAGTACAGCTGTTGCAGTAGTTCAGTCTGTATGTAATAAAATCATGAATCAGGGTTTTAGCAGCAGAGGTGGTAGTTATCTACAGTGGTGGGCTGTATTTCTTGAGGAAGAGGAGAGTGGGTTTTGTGAGTTGGGTGACTAGTTGATCAATGGAGGGGTGACTGTCAAAAATGATTCCCAGGTTATGGATATGAGAACACAGGTAAAAATAATGTCCTCAAATCTCAAAAAGTCTTAATTGCACTTGTGACAGGTCTAAAGACAGGATGGCACTTTGACTAAAAGTGTCCCTATCCAAACTGTTTCAGGTTGTTTTAAGGATTGCTTCTAAAGCCATTGAAAACTAGAAGTTTTCTGAGAGAACAAATCTCCACCAAGGTATTTCCAATATTTTTGGGCAACTTATTGTCAAAAATGAGGAAAACTGCCCTACCTCACATTAATAAATTCTTTAAAAAACATGGATCCATATCCAGATTCTGCTAATCACCAAAATCTAATCGCTTCTTGTGCCGTGACCAATATTCCCTGAAAATATCTCCAAAATTCGTTGAGAACTTATTGAGTTATTGGCAAAAATATATGGAAAACTTCCCTATCTTAAAGTATTTACAAGTACTTTAAAATAATTCTTGGATCCACATTCTTGAATCACAACCAAAATCAAAAATCAGTTCTTAACGTTTTGATTCATCCTGTTTACAAATTAACAAATGCCTACAAGAACGTAACCTCCTTGGCGCAGATAAAAATGGTGGCAGCACAGCATGCATGTACAGAAAGCATTTAAAAGTTGTCTGTTCTGATTGAAGGGCGTGCTTTTTCAGGTCTCCTTCCCTTTTTCACTTTTGGGAGAAAACATGCTTATTATGAATTTTAAAACATCCCACATTTTAATCCTTTTGAACAAGTTTACACTGGCCCTTTACTCCCCCATTGCATATGTTTTACATGTTCTGCTTAAAAATCCACTTAGATTTTGGATTTTGTCATACCTTAAAACCCCTCTGTTTCAGCACTGCTTGGAACAGGCTGTTTCAGAGTAAGGGCTGTTTCGCCCTGAAAGCATTTTGCTTGCATGATGGCAGAGAAACGTTTGTTTTTTTCATTTTGGAGAGCATATTATCAAGTCTGACCTTTTTGACCGCCGGCATGAGCTGCATGTCATCTACCATGCTGAAAATCTTGAGAACAGGAGGCCAGCCTACTTTTGCATGAGCCACACCCCTGTCTCGGCCAAAACAGACAGAAAAATGAAAAATAGAGGGCCATGTTTATCTTATGAGGGATTATAGATAGGGCATAGCACATAATTTTGTTCAAAAGCCATTTAAAAGTGTACTATGCATATTATGTGACCTTTAAGGACCCTTGTTGTTCTATATTAGGAAAACAACAGTGCCACTTGTTGAAAAAATGGCACTTAGGTTTTATATCACTTGTGTTTTAAAAACAAATAAGAATACATCACATCACTCTTGATTGCAGTTTGTCCCTAAGCAAAACAATAACATTCATGAATTTTTCCCCGAATTTAGTCTCAAAAAGGTATTAAAGTTGAAAATTGAGCAGGAACCCTGTGACCATAATATTGGGTGATATGTTACAATGGAGGAGCAAATATATGATAAAGGAGAGGAGCACCAAACCAAAAGGACACCTTTAGGTATAGAGGCTACTGAGATAGATGTAGATAAAAAAAATACAATTTCATGGAACTTCTTTTTGTCAATATGTTCATTTTAAACCTGGTGTAATGTTATGGAAATCGTTTGGAACTTTCCCCTTAAATATTTTTAACGTTTAAAACTTGACTAAAAATGTTGCTGTATTTTTTTCTGTCCCCCTTAGAACATCTCTTATTGTGTTAAATTAATTAGTTGCTGAAGTAATGGGCTTTAAGCTATGATTTCTGCTTTCTGCAGGATGCTTTACTGGTCAGACCGGGGTGATAAACCCAAGATTGAGTGTTCTTGGATGGATGGTCAGGAGAGGAAAGTCCTGGTAGGTGATGGCCTGGGTTGGCCCACTGGTCTGTCAATCGACTTTACCAACGGAGATAGAATCTACTGGTCGGACTCCAAAGAGAGCCGCATAGAGTCTGTTCTGCCTTCAGGAGAGGACCGCAGAACCGCCGTCTACATAGGTTACAATTTATTTTCAGATACATTTGTTGTACTGTACTTATCAACATATTCCAATCTTCTGTATTTATTTTTAAACTGGATTTTGTTGCCTAGATGTGAGAAACCCATTTAGTGTGAACGTGTTTGAGGACCATGTTTACTGGAGCACGGAGGAAAAAGGCGAGGTATTCCGGCAGGATAAGTTCGGTGGGGGAGTCAAGACCAAGCTGCTGACTGCTGGGCCGTGGCTCACCCAAGTGTCTGTCTACCAGCAGCAGAGATACAACTCCATTCACAGTAAGCTGTACACTCAGATACAGACACAATTATATGGACAGTTACAGCATGCAGGATAATGGACATTTTATGGAGAGGGTTACACGTACAGCACATATCTGCCTAAAGGAAGTGGTTTGTGCTTAGTGTTAATGATGGATTGTATTAACCTATCTCAAACATAACACTTAAAACAACTTTTCCCTTTGTTTACAGTGACGAATCCATGTAAGGGGACCTGCAGCCATCTCTGTTTGCTCCGTCCAGGAGGCTACACCTGCACCTGTCCTGAGGGCACCAACTTCCTCCCAAGCAGTAGCACCGAATGCGATGCAGGTAAAAGAACAATTTGAAGAAATGAAAAGAAATGTGGTCAATTTCTGGTAAAAGTGCTATTGAAGCTTTTAGCATAGATTGGAGCTTTGCAAGATGGATCTGCCTGATCACATTAAATCAGGCTGATCCATCTGCACTGCAAGGTTATTGACCCACATCTTAGACTCTGTTTAATGAGTTTGAAAGCCCTGCTTTAAATGTTCCAATGACATTACATATCCTGTGATGGGTTTCTGCTGAAAGATCTTTTTATTTATCTTTGTTTGTTTTCTATCTTTTCAGGGTTTGAGCCACCACCCACCATGCCTCCCCCATGTCAGTGTCAGAATGGAGGCACATGCTACTTTGATGACAACAAAGCTCTTTGCAAGTAAGACTTAAGAACTTTTTTGAGCCTAAGACTGCACAAAGTTGTCAAATTTATGTATTTAGATATAATTTAGATATAATTTAGATATAATTGGAGGGATTATGTATTTAGATATAATTTAGATATAATTGGAGGGTAAAAATTCTACTTTTGCAGTAATGATGAAATTCTTGATTTCAATAAAAGGAAGATGCATCATTCACTGATAATATTTTTAATGAGCACATCTGTATGAAATGTTTTCCTCTTGTGTCTGTGTTTTTCTCACAGATGTCCTCCTGAGTGGGAGGGAGATTATTGCCAGAAAAATGGAGCCAAGCTGGTGGCATCCTCAGGTATATTTAATTTTACATCTAAAAACAAAAACTTCTTTATTGGTTGTGAGCACAGGTGAGACCACCTGCAAAGCATTTCTGCCTGACACACTTCCGCCAGTGCCTTTGGGCCAGCTGCAGGGTCATCAGCTGGGAGCCACCCTTCACAGATGTTTTGCTCCTTTAATCCCGTAACATCTCGGGATGATGGAGCAGCAGGAGGGATGTCTCCCTGCCACCCCTTGCAGCCAGTCCTAGGATCCGTCTCTCCCCCTAGCCTTGTCCTTTCTGCAGAGCCAGAGCCTTAAGCTCCCTTGCTCTGCCTCTTTCCCCAGGTCTTTGAGGACTCTTTCGAGGATGGAGCCCCTGATGCAAATGGTCTTGAGGAACCAACAGTTCCTCAAGAACCATTTATTGAATTTATTGAATGTTAAATATTGTTATTTTTTATTAATAATCTGCCTTGTCTCCCCTCTCTTTTTCCTGTCTGCCTAGTTGGAATAGCGATTGGAGTGTCGATACTGATCATAGCTCTGCTACTGGGTCTGATCTACATTGCTAAGAGAAGGCCAAAAGTGCTGGAGACAATACGGGCCAAATTACCAAGCAAGCTCAGTATGCCTTCCATGCCGTCAATGCCGTCAATGCCATCAGTGCCATCCTTCAGGTGAAAGAGCAAGAAATAGACTAACAAACATAGGTTTTGAGCAGGAGCAAGTTGTAGTGCAGAGCTTCCTGCATAGCTTGTTCTTTTTTATTCTGTCAGGAAATTTACACACAGAATTGAATCAAGGCATCATTTTAGCTCAATTAGGCATTTTCATTACACTATTGACCTTTAATTAGACTTATAATCTGTAGAGCTTGCTCCATTGTACATGCAGCAGTAGAGAAATCAGTGTCTTGACAGAAGCATCTATGATTCCAATATGCCAGGTGACAATAGCCGCCTCCTTTAGTCAATAACTATTGAACTTAGTTCTGACTGAGTTTGCTTTAAAGTTAGCAAGCAGCTAACCAAGTGATGCGTAATGGAAAAATAACATGGACAAGTTAACAGCTCTGTACATAACAGACACAATCTATGCTTTACTTTTTGCATAAATAAGATGAATGCTTTCCTTTTAGCTTGCAGTAATATCCAAAGGCAGGTGACAATGCAGCTTCTGCTATGACTAGCATCTATACTGGTTGAGGCAAAGCCTAATGCAGAAGCTGTGGAGCATGCCACTCTAGTCCAATTGAAATGTATAAACTCATTTCATGTTTGCAGACAGTGGGACTTTTTTTGAGGGTGGATTAGCTGGAGTCACATCATGAAGTAATGGCTAGCAGTTTGTTTGGGCTTGTTCTAAAAACTGAGGAGAATTATATTCTCTATAAGTATGCCATGTTTCATACTCTTTGGGACTGAGAGTGTTACCATATAAATAGAAAAAATAACATTAATCAAATTAACACTGAAACATGACGAAATTGACCCAATTTCAAATTTGAGCAATAACCATTACCCTTATTTTAGAATTTGCTTTTATGCTTCAATCTGTTTTTGATATTCAGTTTCCTGCCCAACTATGCATTACTAATACTTTTTTAGTAATGACCTTTGGTTTATTACTCCTGCTCAGCCTCCACTTGTTGAGTGTTTCTATATGCTATGAGCCATAAAATGAAAGGAATGTAGAAAACTTTGCCTCAAGATAAGGGGCTACCAGCACTCTATAACAGTTTTTCTCCTTAATTTTGTCATCGAGTATGCTATCAAATACAACAGTGTTATACAATTTAGCAAATGAACCTAACTGGGTGCTGGTCAGATTTAAGGTTTTCAAAAAATCAAAATAAATATGATACTATCAATTTTTCAGTTTGATAAAATCAACAATACTGACACTTAAAAAACAGATCAGAGTCCGATCATTCAACCCACGGCTACATAAACTTTATTCACATGACAGAAAAGAATTACTCAAACTGTGCTGGCAAAGTATTTTTTTTTTGGTTCCCTCTAATTTTTTAACTTTATTTGACCCCAAAAAATTGGTTTTATCAACTACCTGAGTTTACTTTTTGAACAACATTTACAGACAAAAAATACATTTTAGACAAGCATTGTTGACAAAGATAAGTTAGTGTACATGTAAACCAAGGCAACCTTTAAGAATTTACTGCAAATATGCTCTAATATGTTTGGTAACATTTCATTGACCTGCCTATGATTTATGATTTTATGTTTTTTTTTGTTTGTTTTTTGTTTTGTTTTGTTTTGGTGGTGGTGGGGGTATCAAAACAGGTACATAATATCAAATTTCTTAACTGGTGTTCTACTAAAGCTTACAAATGATAGCTTATTTCAAGACACTAAGTAAAAAGTGAGAGGTATTTTTCTTTATTTCTGTTTAAGTTGTTTATTTAAAAAAATCAAAAAACAGCAAGGTACCAAATGATGACCCGTTCAAAAACCCAAAGACCAGCCCAGAATGTATGAAGCTCCCATCACCACAAGCAAAGCTGAACAAATGTAAAAACAAACAAACAAACACAAAACATTCTTTTTACATTATTTTGCTTCATGGCAGAAGACTGCATACTAATTGAATTGACTGGACTGTGTCAAATTTGTGTGTTTATCTGTGTTAATGTATTATATAAGCACAATTAGACTCCTGTGCCACCTGCTAGCCTGTGGTGGTGGTGATGCATGTTTGACTCCAGTTTTGCTTTGTTTTGTCTCTAACTTATAATATAACATCATTGTGATGTAGGTCAGAAGAAGGTATAGGAATGTATTTAGGAAGCGATTTCCAATAGCATTATCTCAGAGTGTTAGTCAGAAGATGACAAATTCAATTCAATATGAGTAGGACCAACATACTGAAATGCATCTGGAGAGTCCAGTTCTGAATGGGTTAATGCAATAATTTGACTTTCTCTATTTTGTGCTTAATCATTCCCAATGCATTTTCATTGATAATATATGTGGCATTGTTTTCTAAATCTGATTTGTTCAATTTCAGAAATGGAACTTCTCCAAATGCAGCAAAAGCTAATGGTGACACCATGAGGACTTCTGTAGAGGTAATGACTTCATTGTTAGGACGATTTAAACAGCTCTACTACTGTTATTTTAACCATTATTTATCCAACACCACGTCACTATTTGAATGTCCAAATATCCAAATGGATATATCACTCTATATGAGAATTGTCTTGGACCATAATCAAATACTTTAAGCCCTTGTCACTAAAATTATGAAGAGAAGTTAAACCCTAGGGCTCAATTGTCCTTCTGATGTCTTCTTTAATGTTAAAAATGCAGATAGAAGAAACATTAAGATGGAAAGTTTAAAACAATGATTTCTAGATTAATGGCAAAATAAAACTAAAATATGTCAACTAATGATTGACATATTAGAAAATGTCATTTTGGCATGTTTAAACAGGTTTTGATTTGTTTCTCTCAGTAGCTTTTCACCTGCACAGGCTTAAAAATATATCAGATGTAGTGTAGAAGACCACACCCTAAACTAAAATCACAGAACTTTTCACTGGCTGTCATTCATTCTGATAACCAAAGAGCTATTTTGATTTTCACTTCTCTGTCTCTAGGTTCCCAGTATGTCTGTGTCCATGGTGGACACAACAGCCAAGAGTTTTGAGAATCCATCTTATGAAGCTGAAGAAGGACCTGCAACAACTAAAGGCGTGGTGACAAAAATCCATGTCCTTGAAGGAACCACCAAGGTCAATACTCAGAAAGCACTGCTCGCCTGTTCACTGCATTGACTGTGCTCTACATTCTGTTGCTGGAAGGCTGCCTCTGTATGACAGTCTGCATGGCAACAGCTTCAGAGCATAAGATTAAAGGTCCCATTATGAAGAAAAAAATAACCCTTGATTGGATTTTTTGGTTCTCTGTCTCTGTCGACAATATGAAAATAAGTTTAGACTTGCAGCAGTCAGTTTGTTAAATTGTTGTGTTTTTGAAGAAAAGTATCTTAACACTTTTATGATTCAGAAATGGGTTTGTTGATTCAATATACAGGAGTCTTAAATTAAAATTTAGCTGAGTCCGGTTCCAGAAAATTTCCATAAGCTTCATTACAACTGACTTACAATGTTACTTAGTCAAATTTATAATACTTAATAGACTTTTATTTATTTTTAATACTAAATGGACTTTTACATATTTATTTCATTGTATTTCACTGAGAGCTCAAATGAATGCATACAGGATCTTTGGTTATTTACAGAACTTATCATTATGTTAAATTATTTTATTACCATTTAGCAGCAGCAGTTGTTTAACAGATATAGATGTACTTACATTTGTTACCTTGTGCCTCTTCCCTTAGGAATACATCGATAACCCCCTCTATGTTGAGGGAGTTGAAGTTGTGGAATTAACCTCTAGAAGTTCAACTGAACCTCCTGGCACAAATAAGGTCAACTTCACTTTAGTATAAAGTATAGTCTGGTATTTTTTATGGGGGTTTGTGTGAGGGAAAAGGCATGATTAATAAGATTAGCCTCAGTGATGCAGCTCAGCTCTACTCTGGTGAGGAGAGACACAGTATGAGAATACAGTCTGATTAGAATTTTGCCAATATTCTATTAATGAAAAACTGATATCACTACAGTTTATGATTATTTAATTGGAAAGTGATTAAATATTACCTCGATGACACAGCACCGTAATGACCATGCAGTTTGTTATTCTAGCTCAAACATACAGTGTGTTATCTCCAAATATACATCAAGAGAATCATAGCTTTTGTCTTTTTCCAGTTAAAAAGATAAACTTTCATTGGGCTTGAATGGCTTTTTCTTTTAATTAGAAGAACTTTAGGTTTTGGTCCCTTTTTGGCAATGTATAGTCTAGCTCTCATTACATGGGCAGAGCTTACTATTAACATGTACCACCCACACCCCCTCTACAAAATTTCCAAACCATCCCAACAAAGCCCTTATAGCTGGACAGTCATTTTCAGAAATGTAAATTCCACTTGAGAAAAAGTTAAGACATTCTGTAACATGGCTTAAATATATTTTGATTTAGTTGCAAGATAATCAAGCTAATTGAATACTTTTGCAACACTGTGATTTTTTAAATTGTTTCTTTCATAGGAGCCTTTTGAGAACCCGGCATACTGCTCAGACTCAGACGACAGTGTTGCCCCTGCGGCACAACCAGCTGCTTCAAGTGTGCAGGTAGTCATGGAGATAGCATTTTATAACACAATGTTATCTGTTTGAACGCTGACATCATCAGTCGCTAACTTGCTCTGAATGTGTGAAAAAAATCTAATTAGTCCTTTTTTCTTTCCAGCTGTTTGGGTCCATTGTGGGTAATGGTTTGACGTCTTTTAAAAATCCAGTATATGTGGTGAGTTCATGAAGACAGACCTTTTCAACTTACATTCAATTGAATACACTGCAAAGACAAGATATTTAATGTTCGAACTGAGAAACTTTATTTTCTTTTGCAAATAATCATCAACTTAGAATTTAATGGCAGCAACACATTGCAAAAAAGTTGGCACAGGGGCATTTTTACCACTGTGTTACATCGCCTTTCCTTTCAACAACACTCAGTAAACGTTTGGGAACTGAGGAGACCAATTTTTGAAGCTTTCGGGTGGAATTCTTTCCCATTCTTGCTTGATGTACAGCTTAAGTTGTTCAACAGTCCGGGGTCTCCGTTGTTGTATTTTACGCTTCATAATGCGCCACACATTTTCAATGGGGGACAGGTCTGGACTACAGGCAGGCCAGTCTAGTACCCGCACTCTTTTACTACAAAGCCACGCTGTTGTAACACGTGCAGAATGTGGCTTGGCATTGTCTTGCTGAAATAAGCAGGGGCGTCCATGAAAAAGACGTTGCTTGGATGGCAACATATGTTGCTCCAAAACCTGTATGTACCTTTCAGCATTAATGGTGCCTTCACAGATGTGTAAGTTACCCATGCCTTGGGCACTAATACACCCCCATACCATCACAGATGCTGGCTTTTGAACTTTGCGCCTTTAACAGTCCGGCTGGTTCTTTTCCTCTTTGGTCCGGAGGACACGACGACCACACTTTCCAAAAACAATTTGAAATGTGGACTCGTCAGACCACAGAACACTTTTCCACTTTGCATCAGTCCACCTTAGATGAGCTCGGGCCCAGCGAAGCCGGCGGCGTTTCTGGGTGTTGTTGATAAATGGCTTTCGCTTTGCATAGTAGAGTTTTAACTTGCACTTACAGATGTAGCGACGAACTGTAGTTACTGACAGTGGTTTTCTGAAGTGTTCCTGAGCCCATGTGGTGATATCCTTTACACAGTGATGCCGTTTTTTGATGCAGTACTGCCTGAGGGATCGAAGGTCACTGGCATTCAATGTTGGTTTTCGGCCTTGCCGCTTATGTGCAGTAATTTCTCCAGATTCTCTGAACCTTTTGATGATATTACGGACCGTAGATGATGAAATCCCTAAATTCCTTGCAATAGCTCATTGAGAAATGTTGTTCTTAAACTGTTCTTCAATTTGCTCATGCATTTGTTCACAAAGTGGTGACCCTCGCCCCATCCTTGTTTGTGAATGACTGACCATTTCAGGGAAGCTGCTTTTATACCCAATCATGGCACCCACCTGTTCTCAATTAGCCTGTTCACCTGTGGGATGTTCCAAATAAGTGTTTGATGAGCATTCCTCAACTTTCTCAGTCTTTCTTGCCACTTGTGCCAGCTTTTTTGAAACATGTTGCAGGCATCAAATTCAAAATGAGCTAATATTTGCAAAAAATAACACAGTTTACCAGTTCGAACGTTAAGTATCTTGTCTTTGCTGTGTATTCAATTGAATATAGGTTGAAAGGGATTTGCAAATCATTGTATTCTGTTTTTATTTACGATTTACAAAACGTGCCAACTTCACTGGTTTTGGGTTTTGTAAAATGATCAATAAAAAAACACAATAGTGTAGTGCAGAGCAGAAATGCTGAATTCTGAAACAGAATACAAAGAGTATAACAGAAGTCAGGGAACAATAACATTCTCCCTTTTCATTTATGACTTCGTAATAAGCCTTACACCAGCTTTTAATATATGGGCCATGAAAGTAGCAGTAGCGGTGTAAATGTTACCTACGGAGGAGAGTCCGCGTCCACACAGTTTATCGGTGACGCACCGTTGCCAGGGGTGGCGATGTCATCTGGGGATACTGAGTGATGCCGAACGAAGCGTTCAGCTGCAGATGGATCCTCAAATCGGCGCCGTTCCCCATTTAGCAAGGTTATCCTCAGATGGCCAGGTTGAAAATATCCGTAGTCCTTAAGTGGCGTTGCTGCGCAGGAGACGCTTGACTCCCGCAAAGGCTTCACGCTTTTTCATCTGAGCAGCCGTGAGGTCTGGTAAGACGTGTACTCTTTTCCCCTCATGCTGTAGAGCGTCGCCGCGTGCTCTGGCTTTCTGAATAATAGCGACCCTGTCTCAGTAGTAGTGCAGCCTGATGATCATGGGCCGTGGAGCCTCTCCAGTTTTCGGCTTGGGACGTAGCGATCTGTGTGCTCGGTCAATCACTGGTGGAGAGTCCAGGTGTAAGGTCTCATGTAGCCACTTAGCCATGGATGTCGCAGCCTGACTCCCCTCCATGTCCTCTTTCAGGCCAATAACTCTGACATTATTCCGCCTAGACCTGCTTTCCAGATCCTCACACTTTGCTTTCAGTGAACGCACCTCCTGTCCCAGGTCGTTAACAGCCGTCTGCAAATCTCGGACGGAGTCCCCACAGAAGGTGGCGGTGCTTTCGAGCTCAACAAGCCGAGTAGCATGGGAATCTGCTGTAGCACGCAGAGCGTTAGTAGAAGAGGCCAGCTCACCTCGTACAGATGATATTTCACTTCTAAAGGATCCTGCCACCGAGTCAATTTTCCCGAAAAGGTCGCCCTTCAATGAGTTCAGCTGGTCGGTGAAAGTTGGCATGGTCAGTGGGGTATCCACCTTAATTAGATGCTGGTCAAGCGTAGGTTGGTCACCATCATGGCCGCCTTTACCGCGGGTGTTCGGCATGGTTGCAGTCGTAGAATCCAGTGTCGGGAGTATATATATGGAAGTGGGCAAGATGCAAACACTATTTGGCTGCTCTAGCACGATTATTGCAGTGTTCGTCCTGAAATATCAATTTATGTCTCACATGTCCGCGGAGCTATCTTTACTCACGTCCGAACAGCTCCATGACCGGAACCGGAAGCCCTATTTTTATTTTTTGTTCTGTTGGCTAAGAATAATGTCACACTTGGCCCATTACGAACCAAAAGTGGACACAGTAAGTCCAATAGATTATGCCACTATATTTATTCCACTTAGACGTTTTGCAGAGATGAGATGACCCCCCCTCATCCCCCCACCCACCAGAGATAGTATCAGAGGTACAATGAAGGCAGGGGGCAAGCATGTGGAGAGTAGGTTATCATGAAATCATGCAGTGACTTGTGCAAGAAGTATGTTAGACTACATGTCTGAAACTGATAATGACCGACGTGATGATTTTGGGAGAAGGAGGACTGACATTTAAGACAACAAACACCCTGTACTTTGTTTTTCTGTCCAAATCTTATGATAAATTATTTGTTAGTGATGACAAATGCTAGCAGTCACTTACTGTTTCTCGCCAGCATTTTTGCCTTTAGAGTTTGGTGGTAGCTCCTCTTCAGCATAAAGGCAGGGATGTCGGTTTTAGAGCTTTACCTTACATTATCTCTGTCTGTGCATTAACTTGGGTCTGTTTACAATTGTGATTGTAGCACATGCAGAGCTCCTAGTGCTCTCATTGGATAATGTCTCTGATGTGAGGGAAGACATCGTAGTAGGCAGGCAAGAAAATCCAACTTGCAAGACTTCCTGTCATGGAGTCATGAGGCGTCCCAGACAGCTCTGTTGCTGTTGGTGACTATGGCACACTACACAAGATGAAACAACAAATTTTTGTGGCTGAGGTCGGGTCCTGAAGCCCTTTGACTGTCAGGTTAGGCTGTAATTGTGCATAGATCATGTAGTCTGACTCCGCATATCTAGGGATGGGAATCAAAAACCATTTCCAGTTGAGAATCAATAATAACTCCCTCAAGGAATCCATAGCTTTAGTTTTCCTGCTTATTAATCCTCTTATCAGTTTCCTCCACTTTGTTCTGCATGCCTTGCAAATAAACAATGCCAGGCCCTCATCAGAGGCAGTCAATTAAAAGATACCAAAAAAAGCAAAAACTTTATGATAGATGGGAAACTGAAGTGGTCAAAGCTGAATTTTTGTCAAAAAGACACTTACTGCACAACTTCAGTAAGCAAAAACACCAACAACTTGCAGAAGAATTTATCTATGCAGCACAGCATTAAATGTCAGGATTGTCATGTGTTTTGCCCCCACAGAAAATGAGAAGGAATCTTTAAAGAATCTGAAAGATAAGCAGAAACTTTAATGGCATTGGCATGAATAGATATTATCAATTCCCATCCCTACGCATATGTTAAACATACACCATGTCGCATTTTCTCTCCATCTCCCAAAGCTATATTGCACTGCAAACTGACACCAAATCAGGTTGACATGCAATTGATGTGCATTTTAATATGATGGCAGGGTTCTGTGTGGTGCTTTTGTGTAAGTGCACAAACAAGCTTGGGCAATACACCTCACTGCTGCTATTTCTAAGATATATACTGTTTTTTTTCAACAGGAGAAACCCACTACAGACTCTGATGTTTGATGGGACTTGAGCCTCCAAAGAAAATCCACCAAAAATGTTCGTAAAAGAAGAATTTTTTTTTTTGTTATTTACTTGCTAAACACTGATTTTTGATGTGCCTTTTTGGGTTAATAATTTCAAGTTGATTATCTTATATGGGACTGATTAAAATGAATGGAATCCTGTAAATGCTACCATTATAATGAAATGTGTTTGACCTTTATGTAAATTGTTAATGTAAAGAAGTTGAATATTAAAACTGCTATATTCATCTTTTTTGTCCGTAGAAGTGAAATTATTTGACTGCAGACTTTGGGGATGTTACCTTAAGAGTCAAATTTAGACATCTGAAACATAATAACTCTTGAATTTTCTTTTTGAGCCAAAACCTAGGAGGACTTATCATTACGACAAGGCCTCTACTGCTTTTATCTTTTCATCACGGACAGGGACCCTGATCTCACAACTACTGTATCTGACCCAGTGAGCTGAGATGAAATGCTTTGTCGCCATCTATTTAATCACATAGACACTATTTGAGAGCGTGAGCACAGTTCAACAACTCCACTTCTCTCCTCATGTCAAAACTGTCTGAGCACATCAAGGTCGCTTTTAGCATGCTGCAACCAGACACAGAAAAAGACAACAGAGAGGTAGCAAAGTGAACATAAAAGGAATGATGATAAATGAGTGTAATGCAAAGGGAGTGACATTTTTCTGTGCTGAGGTCAGTGATGATCCACTGTCAGTGTTTTTATCACCCTGGCTCCCTCATGGCATCTTTGAGCATCAGCCAAAACATGTACTGAACCCTCTCACTGGGAAATACTCAGACATGGAGGGAGGGGATGAATAAAAAAGCTTGGATTTGAGAGGGGCGGATCGAGGAGGCCTGCAGCTTGCAGCATGTGTGCTCACTGTGCTGCCTTCAAGGGCTGTGGGAAATCATTAAACTGTCTCCACGACATGCTTCACAAAAATTTAATCAATCAATCAGTCAATCAATCTTTATTTGTATAGCACCAATTTATAACAAGTGTTATCTCGAGACAATTTACAATAGTGCAGGCTGAAGACAAACTCTTCATTTTATAGATACACATAACGCAAATACATATATAAAATACACATATATACACATACATATATCCAAAACCCAAAATGAATTCATTATGAGCACAGCACTGGGCCAACCAAACAACGGGAAGGTGTGTCTGTAGGGGGCTTACAGTAAAGGCGGCAAGAAAAAACCTTAAAAGTAAAGCAAACATTTATCGACAATCTAGATTATATAGAGATATTTCTATCATCTCTATTTGTGCATGGTGTTGTATCAATATCTACTGTGGCAATACAATTTACTGACTTCTGGAAATGACAGCTGAGATACATTTAATGAGGTGGAGGGCTGTATTTGGTCCCAGGGCCACTAGTTTACCATTCCTGGTTTAAAGCATTCATTGCAACAGCCAAACATACTTTGCCTTGGCCTCAAGGTTCTGACCTCATATGCCTCTTCAGGCTGCCAGTCAGCCTCTACTATCCAAAATTGTGGTTATAAAGACAAAATTACAAAATTTCCTATGAAGTGCTTTAGTGTAATTTGCCACTTAAACATAACGTACAAAGACAAAATGTATCACAATGTAAAAATTAAAGTTTGTCTATGATAATCTGTATTAAGTGGTTCATACTTTGTTTTTTATAAAAAAAAAATTATATGAGTTGGGTTAATAATTTACATACAGTAAAGGCCTCTAATGAAACATCACTAAATCCATTTGGGGAAAAAAGAAGACAAATGAACTGCAACAACCAGTATATACTAGCTATAGCTATATGAGCTATACTTATTATATTGATAAAATACCTTCAGTTGTTTTTTACTCTGTTTAGTACATTAGATTTAGCCCGCCTGCTTTTGAGCCTTAAAAATATGAATATTTTGATCTATTTTACATACAAATGTTTAGGTGTGATACGAGTTTCTAAAACCTCCTGTTGGAGCCTACAGGTGAATGCTGAGATGATGAGGGTTGAAAGCAGAAGTGCAGTGTTGTTGATGGCTGTGCTGGCAGGGCAACAAAGAAAATGAGATGAAACTATTGTAGCTGAAGTAGGTGTCTTTGGAAAATTTCTAATTGGTTTAATGATAAATCAATTTGGATTTGTAAAGCACTTTCTAGTCTTTCTGACTACTCAAAGCACTTTTTACAGGTCACATTCACTCACTGATGGTAGAAGTTTCTATGTTAGATGCTAACACTTCTCTGCTCTTTCATACACATTTGCATGCCACTGACCCTCCACAGTCAAGCACCTGTTCTGACTGAACTACTGATGCTTTCAAGGTGATGTCAGGTAATTGAATAATGATGCATTTAACATGTGAAATCAGATCAGCAGGAACTGTCAGTCTGAACTGGCCCACAGGTGCGGCCTGGCTGTATCTCAAAGAAACAAAATGAGGATATTTTTGCAGCCCTAAAGAGGAAAGGTTGTTGTTATTCATAGCAGTTGATTGTTTATATGGTAGTCAATTTTTGCCAGTAAAAATTCAAGCAAAACACTCTGCTTTCAATCTTTCTGTCAAAAAGGTCTGGTAATACATAATTAATCAAACATTTGACGAAGATTCTCCATTAAATCCACACATAATTGGGAACAACTTCTTTTCCAATAGAAATTAAGATGACATGAAAAATGTTTTCTGACTTTGACTTTAACACAGTGCTTAAGGAACGGGGATGTTTGGATATATTTTTAATGGGTAAAACTACAAGGCAAAACAGTAACTTAATTAAAAAGTAAATAAGCAAATCTGCACCTTTACCCCTAGTTACAAAATTTAAAAAATGAAAAAAAAAAAATCTTTACTGTCCAAGGAGGAGAAAGATCTTCAGTCCTTTTATCCTTTTTTTTCATTATTTAAGCCTACACATAACAGCCTGAACAAACATGGTCAAGGTCACTGTAGCATGCTCCTACTCCATTATTCACTCCACTATTTAACATATCACACAACCACAAACACAGCTCATCCCTTCTTTTTGACCCATTATTGTACTTTCTGTGTCTGGAAATTTAATACTCCCAGGATTTCAAGTCTTTATAGACTTATCTAAGCTGAGCTTAGATTCCATACTTGCAAGCCTTCTCGAATGAGTCTTTCCACAGAGCAATCAATTTATCATGGACTAACCTTAAAAAGAGGTTTTACAGAAACAATTGAAATCAATTTTATTCTTCAGTATCTTTTGAAAACCAAAAACTATATACCTGTTGCACACAAAAAAATCAAGGGACAGGATTGGACCTACAAAGGTACAAAGGCTTTGTCTCCCCATCTGTACCCTGGCAGGGTACAAGCATGTACCTCTTAATATTGGTACATTTTAGTACCTTCCTCTCTGTACCTCTAAAAGAACATTATGGACCCCAGGGGCAAATATGTATCTTTATGCCCGGGTACAAATATGTACCCCATAACAAGGTACATAATTAGTACCTAATGAGGTACGGCTGGAGTGACAGTGTATTTTGTACCTTAATGAGGCAAAATTATATCTTTACAAAAAAAGAAAACAAATACAGATATTTAACAAGGTGTATTAAACCATTAAACATCATAGAAAAATATATATTTAACATGTTAACTGATCTGCTTACAGTACATTTTAATCAGTACGTTTTTTGGTAGACCAATTTGTCAGTTTAAGTTTAAGCATTACAAAAGCAGTGCCTTTCAATTATGATGTCAGTGGCAGTCACCTACACCAGGTGTACTAAATTCTGGCACATGAGCATGAACAAGTCCAACATGCTGAATTAACCTGAACAGAGTAAAAGTCTTTTGGTTACACCTTGGGACCAGTGCAGCTGAGGCATAATGACTCAGCACAGGTTTATCGCTCGAAGTCACTTGCAGTGTGTTTTTGAGGTGCAGGTAAGCAATGTTAGCAAAATACATACTTAGAGTTAGGGTTAAGGTTAAAATGACTTTCTGGGAACTTTTCAGGCAGGAGAACATGCTGGTGCAGAAGGTTTGGTCATATTTCACCTGTAAAATGAATTATAAGTATTTTTCCCTCAGGTCAGATTTTTTAAAAAAAATTACATACTAACATATGACTATTTGGGCATTTCAGACCCTGAAAAAAATATGCTAAGAAGTGACTTTTTGGGACCTTTTCAGTCAGGAGAACATGCTGGTGTAGAAGGTATGGTTATATTTCCATTGAGAAATGAGTTAAAAAATTTTTTCCTCAAGTCAGGTTTTTGAAAAAACAACATGGACCCGAAAAAAATATGCTCAAACATGACTTTTTGGGGGTTAAACAGGCCGAAAAACATGCTAGTGCAGACAGTTTGGTCATATTAAACCTAAGCATTTTCTCCTCAGATCAGATTTTTTAAAAGCACAACATGCTAACATGTGACTGTTCTGCCATTAGGGACCTCGAAGAAAAAATGCTAAAAAGTGACTTTTAGGGAACTTTTCAGGCAGGAGAACATGCTGGTGCAGAAAGTTTGGTCATATTTCACCTGAAAAATGAATTTGTATTTTTCCCTCAGGTCATATTTTTGAAAAAATGACATGCAAACAGATGACTTTTTGCCAGATCCTGAAAAAAAAATGCTTAAACACGACTTTTTGGGTGTGAAACAGGCCAAAAAACATGCTAGTGCAGACGGTTTGGTCCTATTTTGCTCAAAAATTGACTTAGAAGCCTTTTTCCCTCAGGTCAGGCTTTGAAAATACCGACATGCTAACATATGACTTTTCTGCCATTTCGGACTCCCAAAAAAATGCTCAAACACGACTTTTTGGGTGTTAAACAGGCCGAAAAACATGCTTGTGCAAACGGCTTGGTTATTTAACCTGAAAAATGAGTTATACGTCTTTTTCCCTCAGGTCAGATATTTGAAAAAAAGACAAGTTAACATATGACATTTTTGCCATTTTTAACTCCGGAAAAAAATATGCTTTAAAGAGACTTTTTGGGACCTTTTCAGGCAGTAAAACATGCTGGTGCAGAAGGTTTCTTCATATTTTACCTGAAAAATGAGTAATAAGCATTTTTCCCTCGTTTCAGATTTTAGAAAAAACGACATGCTAACTTATGACTATTGCCATTTTAGACCCTGAAAAGAAAAATGCTAAATTGTGACTTTTTGGGATCTTTTCAGACATTAGAACATGGTGAAGTAAAAGGTTTGTTCATATTTGACTTAAAAATTGGCTTTAGAGCATTTTTCCCTAGGGTCAGATTTTGGGGAAAAACGACATGCTAACATATGACTTTTCCGCCATTTCGGACCATGAAAATAAATATGCTCCAACATGACTTTCTGGGACCCTTTCAGACATTAGAACATACTGAAGCAGAAGGTTTGGTCATATTTCACTTTAAAATTGGCTTTTGAGTATTTTTCTCCTCAGGTCAAGCTTTGAAAAAACCGACATGCTAACATATGACTTTTTTGCCATTTCAGATCCCGAAAAAAATATGCTAAAGGGACTTTTTGGGAACTTTTCAGACGTTAGAACATGCTGAACCTTGGTCATATTTGACTTAAAAAATGCCTTTTGAGCATTTTTCCCTCAGGTCAGATTTTGGAGAAAAATGACATGCTAACATGTGACTTTTCTGCCATTTCAGACCATGAAAATAAATATGCTAAAAAGTGACTTTTTGTGACCTTTTCAGTCAAGGCAAACATGCTTGTGCAGAAGGTTTGGTCATATTCAACTTGGTACTCCTCATTCACACTTACAATGCCAAAGGGGTGGACAGTATGAAAAAAGTGGAAATATCTTTCAAATGTTTTGTCTTTTTGTTTTCTGCTCCACTGAACCATTGTTTCTTATTCATTTTGCTCTCCTTCCAGCCTCGGCTCTCGTGGTCAACTGGATTGCTATCATCACCACACAGCAACCAGAAAACTTATATATACGTATATATATATATATATATATATATATATATGTATATATATATATATATATATATATATACCTATACATATATGTATGTGTGTGTGTGTGTGTGTGTGTGTGTGTATATATATATATATATATATATATATATATATATATATATATATATATATATATGTATATACTTTATTTTTCAAATTAAAATATAATATTAAAATAATAAAATCAAAGGTAGAATGGCACAGTAGGCTGGACTAGGAGGCCTCCTAGAGGTCGGAGGTCCCCGGGCACCGCAGCCCAGTCAGCCCCTTGGCAAATCCGTGGCTTGTTGTATTGTTTTATTGCAGTTAACCCCTCTGTTGGCATCATGATCTTGTGAGCACACACTGGCTTGGCTGTACCCCATGCTTATTAAAGGTACACTGTACCTTTTGCTGCCAGCAATGTTTTGGACCTTTGAAATTAAACAAAGGTACACCTTCATCCACTTTAAGGGCCATTTCTGTACAGGGTACATTTATGATTTATGTACTTTAAGGTGCAAAAGTGATACACTTATTTTTTTATGTGTATATATTTTTGCATTTGGCCTTTGTTTTTTGGGTTTTATTGGCAGCTTAGTGTGAAGTCCAAAATTTCCTCAAAGTACTTTTGTTTCTAGGGGAAGTGCATTTGATTTATATGAGGAATAGGTTTTTTTCTCTGTTTTCTGAATAAATGAGGTAATTATCTCTAAAACACGTTGGCACAGTAAATAGTGCCCATGTCTCACAGCAATAAGGTCACCAGTTCAATCCACTAGTCAGGTAATGTGGAACTTTCATATTCTTCCCATGCATTCATGGGTTCTCTCCAGGCCCTCCGGTTTCCTCTCACAGTCCAAAAACATGCTCATTAGGTTGACTGGTGACTCCAAATTGCCCTTAAGTATGAGTGTGAGAGTGAATGGTTATCCGTCTTTCTATTTGGCCCTATGATCGTCTGATGACTGGTTCAGGGTTTACCCCACTTCTCGCCCAATGTCAGCTGGGATAGTCTCCTGTCCCTCTTGACCCTGAAAGGGATAAGTGGAACAGATAATGGATGGATGGATGTTTATATTAAATAATCTGAACCAGCTGGTTGTGTTTTTCCCCACATTTGTTAGTTTGTTTGTGAACAGGATAATTTAAAAAGTTCATAAAATTTTCAGGTCAGATCAGGAAGGAGCTAAGGACCAATCCATTAGATTTCGGTAGGGATCAGAATCCGTATGCTGATCAAGGATTTTTTTTAATTATTATTTGTAAACATTGCAAAACTCAACACATCCATAATGGACTTTGACATTTTAAGAAAATGTTGGTCAAGAAAGAACGTCATATATTTTATTGGTGATACAAAATATGGATTCAATTGATTATTATTTTGTATTTGCAAAGAAACTGAAACTCTATACAGCCAGTTTAAATTTAAAATAGTTTTGTATTACTGTATTGCCAGGATCAGGTAACTGTAGACTTTGTATTTTCCATAAATAGAGAAATACGGAGAATCTCATATTTTTGTTACTTCAACAAAAAATATCTCAACTGCAACATGTTAGTCTCACAAAAGCAGAAAACAGAGGGTTTTTTAACTCCTCATGTTGATGCACTCTTCCTTAGTCTTTCTAAATCATTTATTGATTTTTAAATTGACCTGGGGCCCGAAGGAGGATGCCACCAGCTGTACACATCTCCTTCGAGGCCACCAAAATTAAACCAAAAATTAAATATTTATTTATAAATAAAATGAGTAAATAAGTTGCCCGCTTTTATTCTTGGCGTACGCACAATGACACATCTTTATTTTTGTTTTCGAAGTGGATACAATCTCTCTCAGACGACAGCAATAATCCTCAGTACTCGATCATGTTCATACAATCCTCTCGTATCGAGGATTACGAGGTACACTTGAAGGCAGCACAGAGAAAGAGAGCGAGCGCGAGAGACCCTGCCTGCCTGACAGACAGAGGGGGAAGGGGAGGCTCGTGCAGCGACAAACTGAACGCAGTAGATAAATAAACCTGAACGTGCGCACCGTCAGCTGAAGGCGAGGAGACACAAAGGGAGGAGGAAAGGAGGCGAGGAAACACAAAAAGGAGGGAGAGGAGTCGTGTTTGTTGTCGTTGGGGTTCAGAGAGGGACAGACAACAGGAGAGAAACACGCACGCGGAGGCAGGGGGGACCCCAACAAGGTAAGGATGCTGTTGTAGCACGTGCACTGACTAAACTGCGGTTAGATTCACACACCAGTGTTAATCCTGTTTATTTATGTCAAACAGAGGGATGATTTATGAATGAGAAACTGTTGATCTTATTGTATTCGGTGCACACAGCTGCAACGTAATATATAAATTGTGTTTTTAGCCTTTTTTGTTATCAAGGGTTTTGAGTTAAAGGTGTGTAAGTAAAGCATAATTAGTCACTAATTAGGTACTGCCAATTGCACAATAACACATAATGCAGTTTAGCTTCAAACTCTTGAGATTACATTTCCTTTCTACCTCTAAAATAAAAACAGGAAAGGCCGAAAAATACAGGTAGGGTTGAGCAACACAGACTAAAAATAATACTTATTTAACATTTTCTTAGCTGAATGGTAATACACAATATATCAGAAATGCTTTTCCCCTGAAATAATAAAATAAAAGTCAATTCTAATAGTGAGACTAAAATTTAGAGTTTAAATGTCCTATGTCCTGTTGTATTTGACCATTTACATCATGTCTTGGGGTGTCTATTAAGCATGGATTTTATTTAAGTTGAATAAAAAAATGTAAATTGTCTGTGTGGAGGATCAGATGCAGCTCTTTTTCCCTCCCTTTTTGCAACGTTCTTATCTGAGGAGTGGGAAGGCTTCGGGAGGATATGATAACGAGATCTGCACTGATTGGCTACCCTAAATATGTCTTAAAGGAGGAGCTACATGCAGAGCAGACTTTCAGAACAGTCATGGTGTCTGCCTGGGACAAGCAGAAAACACACATGTAGGTGTAGGCTGTATAGCTATTACATCATAGCCTTGTAGAGCAGAAGGACCTGCCTGATTCTGAAATCATGCATATTCATCTTGCCAGCCTCCATTGTCCAACAACTTCACTCCGGCTGGAATCTTATCGGCCCAATCAGGGAAGAGAGGTAGGAGCTGCGAGAGCAGCGGACGTGACGACAACAGGAAGTGACTACATGTTTGAAAACAATGGCGGCTTCTGAAGCGGTCTCAATATCTGTTAGCCCTAGCGGCTAACTGCTGTTAACTGTTGTTAGCCTTTAGCCGCTTCGTGTAGCCGCTACGTATGCTACGTCATATGTAGCAGTGTTGCTTAATGTGGATTGGTCTTTGATGAATGTAACAAGCCGAACGAATGTCCAATCACAAGCTGCTGTTGTTTTTGAAGGTTCTGCCCCTGAAAACATTTTCGAACGGCTCCTTCCCAGATGGATAAGTGAAATGTTTCCAATATGAAACTGTCCATCTGGCGTGTCAGGTTAATTACATCATAAATCCCAGGAAGAAAAAACAGCATCTTAAGGAAACATGTTTCTCCCTGAACTGAGAGGTTAGTAAAAGGTGACATGTTCTTCTGCTCCCAAAGCCTCTTCCTACGTCATTAAAGGCAAAGAAAATTGATTTTGCCGGAGATGGGACCTTTAACAGTTTTTAGTTGAATGGCAATACACTTAAAGGGACAGCGTGTAACGTTTAAGTAATTTATGAGCTAAAAACAATGTCTACATTCAGAAATGTGTCCTCATTTGTGTCAAATTGCCTCTGCCAACTATCTGACTTGTCCTCCTAAGCAAAGAATTTGTAGAAGGGGTAAGTCCTATAGAGGCTTCCATGTCCATCTGGTCTATTAAAACTATAAACAGCTGAGAGGGACATAAAACTCTACGTAGTACAACTGGCCAAGGCTAAACACGTTTTCGCTCAGAGCCAGTGTGACTGTAATGGAGGAGCTCAGCGAGATGTGCTTGTCACTGCCACGGTTAAATTTGAAAACCTAACACTAATGGTTCAATGCAGTTTGCAGTTTGTTTGAAGTAATGCACCTCTTCACCAGAAAGAAAACTTGATGAAGTGTTGGATGACATGTTGACATAGCTTCTAAGCACATACTTGCTACCATAGAGGTCAGCGGTTGCAATGAACCTTTGAAAAAGCGAGGCGCTAGGGAGCACTATTCCTTTGAATGCAAAATACATTTTCACCGCTAGATTGGACAACAAACTACACAGTGTGGCTTTACGATATCTTAATTAAATTTTTCTCCCATAGTAAATAATAGAAATAATTGTAATAATATTTTTTCTTAAAAGTCATTCTAAATCAAATTCATGCACAGACAATTTTTATAACAAAAAACGCCAACATGTAGACAACTCAAGGAAATATTAGGGATGCATTAGGGCTGCTCAATTTTGGCAAAAATCACAGTCATGAATATCTTAACAGATATTGAGATCACTATTATAAAACACGATTACGTAATGATTTTAGGACATGCACCACATGCCGTCATTGAATGTTTATGCTTTTGACACTATAATTTTGAATGATAAATAGAAATATACCTATACAAATAAAAATACCTTAAAATAATGCTAATAATTAAAGTGTAAAAAGAAAGAATATTGTTCTGTTGCGGATGAAAGCTTACCAAATATCAAATACTATAATGTAAAAAACATTTTAATAGCAATTTATTTATTTTAGTAATGAAAATAAAAATGAGGCTCTACTTAAAATGATAACCAAGTAAAACTGTTTTTAGTTTTGTTGTTGAGACAAACATCATGAGTGATACCTGGTGTTTTCTTACAGTTCATCTTAGACACCTCAGTTTCCGTCTTGTATGAGCTTGCTGAGTGCAGGGGTGGAAAAAAAATATACTTTGCCCAAACTCTGGCTTACAAATTCAATGAGATGACTGCTAGAGTATGTTTGCAATCACTCATGTACGAATAAAGTTTTCACATACTGTATACCCCTGATCCAGTTGTATTCTCAGTCTTTCTGAGATACTTTGGAGGTCATGCCACCATTAGGATCCCTTCCTCACCTGGGCCCAGTCCGCTGTAATTGGTTGACAGGTGTACTGTGTGGTCACTGGTCAGTTTAACATTGCTTGGTTCTATGTTTTCAGTCTATGGTCTACGCTCTGTTCTGGGTTTGCTATTGCGAGCCATGGGCGTAGGCCCCGCTTACACGACAACATTGTCACCAGAAACGGAAAGGTTTTTCCTTTGCATTTTCAAAAGCACTCCACGTTCACATGGAGATGGTGTGAAAACAATGCTCATTCACACATGTTGCTTGGTAATTGCTTGTAATTGTTCTTGTTGTTGTTTTTCCTAGGTGCGCGCACAACCTTCATCTGAAAGAGTACCACACATGCACCGTGCGTCACCATTTTCCCTGACAACACTGATCCGTGCTCCTACACAGATAAGAAAATGTTTCCAAAACTTTGCACTCTGGACCCTGGTTTCAAAATTTTGCGGATTCAGGCACTCCGGGCACCGTTCTTGTGTAAAGGGAAGGCGCAAACACAATGAAAACTCTCTGTTTTCGGTCATTTTAGTTGTCGTGTAAACAGCCTCTTAAACTGTTGGTGAAACAGTGGTAAGACATCAGTCCATCTCAGATGATCTCCGGCCCAGAGAAGCTGTGGTGTTTCTTGGCGTCGTTGATATATGGCTTTTGTTTGACATGGTAGAGTTTTCACTTGCACTGGCAGATGTAGCGACAAAATATGTTAACTGACAATCGTTTTGCAAAGCGTTCCTGAGCCCACGTTATTATTTCCTTTACAGAATTTGGATGTTTTTTTAATGCAGTGCCGCTTGAGGGATCGAAGGTCACGGGTGTTCAGTGTTGGTTTTCAGCCTTGCTACTTACCTACAGAGATTTCTCCAGATTCCCTGAATCTTTTGATGTTATTACAGACTGTAGATGATGAAATTCCTTAAATCCTTGCCATTGTATATTGAGAAACGTTCACAGAGAGCCTTCCTATCCTTGCTTGTGATTGATTTAGCCTTTCAGGATGCTCCTTCAAAATGAGTAAATATTTACCAAAAATCTATGACGATTACCAGTGATTACCAATGAACATTAAATATCTTGTCTTTGTAGTGTATTAAAGTAATATAGGTTAAAATGATTCACAAATCATTGTATTCTTTTTTTATTTACATTTTACACAACATCCCAACTTCATTGGAGTTTGGGTATGTAAATGTTGTGCTCTAGGAGGTTGCTTGAGATCTTCCTTTTTTCATTTATTCTGTAAATAAACTGAAAAATGGCTGGAAAGAGTATATAATTTCAGTCCAGATTTTATGTCAGCCACAAGTCAAAGCAAAAATTCAGTTTTCGATCTGTTAGGCCGTCTGTAAGATTCACAGATTGTGACAAAGTAAAAGAACAACACAATGTCATGTAGCATCAGAGGTAAATTCAGCCTCCAGACTGTAGAAGTGACTCCTCATCTTGCTGCTGTGTCTCTGAGTGGGTGTGTTGAAGGTGTTCAGAAGTGATGTTCTTCTTATAAGCCTCTTAAAAAACGTCTGGCTGCTGACCTCAGCTGCACTGCATATTTTTGTATTTTATTTCCAGCATATTTATCCTGGGAAAATTAAAATCCGAACTAGATTGTAAGACTTCATGAGGGAAAAGACTAATCTTTGTGTAGGGTTGACAGAATTGTGTATTTAATAGCACTTTGCATTAGGTCTTTGGTACCCTATTCACCAGTGGTTTTTCAAATGGTCTTTGCCCCAGCATCCACAACCATCTCTTTAATGGTAGATTTAGACCCAAAATTTCACCCAAAAATATACACACTCAGTTGATTTAATGAAAATGCTGCAGTTGGACATTTTTGGAAAATAAACGTGACTGAACAAAAAGAAAGACTGAAGCTAAGGAGTTTAAAAAGTGTATCATTTCAGGAGCCCTAATTGGGCATACCTGGATTAAGGGCCTGTGTCCACAGCTGCTGTATTTTGTGCTAGCAGTGGTAATTTTTCATCTTTATCCAATTCAGTCCAGCATTTTCAGTGCTCAGCAACCCCTCAGTGGAAAAACATCCACCGTGTCTGCCTTTTGGGTTGTCGTGCTTCCAGTGTTCTGAGTTGAAACAGTTCAACTTTTGGAGGAACGCCACTCTTGTCAATGTCACATCTCCCCCACTGACCAATCAGAATCAAGAGTGGAAGGTTCTTCAGATTGTAAACAACGGATTTTTTCCCTTGTTGAAGAGCCACTATGACCACCAAATGGTCAAAGAACATTAAGCCTCCATCCATCCATCCATTATCTGTACTGCTTATCCCTTGTGGGGTCAAAGGGGGCTGCAGCCTATCCCAGCTGTCACTGGGCAAGAGGTGGATATTTCCCTGGACTGGATGCCAGTCAGTCTCAAGGCATGTAAGTGAAGTACCCAGAAAAAATTGGCATGCACCGGGGGAACATACAACCACTTCAGAAGGACCTGTTCAATTCCGCAACTGTTTTGCTGTAAGATAACAGCACCAATGTAAGCACTATCTTTAAGAGTAGCTAATTAAATTACATTAATTAAAATACATCTGAATAACATATCCACCGCTGCCTTCAAGGCAAACCTACTTCCTCACTATGATCACAAAATGGTCAAAAAACCATAAGTGTCTCTTTTTCAAATTTTTCCTCCTGTTATATTTTTATTGTTTTGATTTTATTAAATAATCTACACATAATTATAAATTTGAACAGGATCCCTTTTCTTTCTCATTTCTATCTTTAACTTTTAATTATTGAAAAGAAAACATAAATCAATACGTACTTCCATCTGTCTGTTTAGTCTTTGTCTGTGAGCAAGGTGATTCAAAAAGTTATCAGTAGATGTGGATGAAATATTTAGGAAACAAAAGTGATTTGATTTTGGTTGTTATCCAGATCCCATATCTGGATTGTAAACATTGCGTAAAATTCAATATTTTCACTCTTTAATCCATTATTGCCGCATGGGTCTTATGCAGATGTTTTGTTCTGGCAGTATTTGTCTGTTTGTCAGTCTGTGAACAAAATAATTAAAATATATCTTGATGAAATTTTCAGGGAATGTTGTTCATGGCACAAGGAGGTAATGATTTAATTTTGGTACTGATCCGAGTCCAGATGCGGATCCCAAAATTTTTTTAAACTTATTTGTTAATGTTGCAAGATAGGGCAGTTTTCAACATTTCTGCTAATAATTCATAAAGTTCTTAAAGGATCTTGATGAATTTTTTAGGGAGTGTGGGTCAAGGTATGAAGAAGAAATAATTAGATTTGGGTGATGATCCAAATCCAGATGCGGATCCAGGATTTTTTTTTAAGGATTTGTTTACACTGTGTGATAGGGCTGGTTTTACACATTTCTGATAACTTGGCTAAGAATGTGAGAAATGCCTTGGCAAAGGTCTGTGCTCTCTGATCACTTCTATTTTTACTAATACAGTCTCAGACTGACGTGGGTCAGTGGTAGCCCACAATGTTAATTTTGGTAAATACTTGTTTTATTTTTATTTTTTTTTAATGGTGGAAAGTTAAATTTGACAAAGAAATCCTTGAATTGTGTTCACACATGCAGCTCACCTGAGTAAATTCAGGGAGTTTTCATTGTTTACCCACATATGTGAGGAGGATTGCAGAGGAAGATTGCTTGTTTTAGCCTCTCAGTTAGGATGGGTATGCTGTTTTCTTAATCATGCATTATTTGTAGCGTTATCTACATTATGTCTAGTATTTTTGCAGTCTGTTTTACATCTCATTAATACATGTTTGTACTCTATATGCAGGCCTTGAATACTTCAGCTTTTCCTGGTCATGTGGAGCGGAATTGATCTCATTTTTGAAATGGAGAAGCAACACAAAGCCTTTCTGTAGAGTTGTAATAGATTATCGTAATACCCTCAAAAATGTACAGAAGTTTTTTTTTTTATCAGATATTGGAACAAAATCTGTCATACCCATAAATGTCAGATCAGCCATGTTGGGGGCGTCGTAGGTGGTGGATGGACGACACACACACACACACACATTTGGGCAGAGTGGTGGGCAGATGGCAGCGGCAGTGAGTCGGCGACCTCGCCCCTCTCTGTCTCCCTCTCGGGACCCGTCCAACAGCAAATGAGTCTGGCAAACAGGTGGTGTTTGTTCTGATTTGTGTATGTTTATGCAAGTGCAGAGGACAGTAACACAAGGTTAATCTATGAAGCACAATGTCAGAACAATAAAGTCCTATGATGATTAGATTTTTCTGAAGATAAATGACAGAGGGATCAGAGACACTATGGACTGAGTCCATCTGGAGAAAAAGATTTTCCCGTATTGGCACTGCCAGGGAACACTATGCACCCTTGACATCATATTGGATGTAGAATTGTTGTAACAACACTTGTTGAAAAAAAAACTTCAAATTGATCAGTAACCGCTGTATCTATATGTGTGATCCAACTACAGCACAGCATGGTACAGTTTTCTTAATCCTGCCGCCCACTCCAGCTGGATTTCTGACAATTGCTTTATGCTTTATTGTTGCATGTTATCTACTGCAGCCTGCATTTGTCCAACACCCCAGTGTTTCCCTGGGAAAATTGGCTGTTAGGTTGGTATGGATTAGAGATAGGAATTGATAAAATTTTATTGATACCAATGCCATTAACGATTCAGCGTATTGATCCGATTCTTTAATGATTCTTTTATCGTATCCTGCTGATTTTCTGTGTGGACATAGTTGGCCTAAATAGGTACCTTTTCTTAGTTTTAGCAATGTACTGTATATTAGCTGATAAATAGCAGCCCTGGTAGGCAAAATTATCAATTGCATTTCTGCTATGATTGTCTTCTATTAATTAGTTCTCAGTACTTAAATCAGTTTTGCCAAAGGACAAAAAATGTGTATTAATGTTTTCAAAAATCAAAGTATTACAATGTGTGATTTCATACATGTCAATATCTTGCATACCCACAGCATTTCAACTATGAAGGAAAGTCATCTAATCAATATATTACATGCTCATGATCTGGCACAAAGCATTAAGAAGAGATGCTGCTGACTTTAACAAGCTGGCACAGCATCATGAGATAAATTTCAACACTGGTGAGCTTGTGAGGAGGTGTAGCAGAGAATAAGATCAAGAGATTAGCAGACACTTTGTGTGTTAAGTCTCCTTGACCGGCTCCAGAGACCCCTGTGCAGAGTCTGGGTAGTTAAAGAGGGACACACATTATTCAATAAAAAAATGTACAATATGCAAAATCTGTAAAATTTAGACTCTTGAATCAAAAGAATGTTGATCACCAAGAAAAAGAGGGAAACAGAACCTTCACAGAACCATCTCAACTGAGAAAGATAGAGCTGATGCTACTATAACTTGCCAGTGATTTCTTTTTCTGAGTAGAATTTGATTTTTGTTACTGAGATGAAGAAAATATATGTACCAAAAACTCAGATAAATCATTTGTCTTAAGTTCATTTATTGTTCCCTGAATTGTGAATTGCCCAAATTTTTGATTATCTGTTATTTCTATTCTTTTGATTTAAAAATGTTGCTAAGATTTTGAATAAAATAAAATTTTGGTGCCATAAAACAGGTGCTAAGAAGGGGAATTACTCCATCAAAAACAGAAAAATAAACTTCTATGTACTGCCTACTGTCCTTGCATGTGAATCTCGCAGTCTTGTCCATGATGCTTTTCTGCACCTCTTGCATGGGACCTGCTGAGGAGGATGCAGTCACACAGGCAGACAAATGGGCCAGTGTCGTAGATAAAGAGTGGGGCAGCTGCTTTGCACACTTTTTTTAAAAAATCATTTTGCCATCAACGGTTTGGAGCCCAAAGTGCCTCCACAGAGTTGCTTTACCTGTTCCCAATTTTCTCAAGGTGTACCTCCTGTTGTTGAGGTCAAGAGGGCAATGCATTACTGCAGAACTGTACTTTTTTTTTTTATCTGATTGTATATTTACAGTTCGAGTACAGATTTTGACCCCATGCTCCAACAGTTTTTTGAGTATCGAGTATAAGGTGACAACTCTGGTGGTGTTTAGCAGATAACACCCAATAAGGTAACGTTCAGTTTAACATCCATTTTTTAGATCAAAATACTGCCAAACTGTGTTGTTCCTACAAGTTTGCTGTCCATTTGTTCATTGTGTTAATTTACCATCTTTCCTTTACACCCAGGTTTAAGTACATTATGACCGGAAACCATGAAGCAGACGGTGTAAACTCACACGCATACAGATGACTGAGAGTTCAGGTTCCTGCTCTTAAAAGAGCTAACTGCTATCTTGAGGTTCATCTGAATGCATTTTGCTGGTCTGAGTGAGTTAAGTGCTATAATGCTGTGCAAGAAAGTAATACTTGTTGCTTTAAACACATTTTCTTATTTTTTGTAATTAATCCATACTTTTTGATTTGATTTGTTAAATGCAAAAGCTCATTTTGTAGTAATGGTAAGTGGTAATGGAAATTTAATGTGCAGCATAAATATACAGCATGAATAGAAGTGGCCAAGAGTGGATCCCTAGGGCACCCTCTAGCAAACTGGACTTCTCTTTTCTACAAGTATTGTTGGGGTTAAATTGTGAAACAGGCTGAGATAAAACTAGCCAGTGGTTGTATAGAGTGTGTGGTGATTCTACTTGAAGCAATACTCCGTCCTATATTTGTGATGAAGTGACATGTTTGGAGATCTTTAGGATTATCACGATTTATTCTGTTGGTTACTTGTGAATCAAATGTTATGTCAATCCATACTGTGTTTTTACAGTTAAAGCCATCCCGACAACAGCAACTTCTGCGTGGCTAAAACCCTCAAAGGGAATCACTTTTTAATGAAATGAGATGGAGAGGCGGAAAATCCTCACACCAGTGGGCAGAGCCTTACATGATATTGCATAAGTAAGTTAATATAATGTGTTCTCCCTGACAGTTTCAGTCCTCAGTTCATCTACTGGCCAGTCCCTTTTGCTGAAGAAACACTCTCTTTTTGTATCAATCCATACTGGAAATGGTGACTGACTGCTTTTCAGTGCAGCCTCGACTATATTCTTATTGCTATTCAGTTTCTCTTCTAATCTACCAGTCCTTCTAATCTGCTTCATTGTATTCATTGAAATCCTTGGTGATGCACACAGCCCGCGAGTGCTGGCGTCCTAATTCAAGGAGGCTAGATAATACAGCCATATGGCCGATGGGAACCTTAAGTATTTACACGACAGACTCAGTGAGGGAGTCAGAGAGGGAGGGAAAAAAACTGAGAGATGTCCGCTCTAAGCTCTTTTCAGCCTCATGTAATTAGAGAGAGATAGTCGGCCAGAGGGGTGGAAGAGCCGGAGAGAAAGAAGGTCAGGGAACTCAGGCCAAGTGTGCAGGGAGGAGGGCTGAATGAAAGCTGGGAAACACAGAGGAGGAAGGAGAGGATTTTCCTTCACTAAAGTGTCAGCTTTGATGATATAAAAGAGTTTTCTCAATGGAGGAGGGTTGACTGACGGCCAGCAGGAGAATAAGACAAACTTGAGAACCCTGAAAGTGAAGTTTTGGTCATTGCAGACTTTTGTAATTCCCCTTCAGATTTTACTCAAAAAAGAAAAAATGACTTAAATTAATTAAATTAATTATGTTCACTTTTTCCTTCTAAATGTTTTGGATCAGTGTTTCTCAGCCTTTTCTCTGTTGAGGCACCCTTCAAAAATACATCTGAATTACACATAATAACAATAAAATGGCAATAAAAATGTTACAGAAAGGTTACAATGCAACTGTTTCTTTTTTGAGCAGACATCTAATTGATATTACTCAAGTGTTTTTGGTTAAAACACATATACTCTTTGTCATCCAAAAATAACAACTGACTGGAGATGACTGTTGGCAAGAATCAGGGGACATGAAACATACTGTGGTACACATGCAAAAATACAATACCATGGTATATTTCATTATATACTTTTATTCTATTTGGTAGTCCATGTTATGATGATTTTAAAAGTGTTACAAAACCTACAATTCATATGAAGAAAATATGTGTTTCCAATCATTGTTTACAAAGCATGGTCCCTGCAACATGGTTAGACTCTCTTTTGCCCTAGTGACAGGAAGAATAAAAATAAATACAACAGAGATAAAGATTTAATGAAGTTTTAAATGGTTGAGGCTGAATTACAATTCAAAAACAAATGTTCTGAATTCCTACAAATCATTTATGAAATATTGATACTGCACTATGTTACATTTATAGTGTTATGCTACAATTTATTGTGATAATGTAGTGTATCTATATATATTCATACACACTTTCGACTGGCACTGCTGTGTTGTTTGATTAAAGAATAAACAAATGTAACCTAACAAAAACAGTTATTTTCTGTAAACTGCAAATAAATATTCTTTTTGTTTCAATATCCCTCTTTTATTTTTTCGAGTGAAGGGAACTTCTCACTTCTGAGGCAGAGCAAAAAATGGCTAAATCAGTAGAGCTGAAGAACAGCAAAACATGACCATGTTTTCCTAGGCGCTGATGCTGACATCAGCTGGGCTGAGCTAGTTGTTTTAACTTGTACGCTACAGAGAGCTAACAATCTTTTGGCACTATTTTCATATTTGACTCTGTGCATCTAGGCTGTAGATGCTTTGACTGATGATTTACATTTCTGTGGCTCTAAATTGATTGGTTGATATTTATGTGTCAATTTTTTGTTTAATGTAAATTTGTGAATGTGCTGCAGCCTGTCTTGGCAAATGAGATTTTTAATCTTAATTAGTTTCTTTCTTATTAAATTAAAGTTAATATTAATAGTTTAATCAAATATTAAATTAACATTTGTTGTAGTAATTGTTCAGAAAAAGTGCAGTGACTCTAAAATATGACAACTGTCCCTTAAAAAGCGGTTAATTGTGATATTGTATGCTTAATATTATAATGGCTGGCATATGGTTTGCAGTAGAAGAGAAATATCTTAGTAAGCCACAAGCAGCCCTGTACTGCTGATTTTAAGCAGCAGCAATGTGAAATATACCGATCTTCAATCAGACATGTACCAGCTGTTTTTAGAGCAGCTTAAAAAGCTTTTTTCCCATCACCACTCAGCAGTCAGACCACAAATGAATGCATTACATTTGGAACATGACTACAACCTGGGCTTTATGAATACTGATCAATAGCTTAAAAAGGTCTGACTGTAATGCTGCTTTTTAGTCTAATTGCTTCTTTGGCATGACGCCATCCTGCCATCTATCAATTTTTCTAAACTAATTCATTTCTATGGCAGTTTGCATTTTAACAGACCTGACAGGGGCAAATATGATCAGCAATGAAACAATACATTACAAAGAATGAATGCTAGACAACTGTATTGATAGAATTTTTAGAAATTTGACATGATGGTGAAGAAAGGAAGATGTAGATAATTGTGTTAAGGCATTAATGCTTCAGTTTTCTTGTCTAACATTTTTAGCTGAAGCCTTTTGGCGTTGACCGTTTACTGCTTTCAAAACAGAGTATAATCATGCATAATGTAGTGTCATGTTTTAAATTTGGACAAAAAAAGAAAAACTTAGGGTTTTTACTGTTAACCACATGGCTGCATCATTGTCATTTAAGGTTTGTTCATGAAATTCCTTATTAAGAGGTTGGAATTTCCTACTGGGAAGTCGGGGGATCCTCACCACCCTCGAGTTTACAATCAAAGATGGCTGCCCCCAGTGTAGCCTGGTAGCCTGGTAGATTGGCATGTTTTTTCCGACTTTTAACTGGAATGCCGATAACTCTGAGATGACGTCATTCCCACTCCCCTCTTCCCAGTTCTGATGTAAATGGAACATTTGTCCTTGGGAAGAGATATCCAGAAACAGATGGTAGCTGGTACATAGATACATACATGGTACCACCAAAAGCCTCATAATCAACCCACTTACAGGTTAAAACTACTCAGAAGATCTACATTGGCTCAACAATACGGTACAATAAAATTCTTTACAGTGTATCAGTTTTCCTCGACAAGCCCCTGTGTTATGTTGGGACGTTTTTGTATCCCTCTGCCATCAGCTGGTCAGGTCATCAGAGAAAACAACAAACACTGACTTCACTAAAACTGAACAAAAAAATGAGTGATTTTGACTCAAGTAATGACGATGTGCAGTATCTTTATTAACTGAAGTACACAGAGAGAGAACCTTTGTAGATTAAGTCAGGTAGAAAGAGGCATGGAGGGCGGAGGATCAGGACAGATCACAAGTTACCTGGTGGTGCAGATGCATGAACTGTGTGCCCATGTTCACAAACTCAGAGGTCCATTGCTGCCATTAGTGGGACTTCAAACTGCTGTTGTGTGTCGTCAGCCTGCTCTGTAAAATGGGCACTGCATCACAACGCTTCGTCACTGCTGAAGGATGAGTCCAGATGTCCATATCTGAAAGAATAAGCCAAATTTTGTTTTTTATGTCAGATTCTGCTCCAGTGACCACTACTTGACCCCACTATAGCACTCTGACCTGATCTAATGAGGGGGGTTGCTGGCGAAGGCCCTTCATCCCAACATACAATAGTTCTAAACACAAGGGCTTGGTCGGGGAAAAGTTAGTTGTGCCATGGGTCTCTGGCAGCCCCTCTTCAAAAAACCCGAACTATCCTTTTAAATTGAATTGGCAAGAGTAAAAAGCTATTATTAAGCTATTATGAAATTATGACATTGCAGTTTAACTGAGAAACAGTTACAGTACTCCCAGTGAATAACACAACGCTGTAACCTCTTGCTTGAGAATTTCCTCTGAAGTGGGGTACACATAGCCCGAAAATTTGCCCCACTTTTGGCTCGGATTTCTGATTCCAAACAAAGCAAAGGCCCGATTATCTTGAGGCCGTAAAGATTATCTTACCTGATTATCCTGTGGTGTGAGGTGTGTTAAGAATAATTTTATCCTGTCAGAAGAGGATCGGGGCCGCCCTGACTTGAAATCATAAATATTCAACATGTTCATTATTTACACCCAGAAGTCCTGACTTGTGTGGAGTGCACTGAGGACAGCATCATCCTCTGTTTTTTGTAACATGGACCAGAGCAAAGCCAATCGGGAAGCAAGCTGGCTGACGCAGGAAGCAAATGTAGCCCTGGCAATGAAAGTAAAGGCAAAGCATAAAGTTAGATGGACGTCAAAACAGAGGTTCAACTTGTTTATATGTTTAAAAAACATGAGCGTTGAAACAGTGTAACCTGTAAATTATAAAAAGCAAAGTGATAACAAGAAGAGTTGGATGGAAATCACAACCACCAAGGATGTTGAAGAAAGCTAACCGCTAACTGCATTTGGCATTTTACATTGAAGTCGCATGTGCCACGTGAAATCACAAATGGCATGAGCAGAGGCGCTGCCTTCATAGTAAATGAATTGGTTGGTTTGTGGTGTCCTATGTCTTTCTCTCTGTGGCACACCACACACTACAGGAACAAATTTATTAAGTCTGACATCATCTGTCTTCATGTGTGCGCTCTATTACTGTTTAGAAACCAATTAAGATTTTAAAAATCCTAATGTGTGTACCGGGCCTTAATCAAATGACCTGATCAAGTTATTCTTCATGGTTGTGACTGTGGTGTATGTGTTACTGTTTATTGAAAAACTTTCAGAAATGGTTGCAGTAGGGTCCCAGGCCTTTTTTGCTGTTGTTGTTAGCCGTTTGTTGCAACTGTCTTTTTTAGAAACACAATAATGTGTAAAAATTCTAAAACGGGGTGATGTCAGATGCATTTTATTGTTTAAATTTAGTAATATAATCTCTTCCCTGCACCACTTTATTGCTTCCAGACACTGTACATCCCCAGCCCCTGAATATACCTATCAGTGTGACAGCAGTTTAAGCCCAGTGGCTCAGGGTAGCAAGCCCAGTGCAAAGCTTTGACTTTAGACACATTGCAGAGCCACAGAAAACCCTTCACTGAGCAGTGCTTAACTGACCAAATACCACAGAATAGACCAGTCGACCAATTACAGAGGACAGGGCCAAGGTGAGGAAAGGGGCCTTGAATGACAGGAGCTCCATCAGAGCATCTCAGATGGACTGAGAATACAGCTGGATCAGGGGTACTCAGTATTTAAAAACTTGAGGGTTTTTTGAACATAAGTGAAGAAAAATATACTCTAGCACTCATTGAGATCAAATATATAACCCCAAGCTAAGGTAAAATATAGACTCTTAAAAACAACTACAAAAACCAGAGTGATAAATGCTTTATTTCCACCTACTCTTTTTATTTTTCCATTTTATTTCACTTTATTTCCTTTCAATCACTGCATTTTTGAAGTGTAATGGTAAGAGGGCCCTATCTGGCCTCTAATTAATGCCAAATTATTATTAATTATTTTCAGAACAAAGACTGTTTTTTTTCCTCTCATTCCCAGGAGTGTCTGATTTTTCCCCCGTTGGCCACACAAGAGGATCAGACGGATACCAGTGGAGGGAAATCACCGCCCGTGTCTCCCCTCCCTCCCTGCTCTCCCCCTCTCTGCACCCTCCTGCCTCCGTGAATGATTGAAGCCATGCCCATCGTGTCAGCAAGCACAGGTACAGCCAAACATCCTCCAAACATCCTGCTACATGTTCACTCTCTCTCGCTCTGGGGCTTTTTATCTGCTTATGAATAATTCAGGGGCTGTAATAACAAGCTGTAGCTCATGGCACATATATTTTAGGGCCAACTGAATGAGGATGCTGCGGCAAAATAACATCAGACAGTGTTAATAAATGTCAGGTCGTTTCATCTTCACTGATTCTAATCTCCAATTTTGTTTAAGAATTAAGTAAATACAATGGTGATATTACTACAACTATATTAGTACAAATAGATATATTGTTATTGCATGGTCACTGATCTAAATTGGAAGAATAAAAATGTGTCAGGTTGCTGTTGTTGGATTTTCATAATCCCTGAACAAAATACAACATGACTCAGTTACAGTGTTGATGATTCATTTTCAAACCTATTTTCAGTCTCCGCTGAGGCTTTATATATTTATATGTTAATTTTAGTCATTTCCATAGATAGAAAATATGTGTTTGATTGAGTATTTATGACTTAACTCCTGTTTTGTTTATGATTCATAGGGCTGCATGAGACTCTGGCCCTGCTCACCTCCCAGCTCCACCCTGATGCCAACCATAAAGAGGACCTGGTCTTCCTCAAAGATGTGTTCAGTGAGAAGAGCCTCGGTTATCTCATGAAGGTACATCATATATGTCAGAGCTGAAGTGGCCACTTAAGTCCTTAGAGATGACAGAAATAAAAAGAACAAAAACTGCTGCCAAAAGTAACAGCTTTTCATTATCTAAAATGTTATTACGAATTATTAAAATAGGATTTTGGGGGAGTGTTAACAAGCTGCACAACAGTCCTTACATATGCAAGGCAAAGCAAGTTTATCTATAAAACCCTTTGAGACACAAAGCAACTTAAAGTACTTAAGAGGGGCATAAAAACATGTCACACAAGGTCATTAGTTGAATTACACACACAATTTACACAGATCAGATGTGTAACCAAGCATATGTACACACATGCACAAACATGCATGGCCATGCAAATGCACAAAGACATAGACAGGTATAAAAATAATGTGTACATAAGCCCATTTCTAATTTGGTTTAAAAAAATTCTAAGAAAGTATATAAGTTTAAAACACAGAAAAAAGGGTTTGAAAAATAAGATGAGTAGGAATCAGTGAACAGTGTCAGCCATTTGACAGACCAAGCTCCACTCAGATATGCACTCCAAGACAGATACAGTTTTAATTTCTTTTAAGTATTTTGGGTGAATTGGGCATTTCCTACAGCCTTGTGGAACAACATGTAATACATTATATTTTGGTCATCAACTACAGACGTAACAACAACAGCTGTTTTTCATTCTGGAAAATAACAGCAAGCACGTGGATTTAAAGGATCCTACTACTTGAAAAACTTACATGTTGGATCATTAGACATTTTTTTGAAAATTTTCTGTGTGAATCCCCTGATCTATTGATAAATGCAAATCATTTTTTACATATTGGACATATATAGCATAGCTTCATTGCTTATGGTTGGCGATGAAGGGATTTACATGGGAAAAAGATATGTATGAAGTATGTTTGGCTCCCTGGGTGACATAAAAACAAGACAAAGTTCCGCTCAGCAATGTGATCACAAAGTTGCAAACGACAAACACAGACAGAGACAGCACTGATATATTAAGTTAGGACAGGCTTTTTCAAAAAATAATTACACCTTGTCCCAGTTTGACACCTAAAAGTATTTTTGCCCTCCCAGAATCCTCATACAACATTTTCATGACACTCATTTTTTTATCCTTAGTATGTTTATTTCATAAATTCAGAATTTCATCATGAGGTGCAATGCATACAAATGAAACAGCCATGTTAAATGTCATGTCAGCAATTAATGAAATTGATGATTTACAAATAATGCACAGCATAGTTGATGTTTGGGCAGTACAACGTGACAGCAAGGTGTAACAGAAGCTTTACAGTCCTGCCTTTTTAAAAGAAGGGATCACACTTTCATAAAAAAGAAAAAAAACAAACATCTGACCTTATATCAACACAAAGAAAAAAGCATTTACACTTTCTACACTGAGAAAAAAACTAGCATATTTATTTCAAGACTGCATCACAGTGCAGTAACAGTTACTATACCTAGAGACTTCTTAAGAAAAATAAGCATCATTTATTTCATGGTTATTATAGATTTTTATTCAAAAGGAATGTTTTAGGTTTTCATTTACTGTAAAAGACCTCTCACGGCCCACCTGCAGTACCATTTGGCCTCACCAGGGGGCTATGGCCCACACTTTCAGTTAGGATGAACTGTGTGCGATGTTAAAGTTAAATGTTGGGGGTTTTTTTTAGGATATTTTGGTTCATTTTTGTCCCTTTTATTGATAGAGGGGAGACATTAAATTGACCTTGAAAGAGGGATAGAGAGTAGGGGTAGAGGACAGTGGAGAGGAATTGGGCCCCTGGCAGGGATCAAACCACCTGCATTACAGGAAAGCCTTTGTGTTTGGTACGTGCATGGCCCAAATGTTGCTTTTTGAACTTAATATCTTGTGGTAGCAATTCTCCATTGATGTGCTCATCTAAACTAAAGCTCTTATGTTGACATTACGAGTTTGGGTGGATTTAGGCGGCCCCTGTGAACAAAGCATTATCTCTCAGCACTTTGCTGATGTACAAATGTTGGTGCTGATTTTGTACTAAATGAATTCCTCCTAATCAAGTCTTATGTGTCACTAATCCGGAACTGGAAAATGTAAACAGAGATTATGAATCACATTACTTAAGACCTAACTCATAGCTGTATTTACAAGGATTTTAGAAGTAGTAATAACTGTAATAACTGATTGTTTGTATCTGCAGCTCATAAAGAAGCATCAGTATTCATCTCACTGTGTGTCAAGTCGTGACTAGTTAAAAACTTCTGATGGGAGCTTTAATATTAATTTTTCAGGGGGCAAAATACCTCCGCTTCAGCAAATGATACCCAGATTTGTTGCTTTCATTGTGTGTGAAATATGTTCTTTTTTCTTTGCCCTTCAATCCAGATCCATGACAAACTGAGGCAGTACGAGAAACACAGCCCAACCCCTGTTCTACACAGCGCCTCCTGTCTGGCAGAAGATGTATGTGAAATCTCAAAGGAGAATTTTTGCTACAAATTTTATTTAATACCAACTATGAGTAATAATTTAATGTAATCAAGTAATATTTCAATGTTATTCAATCATCAGCTGGCAGAAGAGCTTCAGAATGGGCCGCTGGAAGAAGACGAGAGAGAGCTGCTTCTCCTGCTGAGCACCCCTCACCTTAAGGTACACGCACATGCATACATTTGGTCCTTTGTCATGAGTGTGTCTCCTCCCTTTTGTCATCCACTCTGTCCTCCTGAAGTCTAATCTCTTTAATGTTTCTGCGTGTCAGTTCCTCCCCCTTCCGAGCTGCTCTGAATTTCTCTTAATTTGATCATTTATTACATAACACAGGTGTCAGAGCTGTCTGCAACACTTCCCCCTCGTACCCTAGATGCAGATGAAGCTGCCTAATTACTCTTATCAAGTGATTAGGTTTAAGTTATTGGCTTTCTAGGGAGCAGGGGGGCGATGATGGCAGTGGAAGTGGAACACTCACTTTCAGATGTTCAAAGGAGAGAGTGGATGCCTTTTCTTTTCTGGTGTACTTTCTTCCATATTTATCATGTTTGCATAGCTTTTGGGTGGCTTTTATTTTTCTATAGTGCTATCCTAATGTTTGCATTTCTTGGTGTTCTTGTTATCCTATCTTTTTAATTAATGTCATCTGTTTGTCCTTTTTGAAGGCGGTGCTGTCAGCCCATGACACGGTTGCCCAAAAGAACTTTGACCCGGTGCTGCCGCCACTCCCTGAGGATTTTGACGATGAAGTGGAGGAAGAGTCAGTCAAGATTGTGCGTTTAGTGAAGAACAAGGAGCCTCTGGTGGGTTCTCTCACACACCTGAGGATAAAACAACATAACAGCTCTCTCTTCTGTCAACAGTTATTCTTGTGATATCGAGTGAGACTTTAAAATTACTCTCAGTCTTCAATGGAGCAGCTTTGAGGATTCAGAGAGAGCTCCTAGGTGTGAATGTGTGTCTCTTTGTGATGCTTAAAAAAATCAATTCTCGTGAAAATCCTCAGGCAAGGGACAAAAAATAGATTTTGTTCGAACAGGAACCCTTTCTGTAGTGAGTTTTTAAGCTCCATGCATACTCGCACAGCTTAATGTCTTCCTTTTACCCAGGATACAGAACATATGCTCGGAAAGATTATTTGGATAATCAGCTAAATGTGTGTTCTCTGACTCTGTTAAACAGCTTTGCCCACAAGAAAATGTAAGCTTATAACTGAAGAGTTAGATTGCTCCTAATTACTGAACACGTATCACTTATGGGGCGACGAGTTCACAGGACAGGGCATTACGGAGCTCAATGTATCTGAGCATGCGGATGGCATCAGAGTCTTTAGGTCCCAGGTGATACCGGTCTTGCTATACTCCTGTAAGGCCTGGGCTTTTATCAGTGGCCAGAGACGCCAGCTGAACTCCTACATGACTATTTCCCTTTGATGCATTTTTGGGTATTGTTGGCAGGACCGTGTGTCAAATGCTGGTGTGCTCAGAAGGTCAGGAATAGGAAAGGTCAGCCCAAGATACAGGATCGGCAGCTGTGCTTCTACTGGCACCTGGCATGGTTTCCTGAACCTGATCCAGCTCAACACATTCTGGGTGCCCAGGATCTGGTGGGTTGGACCAGGCCACAAGGGTGACTACATGCATTTTGTAGGGGTCAGCTCAAAGGATGAGGGTAGATTTGGAATATGGGCCTGACACAGGGCTAGACAAAGGCTATCAGGAGGCCGGAACAGTGCAGGGACCAGGTTGATGATGCAAAGTGAAGAACCAGCATATGCTCCCATACCTGGCCCGACCTGACTGTATATGTATGAGTAGTAGGGATGGGATTTAAAAAAACAAAATCCAGTCAAGTATGATGGCAACTCCCTTAAGGAATTGATATCATTAGATTTTTTTTTCTGAACAATTTCCTTATTGATTCCTGCCACTTTGTTCTGCCTTGCAAATCAGAGATATGCTCTTATCAGAGGCTGTCTGCAGAAATGATAACAAAAAAGTCAAAAATATAATCATGGCAGACAGGAGGCAGAGGCCGGCTTTAATAATTACATGTAGTTCTACCTGATACCGCTTTCCAGTTGACAGAAGGACATACAAGATTTTTTTTATCAGCTACCTGGTGATAAAGGATAAAATGTGTTGATACAGTGCTTTGCTGCTATCAAAAAGTGAATCTACATTTTAACAGCATGAGACTGAAGACATATTGTGTCTTTGTATAAAGAAACATTGAGGTGATCATCATGAAATGAGTCCCAGTGTCATAGCTTCTCTAACAGTTTCAAAATCATTCCAGAAAAAGCTACAAATCTGCCAATAAGAAGTAGCTTTTATACTTCTATCACAGTCTTGTATCAGTATAATAAATTAACCATGACCTGTGTTTTTAAAGTCAGATCTTTTGTGTCATGTTTCTTCCTTCAGGGGGCGACTATACGCAGAGATGAGGTGACAGGAGCTGTAATTGTGGCCAGAATCATGAGAGGAGGAGCAGCTGACCGCAGTGGTGAGACTAAATATGTTAACACAACACATATCATTATCCAGAAATGTCACATTATAATACAATAGTCTGTGAAAGTCCTGACCTCCCTACCCAGCAAGACTTCTTGCCTCTCCAGTTTTACCAACAGTGAAGTGAGAGGATTACGTTGTGTAACCTCATGAACTGCAGAATCAAATCCTTGAGATTAGTGCCACGAGATTGCATATTTTGAGATTACAAACAAGAGATGCTCCTGGCTGTTTCCATAGAGATGTTATCGACTTCACCGCAGAGGACAATTTTTTCTTTCTCTTTTTTTGGTCATATTTGAGCCAAAAACTCTTAAAATACTCTCAGTGGTCCTTGACATGACGGGATTTTCCCATGCTCTGTTTTTGTCAAATTGCATTTTTGTTTTCAGTGAACTCAACTTGTTACTTGTTTGTTTTTCCAGGTCTGGTTCATGTTGGGGACGAGCTGCGAGAGGTCAATGGAAACCTGATAACTCACAAAAGGCCAGAGGAAATCAGCCAAATTCTGGTAAATATATATAACCCCCACAGCTCCATGTTAGTCCAGGCCCTGGTTTATTCCTTGATGGTTGCTAAATTGGGTTTATGTCTTCTGTGTGTTTGAGCAGTCCCAGTCGCAGGGCTCCATTACACTGAAAATAATCCCAGCTGTTGCAGATGAAGACCGACTTAAGGAGAGCAGGGTGAGCATATTTGACCTTAAAATACACTCACTTTTATCCAGAAAGAATTATTTACCCGTTTACATCCCCCGGAATTTGAGCTAGTATAATAAAGAGTTGGATGTTTCTTAGGGTGAATCCCAATTCTACTCCTTAGCCCTTCCCCTTCCCCTTCCCCTTCACCTTGGCCCTCAAAACAGAGGGCTAAGGGGAAGGGGTGAAAACACACTGCTGAGAAACGAGACACCACTCAATGCCCGCTACGTCATCACCCAGAGCCACTCGCTAGCTGTGACGTAGACAGATGCGACAATAACTGTAGCTACAGCTGCGAAAGCTAGCTCATTATAGCGAGAAATTGTAAAATACAGCCAACAATTCAAAACATGATTAATATTTACTTGATGATTTAATAATTACTTATAATTAAGCGCTTCCTTCGGTCTCCGCTCTGCCTCGTGTCGGTGGGCTCGGTGTATTATGGGAAATTCTTGTACCCCTTTGTTTCAAGTGAGGTCCTGGTCTGTCTTCGTTTCGAGGGCTATGTACCCCTTGGGGCTCTAATTTCGTAGACCAGGCGCAGGCGGGGCGCACCTGCCCTGCGCCGCGCCGCGCCTGCGCCGCTCCAACAGGGTGTGTCCAGGGCATTTTGCAAGTTTCGTGCACGGCGCAGTCTGGCGCAGGCAGGCGCACCCACGCCTCCGTCTCTCCTACCGGCGCACATAGCAGAGAGGGAGGAGATAAGACCTGAGTGGGTTTAACACAGCCGAGTGTGATCTTCACCAATCAAATGAACGCCTCTCCTCGCCTTTAAATGCGCCGCGGGTGAGGCGCAGTGACAATTTCACCTCGGTGGCGAAGAAGGTCGGAGCCGCTGTCACTTTTGCAGCAACTGGGACAGTGCTTGGGCCACTGGGCTGCGCATTGGAGCCACGATGCGCGTCACCATGTGGACCACCTCACGAGACAGATGTAATCTGTTCCTGTGTCATGAATAGGAGTACAAAATTAAGTGATAATTACATTTAAACACAGCAGCAGGCTAATCCATTCATCATGCTTGTGATCCACCTGCATTACTGGTCTGTCATCGCCAAATAGCAGAACCTTTGGTGAAAATATATCTCCTCCTCATCCTCCTTGCATTAATGTACTCCATCTTTATAGATCATATTACAAATAAAGATTAAAACAGAGAAATATGGGCAATCGCAGGTAAATCCTTAAGACACCGAGTGACTTGCATTTATTCAGCGAGCGTTTCTCTCTTTTTTCTTTTCTTTTGAATTTCATGAGATGAGAGTAGCCAGATACTCCGTATCGGATGATGTGGCTGTTTGTGGTTGGCTGAGAGATGTGAACTCGCTAGTTATGACAAACGTCTCTGATCTGATATCAGATGTGACGGGACAATTAATATAGATACAAATGTATGTGCTGGTTCAGACGATTACATTAAATAGTGGTTGCTGTGATTTTTTATGGCATTGAAATGTGCCTGACACTCTGGATACCTGCCTGTGAGGTTTTGGTGACGTGTGCGCACTGTGCGCCTGTCAGCCAAATTACCACTGCCCGGGGTTTGCCTCGTCTGTGCCGAGAATAGACCGGGTTGGAGCTGGCGGGCTTTCAGTGCACCTTCCGCGCGGTTTTTTGGCACCAAATTGTCACTGCGCCAAGCTGAATCTGTGGACACCTCCCCCTGGTGCGCCGTCAAACCCATCTCGGCGCAGCCGGTCTACCAAATTGCCAAATTGGCTGCGCGCGGCTGTGCGCCGGACGAAATTACCACTGCGCGGGGTGCGCCACCCTGCGCCACCCTGAGTTGCGCCAGGAAATTAGAGCCCTTCGTCTTAGCCCTTCCCCTTAGCCCTACGGAGAATTGGGACACCATTTCACCTGACGTGAATGCGCAAAACCAAGGGGTAAGACAAGGGCTAAGGGGTAGAATTGGGATTCACCCTTACATTTTTCAAATGAAAACTTGGTTCTGTGAGTGTTCATCTTTGTCAACATTATGAGAACATGTCTTATTCATGTGGTTGGTGGCTGCCACTATTCATTTTTTACAACAAATATTAGAGCAGAAATAATTTTTTACAAGTTAAAGCACTTTTTAAAAAGTTAAAGCACCGCCATGATCAGATTGTGACAATGCAAATAGTGAGTTGAAAAATCAATCAGACTAAAGAAAAAAACTGCACAGGTAAACAAACATAGCTATTGCTAATTTGTAGAGGAAAATTTTACTAAAATTATTTGGCATAATTTACATGTTAAAAAAGTGGTGATCAGAGCTAAAAACAAATATGTGATTATTAAACCTCTGAGGAATGTGTGTTTACTATTAAACAGACACAGATAACATGTCAAGGAGCAAGAAACCCTTGAATCCAAAATAGTTTAGTTTGTTTTTATCAGTACTCACACCGTGTTCTCTGTGAAGGTCTATCTGAGAGCTCTGTTTGACTACACACCCTATGAGGACAAGGCCACACCTTGCCAGGAGGCTGGACTTCCTTTTAAGAGGGGGGACATACTCCAGGTGGTAAGCCAGGAGGACGCCACCTGGTGGCAGGCCAAGAGGGTGGGCGACTGTAACCTGCGTGCTGCTCTCATCCCATCAACACAGTTTCAGGAAAGGTCAGCATAAAGTCTACAGTTTGAAGAATAACTGTGATTAAAAATGTCTGACAAGGACCGTTTAAAAAAGAATCTCTTTTTTCTTTTTTCTATTTTAGGCGGCTGAGATACAGGATGAAAATGGCTTCTTTTCCATCTCCTATTTCCCCAAAAGCCTCTTCATGTAAGCCTGTCTGACCTCTGCAATCTAAACTACTCTCTGATAATGTAAAGAACAAACATAAATGGACAAGAAGCTTAGATCTATTGCTTGTTTTGGCTAAATCCAATCCAGCCAAGAAGACGCAGATAGAGAGATTATGAGGAGAGAGCAGGGATCTGAGGTTAATCTCTGAAGAATACGTAATCTATCATTTCATTGTCTAATCCAATTTAAACATCAGCCAAAACAAAGAGAGATACGAGAAACGAAATAAGGAAGTCAGGGCGGTTATTGTTGAATACTATTGAAAAACTATTGAAGTTGGACAAATCAGAGCCCTAACAAAATGAACAGTCTTATACTTAATCAGTCTACTCAATCAATCCTGTAAAGACACTTCTTAGAGCAGGTCCAAGCCAAAGTCTTGATTAAGATGTCAAATTATAGTTATTTACATGTGTTTCTGAACAGAAAAAATGTGTTTTAAATGTAATGCTTGATTAATTTCTGACTCGTTAGAGAAGCTCAGTGAGACGGCTCAAATTTGAGCTTAAAAAGGTGTATTCAGCTTGAAATTCTTCATTCCTGTTCAAAATGTATGTCCAATTACAACAGCATTTTTACTTCATACAAGTTTTAAAAGATTTCTAAAATATTTAGGTTTTTTCTTTTTTAATAAATTTGTTGAGCACTGTACTTAAATACTTTTGAACCCAACATTAATCCAAGAAAATGATGTTGTATCTATAAGTGATTGATTGTTTTAGTGATTTAAGAATTTTTGAACATTTAAGTTCAATCTGTCATGTCAGAGGCTGAACAATAAATCATTATTCACAAATAACTCGCATACTTTATCCTAACCTTTCAAATTTCTTTTGTGACAACAACTGTATACAAATAATTAACCAAGGCATCCCCCTCTGGTAATCTGGTGGAAGGAGGCAGTAGTAACAGATGAGGTGTTTCATATAAGACCACCACCCAGTGTAAAACTTATGTCTTAAAATTTGATTCCTAGTTTCAACGAATTAGGATGGACAAAGTTATGTAATGAGAAAGACCCATAAATATCTCATGATCTCTCTACAATGTTTATGTGGAGAATACTAATCCATATGTGATCAGATATGCAGAGTAGTATCTTGTGTTCCTCACTGCCACCTAGTGGTGGCCGCTAAAACTACCATATACACATTGAGCTCAATTTGCTATGATTTCAAGTTTTTGACGACTGCTGCTTCTGTGCTTCACTAAGGTGCAATGGTGCAAAGGCAATCTCTCATTCAGATAATCTTTCAAATAAAGGAACCTTTAAAGTCTTGCAAAAGATAACCACTGAATTTTAAGGATGTTCTTTTTTCCCAAGTGACTTTCTGTCTTTCTTTCTTTATATAAGTAGAGGACAGTGCACATTAATGAACATTGACATGTAAATGTGCCAGACTATAGCAATAGGCTAATTTCCATCTGTTGTCCCCGGCATGTTGTTGTACAGGTGTGAACAATCTTAAAATACATAAAGTATATAAAACAACAGTAACAGGCAGCAGCAAATGACAAATACACATAACAACATGAAATTTACATTAAATTACAGGACACACATACAACAATACAAGAGATGTGCTCAAGACAAACCATGACAAATCGATCCTTAGAGTTAAAGTGTGTGAGCTGTTTAGTGTGCAAAATGCAGTGTTAAAGTGCTAAAGTGCTGATATATTGCACACCATAATTAAAGTGCTAATGTATGATTTCACACTTGCCCACACCTGTTGTATTGCACAGGTTGTGCATAAGGAGACATGTTTATGCACAGTATTGCACATGGTTAGCATATATAGATGTAATTATGTAGGCAAAATTGCAGGTTTAAATTACATACATAGCGGTATTTATGCACGCACATTAAAGATAGATGTTTATAAATGCTCACAGGCCTGGTTTGTCCTGAGCCACACCTTCAGATGACCCTTAAAAGCTGCAAAGCTGGAACATTCTCTGACTGATATCGGTAAACTGTTCCAACTGTTCAAATATGATGAAAACCTATAAAGGCTTTTCTTGTTTTAATTAAGAATATAGATTTAGATAGACAAAAGTTATTATTTATTCCATGGAAGGAGATATAGATAAGTGATTTTTTAATACATTTTTAATTTGATTTTGTGTAAAATTTTGGAACGTTAATGTCACAAAAATGGTCACTAGTATTAGCAAGCAGTAATAGTTAATTGCAGTTTTTATGAAATGTTGTCTATGGTGATGCTTTGTGTTATTCTTTGCATTGCTGACCTCAGATGATCGAGCTGAAAGAGGTACGTGCACAAAACCTCATGTTAGAAAATCATTCCTGCATTGTTTGAATATTTATCATGATCAGAATTTCTAAATGAAATTCTATCAGAGCATCTCATCAAAAACCTAAGGATGATGCATTTTCCTCCATGTTTTACCAATTTTTTCCTGTTTTGATTATCGTTTACATTGAAATCTGTTTGGTCAATGTTCATAACCTGTGTTCTGATGTTGAGGTCATGTGACAATCCTCCTGTCCTCCTCTTACCCTGTCTTCTCTCCCTGCATGTCACCCTACAGAGGACTGTGACAGTGAGGGTTCTCTGAATGGAAAGGATGTAGGTGAGGAGGCATGATTGATTATCATATATCAGCAACTTTCTCTTCTAATCTGTGTGCCCATACATTCCAGTTATGGATATAAATATTTGGTTGTGATCAGATGGTCAGGACAGGTGTCAGCTTCAAATCTCAGCACTTTAAAGTCTGGTACATCTTCATTAGAGATTTTTGTTTCTGTACACCTGACCTGATCTGCTAAAGTAAGCTATTTCATCAGTTGTTTGTCCAATTTCTGGCTGCTTGTATTTGCTTTATGTTTGTTGCTTTTGTTCAGACCTGAATCTAATTTTTAAGGCTCAAAGTCTTATACCTCAAAAAGTATCTGAATTTTAAAATAAAAAAAAGGCTAAAAAGTGCTTTTCTAGGTCAAAAAGGGCCTAAAAACATGTACCATGGTGTTTTCCTGCCTGTTTATGGCGTAAAAAGTCATGTTTTAGCAAATTTTTGATGGGGCTAAAACGTGAAAAAAAAGTCATATGTTAGCAAGTCGATTTTATTATTATTATTGTTATTATTATTATTTGAAACCGGGCCTAAAAACATGCACTAGGCTTTTCTGCCTTTTTTAAAGGCCTAAAAAGTCTTGTTTTAGCACATTTATGGTGGGGCTGAAAAATAAAACAGGGCTAAAAAGTGCTTTTCTAGGTCAAACAGGGCCTAAAAACATGTACCATGGTGTTTTCCTGCCTGTTTATGGCCTAAAACGTCATGTTCAAGCACATTTTTGGTGCGGCTGAAAAACCAAAAAATGTCATATGTTAGCGTGTCGATTTTTTTTTAAATTTTGACCTCCTCCATTAGGGCTCAAAAGTGCATTGGTATTTGAAACCGGGCATAAAACATTCACTAGGCTTTTCTGCCTTGTTTAAGGCCTAAAAAGTCTTGTTTTAGCAAACTTTTGGTGGGGCTAAAAAATGAAAAAAAGTCATATGTTAGCATGTTGATTTTTTGCAAAATTTTGACCTCCTCCAAAAGGGCTAAAAAGTGCATTTCTATTTGAAACAGGACCTAAAAACATGCACTAGGGTGTTTTCCTGCCTGTTTGAGGCCTAAAAAGTCTTGTTTTAGCACATTTTTGGTGGGGCTGAAAAACAAAAAAAGTCATATGTTAGCATGTCGATTTTTTTTCAAAATTATGACCTCCTCCAAAAGGGCTAAAAAGTGCATTTCTGTTTGAAACAGGGCCTAAAAACATGCACTAGGCTTTTCTGCCTTTTTTAAGGCCAAAAAAGTCTTGTTTTAGCACATTTTTGGTGGGGCTGAAAAATAAAACAGGGCTAAAAAGTGCTTTTCTAGGTCAAAAAGGCCCTAAAAGCAGGCACCATGGTGTTTTCCTGCCTGTTTATGGCCTAAAAACTCATATTTTAGCACATTTTTGGTGCGGCTGAAAAACAAAAAAATGTCATATGTTAGCATGTTGATTTTTTCAATTTTGACCTCCTCAAAAAGGGCTCAAAAGTGCATTGGTAGGTGAACACGTGCCTAAAAACATGCACTAGGGTGTTTTCCTGCCTGTTTGAGACCTAAAAAGTCTTGTTTTAGCACATTTTTGGTGGGGCTGAAAAATAAAAAAGGGCTAAAAAGTGCTTTTCTAGGTCAAAAAGGGCCTAAAAACAGGTACCATGGTGTTTTCCTGCCTGTTTATGGCCTAAAACGTCATGTTCAAGCACATTTTTTGGTGCGGCTGAAAAACAAAAAATGTCATATGTTAGCGTGTCGATTTTTTAAAAAAATTTTAACCTCCTGCAAAAGGGCTCAAAAGTGCATTGGTAGGTGAACACATGCCTAAAAACATGCACTAGGGTGTTTTCCTTCCTGTTTGAGACCTAAAAAGTCTTTTTTTAGCACATTTTTGGTGGGGCTGAAAAATAAAAAAGGGCTAAAAAGTGCTTTTCTAGGTCAAAAAGGGCCTAAAAACATGTACCATGGTGTTTTCCTGCCTGTTTATGGCCTAAAAAGTCATGTTTTAGCAAACTTTTGGTGAGGTTAAAAAATGAAAAGAAGCCATTTGTTAGCATGTCGATTTTTTTTCAAAATTATGACCTCCTCCAAAAGGGCTCAAAAGTGCATTTCTATTTGAAACAGGGCCTAAAAACATGCACTAGGCTTTTCTGCCTTTTTAAAGGCCTAAAAAGTCTTGTTTTAGCACATTTTTGGTGGGGCTGAAAAATAAAACAGGGCTAAAAAGTGCTTTACTAGGTCAACAAGGGCCTAGAAACACGTACCTTGGTGTTTTCCTGCCTGTTTATGGCCTAAAAACTCATGTTTTAGCAAACCTTTGGTGGGGCTAAAAAATGAAGAAAAAAGTCATATTTTAGCAAGTCGATTTTTTCAAAATTTTGACCTCCTGCAAAAGGGCTCAAAAGTGCATTGGTAGGTGAACACGTGCCTAAAAACATGCACTAGGGTGTTTTCCTTCCTGTTTGAGACCTAAAAAGTCTTTTTTTAGCACATTTTTGGTGGGGCTGAAAAAAATAAAAAAGGGCTAAAAAGTGCTTTTCTAGGTCAAAAAGGGCCTAAAAACATGTACCATGGTGTTTTCCTGCCTGTTTATGGCCTAAAAAGTCATGTTTTAGCAAACTTTTGGTGAGGTTAAAAAATGAAAAGAAGCCATTTGTTAGCATGTCGATTTTTTTTCAAAATTATGACCTCCTCCAAAAGGGCTCAAAAGTGCATTTCTATTTGAAACAGGGCCTAAAAACATGCACTAGGCTTTTCTGCCTTTTTAAAGGCCTAAAAAGTCTTGTTTTAGCACATTTTTGGTGGGGCTGAAAAATAAAACAGGGCTAAAAAGTGCTTTACTAGGTCAACAAGGGCCTAGAAACACGTACCTTGGTGTTTTCCTGCCTGTTTATGGCCTAAAAACTCATGTTTTAGCAAACCTTTGGTGGGGCTAAAAAATGAAGAAAAAAGTCATATTTTAGCAAGTCGATTTTTTCAAAATTTTGACCTCCTGCAAAAGGGCTCAAAAGTTCATTGGTAAGTGAAACAGGGCCTAAAAACATGCACTAGGGTGTTTTCCTGCCTGTTTGAGGCCTAAAAAGTCTTGTTTTAGCACATTTTTGGTGGAGCTGTGTTACAACCCGGCTTGATGGGGAAAAGGGAAGTAACATAAATAAACCAGATTTTAAATGGTTTAAATAAAAGTTATTTATTTTTAAAGAAAAAGCAAGCAAGATTTAACAAAATGAGGTTGAAAAGGGCAAACATAAGAAATACTAGTAAAAATAAAATACCCAAACCTGAATTCAATACCAAAGACTACAATAAACATAAAAATCCACAATCAAAGATAAACTGACCTAAAGGTAGGCAGGGTAAAATACAGAAACAAACAATTATGCTAACCTAACACCGTTTTTCACAGGACCTCCAAAAAATACAAACACCAGTAGCAAAGATCTTCCCTAACTTAACAAAGATTGTATAAACTACAGACGCAGGCTCTGTTGAGAAGCTCTCTCTTCTCAGCTTCTTGGTCCTCTTATGAAGGTGAACGGCTGTCGTCTTGCACGGCGATTGGTTGACAGAGACCCCGCACAGCTGCTCTGAATCTGCCTGACGATATCCTGAAGAGCTACTGCTCTCTGGCTCACACTCACACACAGCACTCACAAACAGGTTAGCGGGAGAGGAGGGGACGTGGTGGCGGCCGTAACAGGCTGAAAAATAAAATACCTCTTCTAGGTCAAAAAGGGCCTAAAAACATGTACCATGGTGTTTTCCTGTTTGTTTATGGCCTAAAAAGTCATGTTTTAGCAAACTTTTGGTGGGGCTAAAAAATGAAAAAAAGTCATATGTTAGCATGTTGATTTTTTCAAAATTTTGACCTCCTCCAAAAGGGCTAAAAAGTGCATTTGTATTTGAAACCGGGCCTAAAAACATGCACTAGGCTTTTCTGCCTTTTTAAAGGCCTAAAAAGTCTTGTTTAAGCACATTTTTGGTGGGGCTGAAAAATAAAAAAGGGCTAAAAAGTGCTTTTCTAGGTCACCAAGGGCCTAAAAGCAGGCACCATGGTGTTTTCCTGCCTGTTTATGGCCTAAAAACTCATGTTTTAGCAAACTTTTGGTGGGGCTAAAAAATGAAGGAAAAAGTCATATTTTAGCGCATTGTATTTTCAAAATTTTGACCTCCTGTAAAAATTGCTCAAAAGTTCATTGGTAAGTGAAACAGGGCCTAAAAACATGCACTAGGGTGTTTTCCTGCCTGTTTGAGGCCTAAAAAGTCATGTTTTAGCAAACTTTTGGTGGGGCTAAAAAATGAAAAAAAGTCATATGTTAGCATGTCGATTTTTTCAAAATTTTGACCTCCTCCAAATGGGCTCAAAAGTGCATTTCTATTTGAAACCGGGCCTAAAAACATGCACTAGGGTTTTCTGCCTTTTCTTAGGCCTAAAAAGTCATGTTTCCAACATTTTTGGTGGGGCTGAAAAACAAAAAAATGTCATATGTTAGCATGTCGATTTTTTTAAAATTTTGACCTCCTCAAAAAGCGCTCAAAGTGCATTGGTAGATGAACCCATGCCTAAAAACATGCACTAAGGTGTTTTCCTGCCTGTTTATGGCCTAAAAAGTCTTGTTTTAGCACATTTTTGGTGGGGCTGAAAAATAACACGGGGCTTAACATGCTTTTCTAGGTCAAAAAGGGCCTAGAAACAGGTACCATGGTGTTTTCCTGCCTGTTTATGGCCTAAAAAGTCATGTTTTAGCAAACCTTTGGTGGGGCTAAAAAATGAAAAAACGTCATATGTTAGCATGTCGATTTTTTCAAAATTTTGACCTCCTCCAAGAGGGCTCAAAAGTGCATTTCTATTTGAAACAGGGCCTACAAACATGCACTAGGGTGTTTTCCTGCCTGTTTGAGGCCTAAAAAGTCATGTTTTAGCACATTTTTGGTGGGGCTGAAAAATAAAAAAGGGCTAAAAAGTGCTTTTCTAGGTCAATCAGGGCCTAAGAACATGTACCATGGTGTTTTCCTGCCTGTTTATGGCCTAAAAACTCATGTTTTAGCAAACCTTTGATGGGGCTAAAAAACCAAAAAAAGTCATATGTTAGCATGTCGATTTTTTCAAAATTTTTACCTCCTCAAAAAGCGCTCAAAGTGCATTGGTAGACGAACCCATGCCTAAAAACATGCACTAAGGTGTTTTCCTGCCTGTTTATGGCCTAAAAAGTCTTGTTTTAGCACATTTTTGGTGGGGCTGAAAAATAAAACAGGGCTAAAACATGCTTTTCTAGGTCAACAAGGGCCTAGAAACAGGTACCATGGTGTTTTCCTGCCTGTTTGAGGCCTAATAAGTCTTGTTTTAGCAAACTTTTGGTTGGGCTAAAAAATGAAAAAAAATCATATGTTAGCATGTCGATTTTTTCAAAATTTTGACCTCCTGCAACAGGGCTCAAAAGTGCATTGGTAAGTGAAACTGGGCCTAAAAACATGCACTACGGTGTTTTCCTGCCTGTTTGAGGCCTAAAAAGTCTTGTTTTAGCACATTTTTGGTGGGGCTGAAAAATAAAACAGGGCTAAAACATGCTTTTCTAGGTCAACAAGGGCCTAGAAACAGGTACCATGGTGTTTTCCTGCCTGTTTATGGCCTAAAAAGTCATGTTTTAGCAAACCTTTGGTGGGGCTAAAAAATGAAAAAACGTCATATGTTAGCATGTCGATTTTTTCAAAATTTTGACCTCCTCCAAAAGGGTTCGAAGGTGCATTTCTATTTGAAACAGGGCCTACAAACATGCACTAGGGTGTCTTCCCGCCTGTTTAAGGCCTAAAAAGTCTTGTTTTAGCACATTCATGGTGGGGCTGAAAAATAAGAAAGGGCTAAAAAGTGCTTTTCTAGGTCAAAAAGGGCCTAAAAACATGTACCATGGTGTTTTCCTGCCTGTTTATGGCCTAAAAAGTCATGTTTTAGCAAACCTTTGGTGGGGCTAAAAAATGAAAAAAAGTCATATGTTAGCATGTCGATTTTTTCAAAATTTTGACCTCCTCCAAAAGGGCTCAAAAGTGCATTTCTATTTGAAACAGGGCCTAAATAACATGCTCTAGGGTGTTTTCCTGCCTTTCTTAAGGCCTAAAAAGTCTTGTTTTAGCACATTTATGGTGGGGCTGAAAAATAAAACGGGGCTAAAACATGCTTTTCTAGGTCAACAAGGGCCTAGAAACAGGTATCATGGTGTATTCCTGCCTGTTTATGGCCTAAAAAGTCATGTTTTAGCAAACCTTTGATGGGGCTAAAAAATGAAAAAAAGTCATATGTAAGCATGTCGATTTTTTCAAAATTTTGACCTCCTCCAAAAGGGCTCAAAAGTGCATTTCTATTTGAAACAGGGCCTACAAACATGCACTAGGCTTTTCTGCCTGTTTAAAGGCCTAAAAAGTCTTGTTTAAGCACATTTTTGGTGGGGCTGAAAAATAAAAAAGGGCTAAAAAGTGCTTTTCTAGGTCAACAAGGGCCTAGAAACAGGTATCATGGTGTATTCCTGCCTGTTTATGGCCTAAAAAGTCATGTTTTAGCAAACCTTTGATGGGGCTAAAAAATGAAAAAAAGTCATATGTAAGCATGTCGATTTTTTCAAAATTTTGATCTCCTCCATTAGGGCTCAAAAGTGCATTTCTATTTGAAACAGGGCCTAAAAACATGCTCTAGGGTGTTTTCCTGCCTTTCTTAAGGCCTTAAAAGTCATGTTTTAACACATTTATGGTGGGGCTGAAAAATAAAAAAGGGCTAAAAAGTGCTTTTCTAGGTCAAAAAGGGCCTAAAAACATGTACCATGGTGTTTTCCTGCCTGTTTATGGCCTAAAAACTCATGTTTTAGCAAACCTTTGATGGGGCTAAAAAATGAAAAAAAGTCATATGTTAGCATGTCGATTTTTTCAAAATTTTTACCTCCTCAAAAAGCGCTCAAAGTGCATTGGTAGACGAACCCATGCCTAAAAACATGCACTAAGGTGTTTTCCCTGCCTGTTTATGGCCTAAAAAAGTCTTGTTTTAGCACATTTTTGGTGGGGCTGAAAAATAAAACAGGGCTAAACATGCTTTTCTAGGTCAACAAGGGCCTAGAAACAGGTACCATGGTGTTTTCCTGCCTGTTTGAGGCCTAAAAAGTCTTGTTTTAGCAAACTTTTGGTTGGGCTAAAAAATGAAAAAAAATCATATGTTAGCATGTCGACTTTTTCAAAATTTTGACCTCCTGCAACAGGGCTCAAAAGTGCATTGGTAAGTGAAACTGGGCCTAAAAACATGCACTACGGTGTTTTCCTGCCTGTTTGAGGCCTAAAAAGTCTTGTTTTACCACATTTTTGGTGGGGCTGAAAAATAAAACGGGGCTTAACATGCTTTTCTAGGTCAAAAAGGGCCTAGAAACAGGTACCATGGTGTTTTCCTGCCTGTTTATGGCCTAAAAAGTCATGTTTTAGCAAACCTTTGGTGGGGCTAAAAAATGAAAAAACGTCATATGTAAGCATGTTGATTTTTTCAAAATTTTGACCTCCTCCAAAAGGGCTCAAAGGTGCATTTCTATTTGAAACAGGGCCTAAAAACATGCACTAGGGTGTTTTCCTGCCTGTTTGAGGCCTAAAAAGTCATGTTTTAGCACATTTTTGGTGGGGCTGAAAAATAAAAAAGGGCTAAAAAGTGCTTTTCTAGGTCAATCAGGGCCTAAGAACATGTACCATGGTGTTTTCCTGCCTGTTTATGGCCTAAAAACTCATGTTTTAGCAAACCTTTGATGGGGCTAAAAAATGAAAAAAAGTCATATGTTAGCATGTCGATTTTTTCAAAATTTTGATCTCCTCCATTAGGGCTCAAAAGTGCATTTCTAAGGTGTTTTCCTGCCTGTTTGAGGCCTAAAAAGTCTTGTTTTAGCACATTTATGGTGGGGCTGAAAAATAAAAAAGGGTTAAAAAGTGCTTTTCTAGGTCAAAAAGGGCCTAAAAACATGCTCTAGGGTGTTTTCCTGCCTTTCTTAAGGCCTAAAAAGTCTTGTTTTAGCACATTTATGGTGGGGCTGAAAAATAAAACGGGGCTAAAACATGCTTTTCTAGGTCAACAAGGGCCTAGAAACAGGTATCATGGTGTATTCCTGCCTGTTTATGGCCTAAAAAGTCATGTTTTAGCAAACCTTTGGTGGGGCTAAAAAATGAAAAAAAGTCATATGTAAGCATGTCGATTTTTTCAAAATTTTGACCTCCTCCAAAAGGGCTCAAAAGTGCATTTCTATTTGAAACAGGGCCTAAAAACATGCACTAGGGTGTTTTCCTGCCTTTCTTAAGGCCTAAAAAGTCATGTTTTAACACATTTATGGTGGGGCTGAAAAATAAAAAAGGGCTAAAAAGTGCTTTTCTAGGTCAAAAAGGGCCTAAAAACATGTACCATGGTGTTTTCCTGCCTGTTTATGGCCTAAAAAATCATGTTTTAGCAAACTTTTGGTGGGGCTAAAAAGTGAAAAAAAGTCATATGTTAGCATGTTGATTTTTTCAAAATTTTGACCTCCTCCAAAAGGGCTCAAAAGTGCATTTCTATTTGAAACAGGGCCTAAATAACATGCTCTAGGGTGTTTTCCTGCCTGTTTATGGCCTAAAAAGTCTTGTTTTAGCACATTTTTGGTGGGGCTGAAAAATAAAACGGGGCTAAAACATACTTTTCTAGGTCAACAAGGGCCTAGAAACAGGTACCATGGTGTTTTCCTGCCTGTTTATGGCCTAAAAAGTCATGTTTTAGCAAACCTTTGGTGGGGCTAAAAGATGAAAAAAAGTCATATGTAAGCATGTCGATTTTTTCAAAATTTTGACCCCCTCCAAAAGGGCTCAAAGGTGCATTTCTTTCTGAAACAGGGCCTAAAAACATGCACTAGGGTGTTTTCCTGCCTGTTTGAGGCCTAAAAAGTCATGTTTTAGCAAACTTTTTGTGGGGCTAAAAAATGAAAAAAAGTCATATGTTAGCATGTCGATTTTTTCAAAAATTTGACCTCCTCCAAAAGGGCTCAAAAGTGCATTGGTAAGTGAAACTGGGCCTAAAAACATGCACTACGGTGTTTTCCTGCCTGTTTATGGCCTAAAAAGTCATATTTTAGCAAACCTTTGGTGGGGCTAAAAAATGAAAAAAACGTCATATGTTAGCATGTCGATTTTTTCAAAAATTTGACCTCCTCCAAAAGGGCTCAAAGGTGCATTTCTATTTGAAA